>ML677404.1:8120559-8330398 GCA_007922305.1 Dermatemys mawii | reverse complement strand
CCTCCAGATCAGTGATGTTCCCCCACCCACTCCTGACACCCCACCTCCAGATCAGTGATGTCCCCCCACCCACTCCTAGCCCCCCACCATCCCCACTCATTGCTAACCTCCCCCACTCCTGAGTGCCCAGGCCCTGCTGGCCTCTGCTTAATCCTGACACACCTGCCTATTGCGAGCTCCTGCTGTCTCCCACCCATCCCTAGACATGGCTTTCCCCACCTCTGATTCCCCATCCTCCCCCACTGCTGCCCGCTCATCCACTCCAGACTCCTCCCAAATCAGTGCTGCCCCCCTCTCTTCCCTCCTCCCCCAGTTCAGTGCCAGGCCACCCATTTCTGGACCCCCAGCCCCAGGGCTGTGCCTCCTCCCCCCAGCGTCTCCCCCGCTGGGTTTCCTATGCTTTGAAAAACAACCTGCTTGGAGCGGTAAAGCTGCCAAGCTGAGTGCTCAGAAGTTAGGAGGGGGCTCTGCCCCCTCATGCAGATACCCTTAACTCTTCCCCCTTGGGCATGTGCATTATACCAGCCTTAACCACATGCCTGCTTGCTACTTTGTTCACAGGACCCTCGCCCCGTCCAGTTCCCAGGATGCACTGGGGAGCCGGGGAGCTGAGACCAGCAGGAGTTGCAGGAGAGCAGAAGGCGGAGGGGAGAAATGGGCTGCTAAGGGGACAGAGGAGACAGATGGAAGAAGAATTTGCAGGTGAGTTTTAGCAAGGCCAAGACCTCTTTCCTCGCTCCCCTGGCTGGGAAAGCAGCTGTGAAGTGGGGCGTAGCTACCCCCTATCCCCATGAGGTGTCCCCCCAAAATAGTCCTGCCCCGAGCGGAGAGGACTCGTGCCCTGGTCTGTTATTTTGAGGGGAAGCGTTGGTCCACTGGCCTGACTTTGTTGCTCCATCATTCTTGTCCCCTCCTGTGTCTAACCAGTCCTGGGAGAGGCTGAGTGGCTGGGACAGACCAGCTGGGAACCGGAATTCAGAAACTGCTCCTCACCCCCTGAAATCCATGTAGGGACCAAATCCAAAGGCAGCTGCTAAGGATGCTGGGGGTAGAGGTGAGAGCAGGGCCCGCCATGGTCTATAACCTGATTTTATGGCTAAGATCATGTGTAACCTGTCTAGGGCTGACGCCTCACGTCCCTCCCCGAGGGAGGGGGATTAGGGGTTTCTGTAAACTCAATCCCCCAGCAGACAGACCCACCGGCGCAGGGTTAATCTCCACAGGCTGTGCTTTGCATCCTATGGCCCTTTGATCTTCCGCCCTGTCTTTCCGCTGAGCCTTGGGAATTCCTTTACCAAGATGACTCCCGCTTCACAGGCCCTAAGCTATTATCCCTGTCTTATAGCTAGGGAAAGCCAGGGAACATCTACCCCCCCCGGGGAGGGAGTCTCAGAACCTGGCTCAACAAGGTCCCTCCGGCTTGCGCTACTGGGCTAGAAAGGGTGTTGTAGACCTTCCCACGCCGGCTCGGGGAGCCTCCCCACCGCTCTGGGTTTCAGAATCCGGGCTCCAGTCCGAACCAGAATGTCTACACTGCTCTTTTCAGCCCCCTAGTGCAGGCCCTGCAAGTTCGAGTCCAAGACGGGCTGGCACGGTTTGGGTTTTGCAGTGTAGACATACCCTAAGGCATGGAGCAGTTGAAGGCCAAACTATGGCCACTGTTTTGGGATGTCTCTGTATTTTAGGTGCTTATCTTGGGTCACCTTGGAGTCCCCAACCGGGCACCCAAAAATGGAGAGACCCACTCCCAAATCACGGCCCGCTTTGGAAAATTTCAGCCCAAGCAGCTGGCTCCAATGCCATGCAGTGAATAGACTAGAAACCAGGGGCTCCCCACGACCCTGCACCTGGTGCTATCATTTACACAAGCACATCAGACTGGGTTTGGCACGGGTGCCAGTGGTTACGCAACGTGCAGGACAACTGCGATGCCTGAGGTTCCTGGCTCCCGAACCACTGCTCTGACCCTGAAAAGCACACGTTCCCCTAGACCAAGGACTCGAACCCAGGACTCCCCCTTGTCAGACCTCTCTCTACCAAGCCCGGGGACTGTTCCTGCTTGCAGGCAGCTCCCCCTGGCTGTCTGATCTCAGCTGGCTGGTTAGCATTAGCCTATTAGCTAACGGTGAACATGCTGAGCACCATAAAAGGGGAGAAACCCTCCACAGCTCTCGCTGGCTGGCTTTGTCGTGGTTTGTTTTGTATTTGCTTAGGGTTGGCAGATAAGCCTCTCTCCTTATTGTTACTATAATTACTGGCTGATTCTGCCTTGTGTGGAATGCAGACGGTTTAGAATAGGTTTAAATGGAGATTAATAGCGGGGCAGGGGCGGGGATTTTTTCAAGGGGACTGAAGATGACTGGCTGAGGGAGGGTGAACAGTAACTTTTGCAGCAAGGTAGGGCAGGACTAAGCGGGGAGGTTCCCTTTCCTTTTAAGGGTGACTTGTAACCCGCAAAAATACGGGATTCATCCCCTTTTTTGCCTCTTTGTGGCAGACAGAAAAGACCTAAAAGTTTTAAAAACCATATTTTTTTAATTGCTTGTTTTTCAACGTTAGCTATTCAGGCCTTTTCTACTTGAAGCCCTGCTCGCAGGAGAACGTGTAAGGTTGTGACCAGCCCTGGGGGAAGAACTGATCTTTCCATTCGCTGACCATCCCAAACCAAAGCAACACGTGGTTTGGAGTTGGACGTCCAGACCCCACCCAAAACATTTCATGTCATGTGTAGGGGTTTTAACTTTTAAATAACAAATTCACAGACCGTTTCGGTCAACCTGGGCTTTGCATTTTTCAGCAAAGAAACGGTTCGGCAGAAGAGTGGTGTCCAGCTCTAATTTGGATATCACAGGTACACAGGGAAGTTGAAAAGCTGGTTTTCTTTCCAGAGCCTATGCCCGCGTTTACATTCACAGGTGAGCAAAGTCCCATCCGCTTAACTGGGGCTACTCCCACCAATACCGAAGGCAGATGCCTAAGTCTTTGCAGGACTCAGATCTTTCATTCCAACTCTTCAGGAGGAAAGCTATGTTGGGGAAATAACAAACTCTGAAAGCTCCTGCTACGCTTCTCTGAGTCTTCCATGGAGACCTCCAATCAAAGCAGGAAAGCCAAGTCTTGGCCTTCCAGACAGAAATATAATCTTTAAAAAATCTCAACCAGTTTGCCAGGCCTTCTCCCGTCCATCGTTAAGAAGCAAAAAAGAGGCCCAAACCCTTTGTGCAGGTCACCTAAGTGCTTAAGGAGGGAGTGTTTCTAAAGTTCATGGCAAAGTGGTTCATCTCAGAGACCAGTGAGCAATGCAGAGCAAGAACCTTTTGGGGGCTTTTTTGAGACATCGATGTTAGGCTAAGACATGTTTCTTGCTCTGGTATCCTTCCACCTTTCCTTTGTAAAACAAAATCAAATAAAAAAGAGTCCCTAAGGAAGCAGAAGCTTCGGCCCCTGAAAGTTGAATCCAAAGTTTTCTTCATTGCATCCAATTCAATGACAGGAGTTGGCGAGCCTGGGATGGTCACCGTAGTGCAAAAGAAGGGAAGCAAGGTCAAGTGATATCCTGCAGAGTCTCCTGGCCGTACTCCACATCAGGGACAGCTCCTGCAGAAACTGGTATTTAATCTCCTCACTTCCACTGATGTGAAGATCTGGGCCCTGCTCATTATTCCATGGGATTCACCCTCGGAGTTAATAAACACCTTGACAGACAGGTGAGAGTTGAAAGCTTCAGGACTGCAAGGGCAAAGACCAACCATTGGTTGTTATTACATTTTGTAGTGAATGGGCCAGGTGTATGTGTACCACTGCCTCCTACTGAATAGAATCAGTACTGCTCTACTCCATATCATAAGCCCAATATTGCTAAC
Source organism: Dermatemys mawii (assembly GCA_007922305.1). Lineage (NCBI taxonomy): Eukaryota > Metazoa > Chordata > Testudines > Dermatemydidae > Dermatemys > Dermatemys mawii. The sequence goes on along the minus strand of ML677404.1, from coordinate 8,326,535 downwards.
ACTTATTGGAGATTCTCCATTAGCTCTGTGACTTTTGGTGCAGAACTGGGCGGGGAATGGGTTTTCGGAGCAGGAGGACCTGAGGTCTATCCCTGATTGGACATGGTGGCAATAGAGACATCTTGACACCAGTTTTCACCCGTCTCCGGTAATGGGTTGCTAGTTATGGTTGCTGTTATTTTTAATTGTGCTTGTGATGAGGTCCAGACTGTCAGCCCGGGATCCTTGAGGCCTCTCCAGAAAGTTCTCCAGAGATCAGGGACAACGTGAGCAGGAGCAGTACAAGCTTCCCTCACCCTGCCCCACTTGATGTGTCTCTTCTTCCTCATGACCCACCCATTCCTTGGCCTCTGTGCTGGTGGCGACGTTCTACGAACTGGAAGCGCTCCAGGAACAAGGCGACCATCTCCCACAGGGGCCAGAAGGCCTGGGGCCAGTCCGCCCTGCCCTGCGCTTGGTGTTGGGCTTAAGAGGAAGGATGCCCAGCAGAGCAGGTGGCCAGAGAAGTGCACAAGACAGGCAGGGGTCTGTGGCAGGCACCAGGCAGAAAGGCTCAGGAAGAGCATGGGGCAGACTAGAGGAACCCATCCCAGGAGGGGCTGAGGGAAAGGAGTGGGGGCAGGATGAAAACTGAGCCCCAAGTGTGGGCAGAAGAGTGCTTGACTCAGAGGACAGACCCATGGAGAAGGATGGGGCTGGACCCAATTGGTTACTGGGGCAACGACTCTGTTTTGCTTGCTTTGGATTTGGATACCCCAGAAACGGGGGTAGGGGAGTTTTGGTAATGACTTAGCCAGAGGGACCCAGTCACTGAAGCAAAGCACCTCTCCAGCGGGAGGAGGCTGAAGATGGGTGTGGGGAAACTGAGGCAGCAGTGCTGCCGTGCAGGGTGTTGCGGTGGCGGGGGTGCGCCTCATAACACTGTCCCCATAGGCACCTGCCTAAGATCAGCTCATTCAAGGCCACTAGATGCCAAGCACTGTTGGTCACTGCCACGCTGAGCAGCATTTGACCCAGCGCTGATGGGGAGGGGGGACATTGTACATGGGCCCTGACATGTCCGTAACCGGGATGAAATGGGCGGGGCCCCAAATGTCTCTCGACGGGCCTGCTTTGACCCTGTCTACTAGCCTCAGTCCCATGGGCCAGCCAGTCCTCCAACGGTGAGCAGAGGGTGGATGTACGAGGTGGAATTGCCCGTGTTGTACAGATGTTTGGTTCGGTCCAGCATCGCGTGTGACCATCAGGTTATCAGGAATCATTTCCCCAGCCCAAGAAGCTAACCCGGTGTGAAAATCCTCTGTCCCAGATCCCTGGAATTCCTGGCTCACCCTGAGGCTGACGAATTCTGGGAGGTTCCCTCCCTAGATCTCAAAATTAGAAGAGACCATGAGGAGGAGACCCACCAACATGATGCAAGGCACCGCGGACACAGATGGGAAAAGAACTCAGGTGTCTAGACTCACCAGCCCATGTGTTAGCCACAAGACCAGCCTTCCCCACCACAAAGGCTTGTCTTCAGCTGCTCAGGGTCTTTTTATTGCCCTCTATCAAGGCATTGCTGCCTCCCAGAGGCTATGAGGCTGGCTGGCCTGGGAGACACAAAACCATAGTTACTTTCCCTTATACAAGGGAAGGAGGCCAGAGAGGTTTAGTATATGGCACTGACCCAGATTTAATGGGACACCGTCCTCCTGCAGCTCCTGCCATGCCAGGCTATTTAGTAGCGCCTTGGACTCCAGCTTATAATGTTGAGAGCTGCACAAACACAGAACAAAAAGACAGTCCTTGCCCCCAAAGAGCTGACGGTCTCAGTAACCGAACTAAGGAAAGGGCACTGGCTGAAGAGTCAAGAGGCCTGAGTTCGGTTCCTGGCTCTGCCACTGATGACCCTGGGCAAGTCACTTCACTGCCCCGTACCTCAGTTTCCCCACCTTCTGTCTATTTTGATTGGAAGCTGTCTGAGGCAGGAGCCGTCTCTCCCTGCCTCTTTGTGCGGTGCCTGGCTTCTAGAGCCGATGCCCGTGTGGCCATCACTGCGTCATACTTCTTCCCAGAAGGGAAGGTCTTGGGAGCTGTTCCAGCTCATCTCTGCAACAGGGCATCAGGAGCTGGTGCAGTGGGGCAAAGAAGAGTAAACTTCAGACCGAGAAGGTACATCCCAACTGGCGCATGACAACCAGTGAGCGGCCGGGGCTCTGCCCCTTATTGCCAGCCTAGGACCCCTGACCGCAGCCAGAGCCATGCAGAGAACCCGCCCCCCCCTCAACATAGTGTCCAGTGCCCGACCAGACACCCTGGGCAGCCCACAGCTGAGACCCCCCACCACAGCCTGGTCCAAAGCCCACCTCACCCACCAGAATTCAGAGGCTCCCTGGGCCCGGCCGCGCTGGGTATGGACGGATCCTGCAGCAGGAGTTCATTCTTCCCCTCCTTTCATGTCACTCCCAATTTAAGAAACTCGTGCTCCCTCTAGTGGCTGCCGCCTGGCAGCAACCGTCCTTGTGTCTCTGCCAGGGAGCTTGTGGTCAGCTCCGTGGGGCACCAGGTCTGGCCATATGCTTTGTAGGCCAGGGGTGACCTGGTTCCCTGGCGTGTGTGAATGGGGCAGGGGGGAAGAGACGGCTCCAAATCCAGCCCAGCTCCTGAGGGCAGGAGAAGCGCCTCACGCCACCCCGGGGTAGCCTCTTCTAGGTGTGGGCTAAGGAGCTGGTGAGTGTGTCACCGTGCCCCCTCTGTGCTGAGCCGCGGGAGTTGTTACAGCCCCGGGGTGGGGCATTGGCTTGGCATGGGCTTCATCTGCAGCAAGGGAAAAGTAGGGGAGATATTAGGAAAAATGTTCTAACTCTCAGGATAGTTGGGCTCTGGAACAGGCCTGCAAGGGAGATTGGGGAATCCCTGTTGTTGGAGGTTTTTAAGAACAGGCTGGACAAACTCCTGTCAGAGAGGGGCTATGTTTATTGGTCCTGTCTCAGCACAGGGGTCTGGGCTTGATGGAGTCTCACTTGGAGCACGGGTTGTTGGTGGGAGGGAGAGCTCAGTGGTTTGAGCATTGGCCTGCTAAATGGATGTGAATTCAATCCTTGAGGGGGCCATTTAGGGGTATGGGGCAAAAATCTGTTGGATGATTTAGTTGGGGATTGGTCCTGCTTTGAGCAGGGAGTTGGACTAGATACCGCCTGAGGTCCCTTCCAACCCTGATATTCTATGATCTATGACCTCTCAAGATCCCTTCCAGCTCCACATTTCTATGAGGGTACAGGGGACTGGGAAACTGAATAAAGATTGGCCAGGACACCAAACTGCCCTTTTCAGGCCACCCTCCAGTTCTTCAGACAGAGGGAGTTGGGGTCTTTAAGGCCTCAGAGAGGCATCAGCCTAAAGACAATCTCCATAAACACCAGCCAGTCAACCCTATTAAAGTCTCTACCATGTTACTCTTGCAGGTAGCGAATGTTACCGCAATGCTTGCAGGATTTCTGTGACTCTTCTTTTTGTGCTCGAAGCAGGGGAATGACCTGGAAATGCCGTGTTAGAACAGCACTAAGGGAGTTATCATCAACAGGAGAAATAGTCACTGTAAGGCCAGACACTTGGCCCAATGTCTTTTTCCTGCATCTTGGCAGGTCTGGTCAGTGCTAGAAGCCAGGGCTAAAGTTTCCAGCTACCCTCGGAGTGCAGGGAGGCGGGGTCTCACAGGGCTGAGGGTCATCTTTGAAGCAGCCAGTGCTGGCCTATAAGGGAACGGGCTCCGGTCAGGCACTGGAAGCCATTAGTTAAGGTGGGGTGACCCCCAGGAATGCCGTTCTGTGGGTCCGATCAGGCAGGCTTTGCATCTCTAATTAGCCCAGGCCCAGAGAATCACAGCTGGTGCTCCAGGGCTGGGTCTGAGGCAGGCTCCAAGGCCCTGAGATTCCCAGGGTGCAAAGAGCTGAAGGAGTGCCAGGTGTGTGGGTTGGTAGAGGACAAGGTTGAAGCTAAATGCTTCATCCAAAGCCTTGCTTCCCAGGAGGCCCAGGTCAGCCCTGATCACAGACTCCGGCCTGGGCCTATGTCTCCTTTCATTTCCACCAACGTCCACTCAGAGCAGTCGGTGGGAGAGATCAGAACTAGACCCTGGGCCCCGGTCTGCCGGTGCCTTCCAGCTCAGCAGCAGTGTGCCCACGAGGACACTAGGGGGCAGCCCCAGACCACCATGGAAAGGACGAGACGGGGGAGGGGGCAGCAGAGGGAACGAATGAGGGTTCAGGACCCGTGTTTTGAAAATTGGAGAGGAGGGTCACTGCCCACACCACTAGTGGCCGGCTGCCCCTCACTGCTGTCACAGGCCCCGTGGTAGCTCCGCCCAGCCACTTAGCTTGCATCGTCCCACGTTGGGGCAGGGTTCTGTGCATGCTAGGACGTGGACAGAAGCAGGAATCGCATGGGGGAACGGGGCCGAAAGGTCTCTGTAACCACTAGTCCACACTCTCTTCCAGCCCCTATATTTGAACTCAGGCCTCTTGACCCTCTCTGTTCATCTGCTGTCAGCAGCAAGCTGTGAAACCAGTTGTCAAAGCCTGTGTCTCATCCTCCTCCTCCGATGATAGGTCCACATAGAGGAGAACAGCCTACAACCGCTACTGGTTACTCTGTTAGTTTAAGCGGCAGAGCTTAGGGGCCGGGCCCTGCTGATGACCTAGGTGGGTGCCAATCTGGGTCCGTGTGATGGAATTGTTGGGGGTTGCCTTTTGCTTTTTTTAAAATAGAAAATGACACACACAAACTGCCGGGCGAGGTTAATTCTGCCCCCTGGTGTGTCACGCATGACAATGCCATCTTTAATTACACGGCTGCACGCTCATGTCTCTCCCAGACTCTGGCCTCCTTCCGTGCACAGATGAGCGGCTCTGAGGACGAATCAGTGCTGTGCAGGGACGGGGACTGTTGCTGGTAAGACCCTGGCCTCGCTTGTGGCAGAAGTTGGAAGGCACGTAGTGAAAGAGGCAGGGAGTTTCGGGAAGGGAAAGGATGGTCTCATATTAAGCTCTGGAGAACTGGCTTCTGTCCCTGCCTGCATTCCTGAGTGATGCCAGGCAAGTCACTTACATCGAATTTTTCACCAGTGGTCACTAATGGTGTGTTCCTCGTGGTGGTGGTGGTTCCTCGCTTGAGACAGGTGGGTTCCAAGGTGCAGAAGGGCCGGACACTCACGGCTGCAGCAGAAGACTCTGGGAGCTGGGCCCTGAGCATATCACTGTAAAAATGCGAAGTCTCATGAAGATTTCCTCATTGTCTGGAGTTGGGTGCTCACAATTAGTGGACGCTTTTGGCCTTAATCTCGCCGGGCCTCGGTTCTCCATCAGGAAAAGGAGGCAAACAGCAGCCCCTCGGGCGAAGAGCTTGTGAAGATAAATTCACGAATGGCTGAAGCACTCGGGAACTCCGGTGAATGCGCAGGAGAAGCATCCGGGGCGAATGAATCATTCTGTATTGAGTGCAGGCTTTGGAGGGGGTGTGTTAAATCAGACCTGGGCTGCCCTTTGCATGAGCAGGCTACAAAGAAATGTCCAATCCCTGCCTCTTCTGGGAGCACTGTCCATTCTGTGCGCTGAGCGAGCGAATCGTTGGCATGCGTACACACCAAGGGGGCCAATGGAAGTTCCCTGGGCAACCTTCGTTCTGGCATTTCCTAACTGCCAAGTACTTGACTTTACAGCCTGAACTTTTTTTTGACCACAGTTTGCTTGGAAGTGTTTTTATTACAGTAGAATCCAGAGGTCCCGACCAGGGCTGGAGCGTGCTGGGGTCTGGACAGACACATAGCGAGAGACGGTCTCTGCCCTGAAGAGGTTATCGTTCAACTAGACAAAGGAGAAGAGTGAAAAGAGAGGTAGATGAAAGTGAAGTTACTTGCCCAGCATCTCATAATAGGCAGCGGCAATACCTGAAATAGAACCAGGGATTCCCGCCCCCCTAATCTGGTGCACCAGCACCTACAAACGTTCACTGACTTTCTCCAGGACCCACCACCCAGCCACTTGGACCCAGAGCTTGGTTCAGGGAGTCGGGGGGCTGCATGCTAAAGGCAGTGTGTATGTGTGTGTGTGTGCACGCGCGCATGCTAAAGGTGTGTGTTTGCTCAACACTCGGTGTGTGTGTGTGTGCACACACCCAGCACAACAGGGTGTGATAGGCCTGTAGCTGCTCCTGTAATATAAATAATGCTAATAAAGACCCAGGCCATCAATTTGCCCAGCTGTAGTGGCAACTTGGGCTGCTTTTCCAAAGAGTGGGGATTAAATCCCTCTGAAGGCTGTGGAAAGGAGGGGGCTGCGGGGCTAAGATCTCTGATTTTCTGGCCCCTTGTGCGCTGAGCTGGCATGAGGCATTTCTGCCGACAGCTCATCCTCACTCAAGTGCTCCAGCAGCCTGGAAAGGGGAAGGGCTAGAGGAAGAGGAAACCAGATGTGTTCTCTTTCACCCTGCCTCGTGTTCTTGTTAGGGTGGCACATAGCTACCTGGAGCAAGGATCGGGGCCCCGCTCTGCTATGTGCGGTATAGGCCGTCAGAGGGAAACAGTGCCCCAGGGAAGGACACAATGGGGCGGGGGTGGGACAGCAAAGCTTGGATCATCCAGTCTAGTGACTCCTGCACCCAGCCCAGCAGCGTTAACGGAGCTAGACAGGATCTTCAGGACAGACATCCAGCTTTGATGTACACACTGAGTGATGGAGCATGTCCCAGGGCCATGTGCACAGAGCAGGGTGACCAGATGCCCCAGTTGTATAGGGACAGTCCTGATTTTTGAGGTCTTTTTCTTATGTCAGCTCCTATTACTCCCCACTTCTGTCCCCATTTTTCACATTTGCTGTCTGGTCACCCTAGCACAGCAGCTGCTCCCCAGCACAGGGGAGGGAGCAGAGACCTGCTGTCCCTGCCCCTACTAGCCCCAAATGGCATCCTTCCAAGGGAAGGCTAAACCTGCCAGTGCCAGGGAGCTGCTGGAGGGGTGGCAGGGCATTTCCAGGTTCATTTCCTTGTGGTGCTGGCCCTTTCTAGCCATGTGCTGAGGACAGGGAGGACTCTCCAGGCTCAGCGATTTCCGCAGATCAGACAATCCCCCCAAAGTTGGGATGCTTCCCCCCCGTCGAGCTGGGGCTGAGACATAAAGCGCCTCTCGACCGGGGGTAAATCCAGAGTGACTCCGCTTTCGTCAATGAGTTCAAAACTGGTTCAGACAGGAGGCGAATTGGGCCCTGCGTTCTGAACCAGATCTCAGCTGCCTCTGCCTTTGGGCCTGCTGGATCCAAACTCAACCCACCGCTGTCTGTTCAGACCCAGAGTTGCTTCTGATTTACCCCTGTGTGGGCCAGAGAGGGGCTGGGCTGTTGGGTATTTTGCATCCGGATCTGACCTGCCCCGGAGTGTGGGGGGACTGGAAGGGTTTGGATCCAGGCTGCTGGAGCAGAGGCCGGAAATAAGCTCCGGGAGGGGTATACAAGCCGGCTCTGGGCCCAGCCCGGGGGCTAGGTGGGCGGACCCGGTTTCAAGGCCCTGGGAGGAGCCGGACAGCCAGGCGTACTGGGCTGCCGGCAGGCAGGGGGCGGCAGGCGCTGACTCACAGCTGACGGCGGAGTTTCCTCCAGGCAGTCAGGGCTCCGGCTCAAACCCCCCCCCCCCCCCCCCCCGCGGCTCTCTTGCCTCATGATTCATCCCCCGGGCGGCTCAAAAGCTCCGGCCGTCCCAGCCGCGGGCTCCAGCCCTCGCCGCCTTCCCAGCCCTGCCGTCCGGACTCGGGGACGATGCGGGGGCTCCGCCTGGCTCTCCGGACAGTGGTGCTAGCGCTGTGCGCGGTGGGGCTCCAAGGTAGGTTCCCACAGACCCGGGGGTCGCGCTGGGTTACCCGCGTGCGGGCAGGGAGCGGGATTTCTCCCGGGGGGTCTTTGCTTTGCTACCAGCGGTGCCGAGAGGGGACGTGTGTGAGTTGCGGGGGCAGGTTCCCGGCTCGGTGTATTCAGTTCCCATTGCGGGGCGGGGCGCGTTTAACTGTTCCGCGCATCGGGGCGATAGGAGTTGCGGAGGGCTCCGGATCTGAGCGGGCCACTGATCGGGCGAGTTTGCGTGGCCCCTGGGTTACCGGAGATGGAGGTTTCCTGCCGGAGGTGTTGCAACGGGCGTGTGATCTTATCCTGAGCCTTGCTGTGTCCTGGGGCTGTTCTTCCAGCCCCTGGACTCGAGGGACTCACTGCTGCAGGGGATAGCTGTGAAAGGGGACCCTCCCTCCCCGCAACCTGCAGAGAAAGAAAAAGACCCCCCGAATTGATGGGGTTTAAAACCTCGGGAGTTTGAAGCTGATCATTTGGTTTTTGAAGGCTCGGAGTTGGCAGTGTCGGTGGTACCGGAGCCCCTTTGCTCGGGGTTGGTAAAACTAGCTGGGATAAAACACTATTGAGGTGTGTGTAGGGACTAACCTGCCCTGGCCCCTGGACTCTAGGGTGTGTGAGTCCTTGTGTGTGTGTCGTGATGTGTGACTGCACCCTCCGTGTGTGTGGTTGGTGATGTGAGGTTTCACTGCTGGTGTTACAGTGTGTGTTCAGTGTGTGGTTGGTGATGTGGGATTGCACCGTTAGTGTTAGTGTGTGTGTGCAAGTGTGTGATTTGTGCTGGGCAGTTGCACTACTGGTGTTAGCACGGGTGTGTTGGTGCGGTGCAGTGCAATGGCACTCTCAGTGTGAGTGTGGCCGTGCACTTCCCTGGTGATGAGTTCGATGTCTGGGTGTGGGTTGTATGTTTGGGTGAGTTGTGTGTCTGTCTAGCAGGACAATTCCCAGCCTGTGTCCAGGAAAGAATCATACTAGGAAATGCCCAGGGCACATCCTGCAGAGCCCTCAGCCGTGCCAAGTTGGGGTTTTTCCTGGGGAAAGACGCTAACATCACATGAGAGCTGGATCCTGAATCCCTGAGCTGCAAAGCTGTGTGCGGAGGACTCATCCGGGCTCTCCTGAACCATTCCCACGCCCTGCTGCACCCCTGGGGTTCCCTCTCCCTGCCAAGGCCTGGCAGCACTAAGAGGTCCGGTGCTGAATTTCTGGCTGCTGACCTACCCACGGCGGGGTCCCGTCCAGCATTCCTGGGCGGGGGGAAGACTGAGCACAGGAAGGGTACACCAGGCCAGATGCGGAGAACAGGGCTATGGGGATGCAGCCTGCCCCCCTTCCAGCCCTCCGGCTGTGCATTGCACACCAGCGGTGAATGGGTGTGAGTCAGGGAGAACCGCACCTGACACATCACTTCTGACTTCTGCCCACTCTGGCTGACAAAATAGGTCTGTTTTTGCCATGCAATAACAACCACCCAGGAGCTGGCTGCTGATGCCCTTTGGTTGTGCCCCAAGGTAAATGGCATGGGCTGCCCCAGACAGGGGGTTTACAGCCGGCCTTGCCTGGCTACCCTGCAATCAAACTCCCCGGGCTTGGCCTCTACTGAGGGTTTTACGGTGAGAAAACTCTTGCACATTACTTATTTGGCTGTAATAAAAAAACCTTGGTGTCCGTGAATCCACAGTCAGAGCCTAGGGGTAAGTCTAGATGAGAGGACAGGGGGACAGATTGTGTTTTCTGATGTGTTGGCTGCCCAGGTTTTTGTGTAGAATGTGGCCAGAGTGAGCTGAGTGGAAGAACAATGCAGCGGGTGGGCTGGGTGAATTGGGATTATCCATATTATTTACTCTGCTTGTCGCACTAGGGGCTGTACAAACAGCACAGGAAGACGGTCCCGACTCCCAGAGAGCTGCCTGGCAGCGCTTGCCACCCGCTTGGCATTGGGGTAGATGGCCATGTGAGGAGCACGGCCGCAGAGCAGCGTGATGGTCCGGGGAAGGGGGTGGGGTTATCCTTTGCGGACAGCCTATCACAGAGTGAACAGTCTCCTCTGTGTGGATCGGGCCAGGACTTTGTGGAGACCACGTGCGGGGAAACTGGGCAGCACCAACTGGGAGAAAGAGGCCTGGAAAGAAGGCCGGGGGCTGTCTGTGTCCAGCAGGGTCTGTAAAGAGCCCTCCCCATTTTGTATTCCTGTCTCAGCACTGGGGCACTGTGCTAGGAATGCGGTTGGGGAAGACATGTTCAGTCTCATCTCTGGGGGGCTTTTAACATCTCAGAACACTTGGGCTTTGCTCTGCCCTTACTGTGGTTCATCAAAACATCCAGGGAAGGGGGCACACGGGGATAGCCTCCCAGCTCCACTGATGTGGGGGAGCCTGGAGCTATGACTCCTTCTCTCCTGCTGGAATCCCATCTAACGTATCTCCCATTCAGCGAACGTTCTCAGGCAGGTAACAGACACCGGCAGACATTACTGATTCCCATGCTTGGGACGTTGGCCGGCCGGTCTGCCCCGGAGATAAAATGCTGCCAAATCTGAATTCTCCACTCCCTGCGGCGGGCAATTTGCCCGGGTGTAAATGAGGACACAGGGGGTCGGACAATAGAGACCGAAAGTGCTGACCGGGCCTTGAACCAGTGAATGAGCGGCGCCCCCCGGCCAGGGAGAAGACACAGAGAGATGGCTTTGTCGTGCCAGCGCCCTGCGGGGGTCTGCCCGGGACAGGGGATGTGGCACGAGGCCTCAGAGAGGAGCTTGGAATTGGGCAAAATCCGGGGCGGTCACGGGAGCCTAAAGGAGTTAGACACCTGACTCTCATTGAATGCCAATGGGATTTGTGCACCTAGCCCCCTCCGGCTTCGTTGACTGTCCCGCCCAAAAGGAGACAGCACCAGGGCCCTGATTCAGGTCTCACTGGTGCCAGTTTCACCGGCCTCAGAGAAGGAAACTCAGCCCTCCATATACAGAGACACAGCTCTAGCAGGGTACACTCTGTGCAGTTCCTCTGGGACCGGTATTGCCAGGTTTACTTCTCCCTCCCCATTGGCCTATAGCCAGCCATGAAAACCACCTGGCCCTGCGTTACTGCAGTGAATCGAAAGGAAGTGGCCAGGCCAGTAACGAGGCAGATGGGGGCTGAGTGGTAGCGCAGGTTGGAAAGCAGCTGAGCTGGGATTCATCATCGCTGGTGCTTGAGTTTCCCGAGGGTACGGGCGGAGGGTGGGGGGTATTTCAGGAGGGCTGGAGTCAGAGGTTGGCCTAGCCTCAGAGTTTCAATACAGCTGAGCTCTTGGCTCCAAGCGCTGGCATGGCCGGCTCAGCCTCTGATGATGCAGTTCCTAGCACCTCAGCATGTTTAGTGCTTTGTGTCCCTCTAGCTCAGGTCCACAGCCATGACAGATGCTGCCACGCTCGGCCTAAGTGACTTGCCCAAGGTCACACAGGAAGTCAGTGGCAGATCCAGCTTTAGAACCCCCAATCCCCACATGGACCTGGTCCTCAGAAGGCCCTGTCCCTAACACAGCTGAGTGGGGAAGGGAGGAGACCCTGCTAACCCGGGGTTGAGACTAATGGCCACTCCTGTCAAGGAGCCCGGACACGGAGGGGAAAACACCCATCTGATAGGAAGTGAGCCCTGCAGATCTGCAGCCGAAGGAGAACTGAGTGCCGGGGGCTCAGTGCTACACTGCTGTGATCGCAGCCCAGGAGTCAGGGGGTGGATGTGGCTCTTAGGAAGACAGTAGTGTGGCATGGAGGCAATTATAGCGCTGCAGAGGGGTCAGGAAGCCTACCTGAGCCCCTTCTCCACAGCTGCAGCGCTGGTTCAAACCTGCAGGACGCCACGCGAGAGCTGCTTCACAGGTTTTGTTCAGAGCGGGCGGCTGGACCAGGGAGACCAGATGTCCCAATGTTCTAAGGACAGTCCTGCTATTTGAGGCTTTTTCTTACATAGGCTCCTAATACCCCCCACACCAGTCCTGATTTTTCACACTTGCCGTCTGGTCACCTTAGGCTGGACACCCCTGTGGCCTGAGCCCCTTTAGCTTTCAAAGATCCCCTCTGGGTTGTCTGTATCGAGCAGGCGCTCCAGTGGTTTGCAGACCCAGGCCTGAATTCTGAACACTGTAGTGGCCAACGGAGGGCTCCTCGGTGCCTCTCCCACAGGTTTCCAGGCCAATGCTTCCCCTGAGATTCCCCTACCGCTAAGCTGCTCTCAGAGCCCCTTTGGGGTTGAACAAAAGATCTCCAGTCCCCAGGCTCCTAGTGCCCCGACTGCAGCTTGTCGGGGTCCTGGCAGGGCTGGTGAGATCTGACCCCGATGGGGGCAGGAGAGCGGAACGGCCGGGTGATCACCATCTATCCCTGTATATCTAGCCAGCAAGGCGCTGGACTGTACCATCGTTGTAGCTACGCTGGTCTGAATGCCCCCAGTGTAGACAGGCACTTAGTACTGTGTAATTTGGGTGGTCAGTAGAGATTATCTTCTTTAATAAGGGTCTTTGGTGGTCCATGGAAGGAGCGTTGCTCTGGGACGCAAAAGAACCAGGCTCTAGTCCTGGTGATGTTAGACAAGTTACTTCAGCTCCCCGTGCCTCGATTTCCCCATCTGTATAATAGGGATAATGGTTGTGATGCTCTATGACTGAAAAGTGCTGGATGAAAGCTAGGGATGACGTGGGCAAAGCTCGGTGTTGATGGCCCTTTTCCACACCCCGGGCACTGACTCCTGTGCAAAGGGAATCAGACACTCACTGTACAGGGGTGACGTGGCTCTCCTGATAGGAGGTCCGAGGATCGGGGGGCGGGAGGATCAGCCGCCTTTCCATTAAATAGCCCCCGGCATCCACTGCTCTTTGGAAAACCTGGTCCCGGAAGAGTGCCGGGAGCTGAGTTTTTAGCCTGCCTCCAGCACCCCTGCCCTGTGGAGACTGACGTGAGCTGCTGCTTAGGATGGAGCAGGGAGCCTGGCCGTGTGCCCTGTCGGGGCTGGCTAAGGACAGGCCCATTATGCCCTGTCCCAGTGCGGGCCCAAAAACTGTGTGTGCCCGGGAAGGGTGTCCCTTTCCGCTCTGAACGCTCTGAGACGCCAGGGCAAAGAACTGGTCCGAGCACCCTGCTTGCTCTTTAAGCAACTTCCTACCAGCTGTTGTTGCTTCACTGGTTCCTCTTCCTATTCTGGTTTCATTTCCCAGCCTTCCTCTCCTCCCACCCCCTTAGCTGCCGTGCTCTGACGCTGGTACTTCCACCCTCGCTTCTGCAGCTGCGGTGCACAGAGCCAGGCCATCCCAGGGCAGGGAGTCGGGCCGTGTTGTTTTGTGGTAGGCGCCTCTCAGTCCATCCTCTGTCAGCATGCACAGCACCGGGGCAAGCGATGGGGTTGGAGCAGGAGCCCTGGTGATTTAAACCCAGCTGACCCATCACGGGGCTTCACGAAGAGGAGAGAGGGCATCAGTCACCTGGTCTCCCTTGGCCCTCGAGCCAGCTGCCTCCCCTGGCTCCCTTGTTCCCCACAACGGGACCCATTCACACGCAGCATCCCCTCCTGTGGCCAGTCCCACCCGTTAATATTGTTGGTATTGTATTAGCACCTCTGTCAGCCCCCCAGGCCTGGTTGCATTAGGCGCTGTACAAATGCACAGCTACGCCGGGAGAGAACTCGCAAACCACGCTGAGGTGGGTTACCCTATCCTAAATAGTGCCCTCTCTGGGTGCTGTGGACACTGCACTGATAAAATCCATGGGGACCTCATTAAAGGGCGCTTCAGGTAGAGGTGGGATGCCAAGAAGCTCTGGATGGATTGAAATCCGAGGGACTGGTCAGTCCAGGGTGGAAGGGCTCTGGTAATGGGAGCCCCTTTCCAGGAAAGCATTTGCATGAAGGCTCCCCACACGCTTTGTGGACGCTTGTTCCATGAACACTCGGCATCCTAGTGAAGATGGTGTAGTTATGTGGTTTTATGGGGAAACTGAGGCACAGAAAGAGGCAGGGATGGTGGAGAACCATAGAGTGTAAGGGCAGAAGGGACCACCAGATTAGTCTGACCTCCTATCTATTGCAGGCCATCCACATCACCCAGCACCTTGTGACCCGCAGCCTGCCCCTTTAAGGCCTGGGGGGCCGGACAGCCTGTTCAATTAGCCATGCCTCCCCCTGACACCACTCGACAGGGTGTTGGCCTTAAAAGGAAAAACTATGAGCTGGGAGAGGGGATGAATGAGCAGTGGTGAGAAAGCAGAGAGATATATATGGGGAAATTGCTCTAAAGAGTCCATTGAGTAATCAGGGATTTAAAGATTAGTTTAAAAAGGAATGATAAGAATTATTGGCTGAGGGGAGGCTATAACAAAAGCCCCAGAAGAGAGGCAAATGCATGACTTGCAGCAAAGTTCTGCAGGCCTCAGTGACATTTGCATTGTTGACTGATCATTGGGGGTGGAATAAGCATTGATCTTTGAGTCCACACAAATAATGGGTTGTGGAAGCCAGGTCAGGTTAAAGAACCAGCTGATCTGTGACTGAAGGGCGTGTTCCCAGGAAAGGCAGGGTCATGGGGAAGAATTTAAATACTTGAAGGTGACAGAAGCTACTCAGAGTATGGGGAAAGTGCTTTAGAGTGATTTTTAAAGGCTCCGGAGCGGCGTAGTGGAGTGACTGTATGAAGAGTCTACTGGATGGAGCTAAGGGAAGAGAGAGGCAGTTGTTAGATCTCTGATGGCCAGGTTCTGGGAAAGGAGTCTTCATCAGCCTGAGGACCCTGAGACAAAGCTGCTGCAGTGCCCCCCGCTGTTGCAAGGGGGTGCTTTGGTGCTCAACCACAGGGTCCTGCCGACACCAGGGGAATTTTGCAAGAGATTCCTACTGCTGCTAATGAGTATCCGGCACCATGGCTGGGAGCCCTAGTAGAGAGAGCCTGCGGCCTGCAGTTTAAGCCCATGTCCTCTAACCCTGATGAGATCAGGCCTGAACAGCTGGTGACAGCCGGTCTCTGCAGGAACTGCCAGCACGGCCGAATCCCCCTCAAGATGGTTGTAAAGTCTCCCTAGTGTAGACAGGGCCGGGAAGGTGCGTCTACACTGCAAAACAGGAGTGTTCGCAAGCCAGATTAGCTCACTTGGGTTCAAATAGCAGCGAAGACTCGGCTCTAACCCAGGTGAGCAGCGCGCCATCAACCCCAGGCTCTGCTATCGGCTGTAACTTGCACTGCTCACCCGGGTCGCAGTGTCCACACTGCTCACTGAAGCTGAGGCAAGGACGTACCTTGGTCTGCAGTGCAGATGTACCCTGCTGGAGGCAGGATCCTGGACTAGATGTGCCAACGTTTGACAGTTCCCAGGATTGGCTTCGGAAAAGGCTTTGTGCATTGTTTTTTAGATTGCACACACTCTCAAGATTTCCTGCCCCCAGCTGCACCAAAAGCAGCTGAGAGCGGGGAAGGGATTCCTGAAGCTATGGGCAGCCCATTCACTTTAGGATTAAACTCCATGGAACGGAGCCAGACCCTCTGCTCAGCTAGGAAGGAGCCAGTTGTGCTTGCAAACGGAACAGGCCCTGGGTTTGAGGATCGAGTGTACGGGGACTGGAGGAGGGAGGAGGGCGGGGAAGCCTGGCTTCTCACGTTCACTGGTTTCTATCCCTGCTGTCAAGTTAGTGAGACCTATCGTCATGATCTTTCTGTTTCTCTTCTTCTCGCGGCACGTGTGTGTGTAAATATCCACCCAAATTCCCAGCTGGGTTTTGTCTGCACCACTCTGTCAACTTTACGCACGCTAGCATGTAGATACAGAGCCTGATCCTCGGGCAGCCACCCACATCACTGCTCTCTCCAAAGCCGCCTCCTGCCCATTGCAGGACAAAGCCCCCTGCCTCCTTTGGAGTCACCAAACCCCTGGGTCTAGGATTACCCTGAACCCCAGAGATCCGTCAGCAGGTAGAAGTTTGCCTCTCGACTCACATCCTTGATGCACTTGCTTTGCCTCCATCCCTTCCAGTTCTCCGCTCGCCTCTTCCCCGGGCTCCTTGCTCTGTCCCTCTGTGACGTTTTTGTGAACTGCCCCAGCCTGCCTTCCGCAGCCTTCTTGGAGGGGACCCATGCGCCATGGAGGCGGGACCGGAGGTGGCACAAACCTTCCCAAGGACAGAGGAGTGGGACCTTTCTCTGCATTTTCTGGGCTGTTCCTCCCAACCCAAGACCCCTGCTAGCCAATGCCCCTCTCAGATTGGCCTGTCTGCGGGGGGCACCTGGAGGCCAGGGCGGGTGAGCGTCACCGAATGGAAGCCGCTGGGAATGGCAGGTGAAAATCAGGCCTTAGACTCCTTGGCGGCTTCTCGTTCTTCACTGGAGGCCGGGACCCCGCTTTGCGTACGGAAGGAGCCTCTTTGCTTCAGGCCGGCCCAGGTGTTAACCCCTGTCTGTCTCTCTCTTTCAGGGAACATCTGTACCACTCGCGGGGTGAATTCCTGCCAGCAGTGTCTGGCCGTGAGCCCGCTGTGTGCATGGTGCTCTCAGGAGGTAAGGGCCCCCCATGCAGCCAATCTGGTTGGTTCCTACCTTTGCCCATCCATATCTGCTGCTGCCCATAGCCCTGGGTCCAGGGTGCCTCTGGCCCTATCTACTCTGTAAGCTCAGCCCTCATTTGTAACAGCACCCCTTGGGTGCTGGATGTTTTGAAACATGCACCAGGGCATGTCCCAGTGGGAGCTGCTGGCGGCTGAAGCGACAGTGGCATCCGACAAGGAGCAACGAGTGAGGGTAAAAAGATTGGCGGGGATATTAAACCTCGGGCTTCGAGCCAGTCTCCGACAGTGAACGTATGTCTAAAGAGCCAAGTCTCAGATCCTGGGCTAATGGACTCGGACTTGCAGGACTCAGGACGCTAGGCTAAAACTAACAGTGTAGCCGTCCTGGTTTGGGCTAGCGCCCGGGCTCTGAAACTTAGGGCAAGGACGGGAATGTCTCAGGGGAAGGAGGTTTTCCATCCGTGTGGTTAATCCAGGTGTGGTCAATGAGTGGTTGATCTAGCTGCCTCTCCATGGGGGGTTACACTGGGAAATTTTTCACAGCCCCAAGCATCTGCAACATGGTCAGGCTAATTTTATGCAGAGATCAAGTCCTCAGGGTTGGCATGTGTGCATTGAAATGCATGTGACAGGATTTGTATCCAAGCCTGTGTGCGCTGGAGTGTCAGACTCTGTGTATTTGGGGGCGGGGAGGGAAACTCGAAGGGGTGGGTGTGTCTGGCTGTCTGTATAGGAAAGGGAACCATTGTTAGTTGTGCCCATCTGATAACTGAGGCTGGTCTGTTCTCAACACCGGCAGATGCTTGCTGGGATTACCCTGAGTTATCTCTGGTGTGTGACAGTGGGACTGTGCTTGTTACCCCTGGGGCAGCCTGGGGAAGTGGGGCTTTTCTAACCGGCTTCCCCTCCCTGCCCCTGTTCCCAGGCCGCGGGTGTGGCTTGACGTGCCATGGGGGCTGCGTGTTCTTTCCCCGGAGCCAGAATTTCCAAACAAGGAAATATTCCCCACACTGGCCAGGGGCCGTGTTTACAGAGACGTGACAATTCAGGAAAGATGTCTGACTGTTAACAGCCGGCTCTCCCCCCACTCCCCCGCCACCTCCCGAGTGCTGGGCTTCCCAAAGCCAGCTCCGTTGTGTGGCTGCCCACATCTGGGTCATATTGTCTTAATTTAGCAAATGAGCTTTCCCCATGCCCTTCCTCACACTTTATTTAAAGGGACAGTGCCTTTATTTGTTTGGTTCCTTCCTGCGCCAATTCTTTGCATTCCAGCCTCTTCCACTCTAAACCCGGGTCCCCAGTCACACTTACTCACACAGGCCCGGTCTGCCTCCATTATTCACACTGAGCAGTACAGAGCGCAGTGAGCAGTCCCATGTGGGTACACGCTAGGGTGACCAGAAAGCAAGTGTGAAAAATCGGGGCAGAGGTGGGGGGTAATAGAAGCCTATACAAGAAAAAGACCCAAAAATCGGGACTGTCCCTATAAAATCGGGATATCTGGTCACCCTAGTACACGCTCTTCCACCTGAGCAACGTTTGCAGAGCCAAGCCCTGCGACTGTCTCCTTAAGGGCAGAGGCAGCATCTGGTTGTTGCAGAAATGTAGAATTTCACATGGTGCAGTTTCTTCTAACCCTCCCTCCCTTCGTTAGAGCAGTCTTGGCCCTCCAGGGAGCCCACTGAAAACCAGGGAGCGGGCACTGCCATGAAAGGGCAGGGATATACATGAGGAAACACTCAAGGGAAACGCTGCTTTCCATTCATCCCATCCAGCCTGTGGGATCAGCTGCTGCAGGTCCGGGAGTCAGACTGGGGCTGGATGATTTTGACGGGCCATCCATCACTTTTGCATGAGGCTATCCAGGACACCAAACCCTCAGGCTTCAGGGCATAGTTTCTGGCAGGGATCAGGAGGAAATCTCCTGCCCCACACCCCATTGCACAGCTGGGTAGGAGCATTATAAAGGAAGAAGGGTGCCTCTGAGGTAGTAAGCATTTGCTATAGCTGAGGAAATGGTCCATCGATGTGATCCCAGAGATCAGCGGTGGATGCGATTTTCATGGGGGTCTGAACATCATCCATGAGTGGATGAATAATAAACCATTTCCCTTAGTACCTTCCCCCTAGACGTCCCTGAAGGTGGCTCTGAATCATTGTCTTCCTTGGGGAAACCAAAGCGGAGAGATGGGAAGTAACATGCCCATGTGCATCCAGTAGCAGAGCTGGGATTAGCACTTCAGCCCCCTCGCTCCCAAATCGGGGCCCTGCCCGTAGGAATGTGTTGCTTTCAGTTAGCGCAGAGGCCTAAGGAGGGCGGTGACAGCTCAGCCGGTCACCATGGCTATGCAGCTACGGAGCAGCGTGACCCTGGCACCGTGTCCCTAACCTAGTCACATGCATTCTCAAAGTGCCCAAGCTGTAGGCTGGCAGCCGGACCTACAGAGGCTGCAGAGACCTAAGGAAGCACATGACTTATGAGAGAGGCTGAGGGAACTGGGATTATTTACTCTGCTGAAGAGAAGAATGAGGGGGGATTTAATAGCTGCTTTCAGCTACCTGAAGGGAGGTTCCAAAGAGGATGGAGTTCAGCTGTTCTCAGTGGTTGCAGATGACAGAACAAGGAGCAATGGTCTCAAGTTGCAGTGGGGGAGGTCTAGCTTGGATATTAGGAAACACTGTTTCCCTAGGAGGGTGGTGAAGCACTGGAATGGGTTCCCTAGGGAGATGGTGGAATCTCCTTCCTTAGAGATTTTTAAGGCCCAGCTTGAAAAGGCCCTGGCTGGGATGATTTAGTTGGGGTTGGTCCTGCTTCCAGCAGGGGGTTGGACTAGATACCTTCTGAGGTCTCTTCCAAACCTGATAGTCTATGACTCTATTCCATGATTCTAAGGCTCTACGCAGTCCTGCTTGTTATTAGGACTAAGGGATGGGCGGGCTTGGTAGCCCAAGGGACCAGCAGTGGCATGTTGATTTCTTCCTTGCCAGTTCAAAACCATGGATCCTAGCAGCAAATATTAGGACCCTGGAGAGGGAGGGCTCCAAGTTACGATGGAGAATTTGTTCCCAGGTGTCTGGCTGGGGGGGTCTTGTCCACATGCTCAGAGTCCAGCCGATCACCATATTTGGGATTGGGAAGGAATTTTCCCCTCGGTCTGATGGGCAGAGACCCTGGTGGTTGTTGAGGGTGGTGTTTGCTTTCTTCTGGGACACGGGTCACTGATTGGTTTAAACTTGTATAAACGGATTCTCTCTAACTCGAAGCCTTTAACTCCTGAGGTGAGGACTGCGGAAACTGCCAGAGGTAAGGGGTCTGTTACAGGAGTGAGGTTCTGTGGCCTGTAATGGTCACGAGGTCCTCCTAGATGGCCTTAAAATCTATGAGTCTAAACCCAAGCCTGGTCATGAGCAGCCAAAGCTAATAACCAGTGCCTGGCTCTTCTGAGCCCGGTGGAGAGGGTGTTGGAGGGGCTGCTTGGCAGTGGTATTAAATATCCATAGCAGGGCAGAGCCCAGCACTAGTGTCACTGCAGAATATCCCTAACCAGTGGCATGCTCTGGTTTTGATGGTCTCAGATGGGGATCGCAGCCTGGGACCCAGACACCATTAGCCAGGATCCTTCCCAGGGAGTGACTGTCACCTCTCCCCGTCTTTCCCCAGTCTGCAGAGGGGCTGAGGCTGGGACAGCTCCAGGCAGGCAGCCTTTGGCTCAAGAGGTAGCAGCTTTGGGGTTGAGCTCTTGGGGACCCTGGTTCATCAGCTGAGGTGGTGGCCACCCCAAAAGCACCGTACGAAGTTAGTGACTAGGCCTCTCAGCTGCCCAGTAAAGTAGGTAAATACGATCCCTGTTCTGCAGATGAGGAAACTGAGGCACAGGGAGGGGCCATGTGACTTGACTGTGGTCACGCAAGCAAGTCAGTGGCAAAGCCGAAAATGGAACCCAGGAGTCTTAGACTGCCGTCAAGTTGGCGGGCCATGTAATAGCTAATACGGAGCAGAGCAGGAGGCCATTGGGCCAGTGGCTGATAGCAGGGAGCCCAAGCGGAGAGCTGAGAAATGGAAGCTCACAAAGGAGGGAGGTCGCTGCTGCGGCTGCATTTTGTGATCAGTGGCCCTGCTGGGGGAGGGAAGCGAGGCAGATAGCACCATCCCACCCGCGAGTCCCACCTCACACCACCACTTGTATCCTGACACTCATTTGAGCCAAACAAAAAATAGTCTCTTCTCCTGGGTTCTTTCACATCCCAATTCACAGCTTGAATCTATCTTTGTAACAGGCTGATTCTAACCACCACAAGCTCCGGGAAGGTTTGGATTGGGCGTTCAAAACCCCCTCCCCAGTGCTGAGGTGTCCCAGAGCTACGGTTTTGGTTCTGCCCATTCTAGATACACAGGGCCGTATTCTGATCTCCATGACACCAGTTTAAACCAAGCGTAACTCCCCAGCCATCAGCGGAGCCAGACACTGGCATGAAGGAGGAATCGGGCCCATGTAGTTCCGATGCAGGCGGACTAGAGACTTTGGATTTAGGAGGACCTTGGATGTGTTTCTTTAAATGTAACAGGAAGCCAGGTAGAAATGCTTATTGGAGGCATGACAGTGAAGCAGAGAGAGAGACACACACACAGAGATTGTTACTGATCCCTGTCTCAATAAGACCTAAGGCTCAGGCTCCTTTGCACTAGGCATGGTCCAGACACATAACACACAAGCAGCGATCCCAGAGAGTTCTCCATCTCAGGCTTAGACAATGCACAGCAGGTGAATAACTCCACAGGGAAGTGGGAGGAAAGACACTAACAGACATTGTGTTTGCATACGTTGTTGTTTGCAATACGGTATCACCACAGGGCCCAGCTGAGGTGAGGGCCCTGGGCCAATAGCCATCATACAAATGTAGAGCCAGAGAGCTCTGAGTCCAAAGGGACAAAGCAAAGGGCTGGGGGGGAGGGATGTAAGATACAAGCAGAGAGCATAATGGGATGCCTGTGACCATCACCATCATGGTAATCAAAGAGGCTCTGATTTTTTGAAGGTGGTGAAATTGGGGCAGCATTGCCCAGTGGGTAGTGGTGCTGCACTGGGACTTGGGAGACCTGAGTTTTCTTCCTGGCTCTCCACAGACCTGCTGTGTGACTTATGCCTGTCACTTTGCTTCTTGCTCTCTCTCTGAGCCGTTGCCTGTTTAGACCAGAAATACTTTGTGGCTGGGATTGGCTCTTAGGCTTTATTCCGTGCGTAGTTATTCCAGAATAGCTATGCCGGATTAACTCCAGAAAGCAGACTAAGTGGATTCGGAATGAGAGCATCCATACCTGGCGTTAATCAGGAATAGTGAATCTGCTTTAAAGTCACCCTCCTTATTCTGGATTAATTTCCATGTGTATACAAGCCCGTGCTTTAGAGCTGCACAGCTCCTAGCACACCAGAGCCCTGGTGGAGTTTAGATGCCAAGGTCATTTGAAAATTTCGGCCTTTGTCTCTCGCCAGTCCATGGACAGCGGAGGGCAGGAGTTCAATTACTGCAATCTTTGCCTACCTAAGCAACCCCTGCCCCCCAGACAGTGCCTCAGGGAAGCTGGCAACGCCAGCCCTCGGCTGGGGGGAAAGGGCCAGGCAGGTTTCTCAGAAACATCAAAGGGACCTGGAGATACACAGTGACTTTGCCATTTAGGTTTCTGGTTCCTGCTCAGGGGCGGGGTAGGGTGGGGACACAGCATCTCCTCCAGCCTCTCTGGCTCTTGCTGTTTTGGTTCATTCGCTCCTTTTTTGGTGCTCTGTTCCCCTGCGGTGCTGCAGGAGGCGGGGGTGAGCTGATAAGTCTGTGGTTTCCTCAGCTAGGAATTAACCTTATCAACATGACAGGCCGTGGGGCTGTTCCGCTCCCTTTGGCAGAGCTCCAGGCTTTGCACCCAGCTGCCCCCTTTCCCCAGCTCGGGGAAGTCAGGGCCTGGGAAGGTCGGAATCCCCTTTGGCTGTTCCATCCCCACTTTCTGCCAGCACCTGGGCTGTGTCTCATGGTCTCCCAGCAGTGTTTGCAAGCAGTGCACCTAGGGCCTTCCAACTTAGCCCTGGTATGACAAAGGTTTTAAAACGTCCTGCTCCAGGTCTCCTAGTTACTGGGGATCAGGAACAAATTTCCCTAAGGGTTGGGTAGCCCCTAACTGCCCTCTGCAGAGTTTCTTCCTCAGAAGCAGCTGGTGATGTTAGGCCACACAGAGATAGGATCTGGGCTAGGTGGATGGGGGGTCTGCTCTGGTGATTCCTAAGGGGCAAAGCGGAGTCAAACTCACGGAGGAAACGTTTGCCACCAGCTAAAGGTTGCTCCCAAGCCCACGGGAGGTTTCTACACCTGCCTACCCCAGGGGTAGCTGTGGGGCTTGAACTTGGGAATCTTCTGCCTCAAAAGCACCAGCCTTTACCACCGAAGCTAAAGGAGCAGTTCCCTTTGCATCCTTCAAGGAGCAGGCTGTTGTCAGCTGTGGGGCCAGCTGTGGCCAGGGCCATAGTTACACTCACTAAGGGCCAGGTTTATAGAAGACCCCTTTGGAAGAGAGGGCAGAGCATTTGAAACGGAGCCGAGGAAGGGCCTGCCAAGGGGAGGGAGGATGGGCTGGAGGGCAAGAGATGGGGAAGGCCGGAGAGATGGTGAGAGTGGCCCCGGCAGGCATTGTTGAGCCTGGGTTCATTACCTCTGGGTCTAGGTATTGCTACAGCTCCCATCCCATCACTGGCTCCTGTGAGAGGAGGCCCTTATATTCCATCCTGCAGCTGTCCAGCCCTTAGGCTCTGGGCTAAGGGGTTTCAGAGCCGCAGCCCCGCCCCCAACAGCGCCTGATCTGCTGCCCCGATTTCTGGCCTAATCCTGGGCAGCAGCATCGGGACTTTGCTTCTATCTCTGCTTTCTTGCCCACAGGACTTGGGGCAGGGGACCCCTCGCTGCGACCTGAAGAAGAACCTCCTCCAAAATGGCTGCATGCCAGATTTCATCGAGTACCCGGTCAGCAGCATGGAAATCCTAGAGAACAAGCCACTCAGTGACACTGGCTCCGGACAGACTGTCACCACCCAGATGAGCCCTCAGAAAATTGAACTTCACCTGCGGTCAGGTAGGAGCCAAAACAAACCCAAAACCGTATTGGGGTTAAACCTGAAACCTCTGGCTCCCCAACCATGCGCTTCTCCTGCCTGAGCGAAAAGAGGCAGCTCTCTTGGCTGGTAGTTGCTTCATCAGCCTCTATACAGGGCCTAGCCACCACTAGAGGAGAGCAAAGCAGCACACACACACACATAGAGCAACATCCAATCCTGTAGCTTTACAATCAGGAAGGTTGTGGCTTTGTGACAGGAACCCAATGTTAATCAATGGATTAACCCTGCAGGTAAGGTGATATGCTGTAGGCCAGGTGAGCTGTTAAGGCCTTGAGACCATCCCTGTGACTGATGCCAGACTAGTTACAGGATAAAAATTTTCAAAAGCACTTGAGTGACCTAAGTGCTGAAGTCCCAATTTTAAAAGCCTCTTAGGAGTTTTAGTCTAATTGACATCATCATAATAATGCCTAAAACTTGTATGGCACTTTTCATCGGTAGCTCGCAAAGTGGTCAAAAAAGGAAGTCAGTAGCATTATCCACATTTAACAAAAGGGGAAACTGAGGCACAAAGCAGGGATGTGACTTGCCCAGGTCAATTGAACTGAAAGTTGGGTTCGAGAATAGGACATGGGTTCCTAATTCAATGGGGTGCTTTAGAAGACTTTACCCCTCATCTGATGTGAGGGAGAATAGGTTAATGTAGGGCTGTGTTTTGTAGGAGACAAATCTGAGGAATTGTCACAGATTGAAGTGTCACTAGAGGAGGTTTTGGAACTAATTGATAAATTTAACTGTAACAAGTCACCAGGACCAGATGGCATTCATCCAAGAGTTCTGAAAGAACTCAAATGTGAAATTGCGGAGCTATTAATTAGGGTTTGTAACCTGTCCTTTAAATCGGCTTCTGTACCCAATGACTGGAAGATAGCTAATGTAACGCCAATATTTAAAAAGGGATCTAGAGGTGGTCCTGGCAATTACAGACCAGTAAGTCTAACATCCATATCGGGCAAATTAGTTGAAACAATAGTAAAGAATAAAATTGTCAGGCACATAGAAGAACCTAAATTGTTGGGCAAAAGTCAGCATGGTTTCTGTAAAGGCAAATCATGTCTTACTAATCTATTAGAGTTCTTTGAAGGGGTCAACAAACATGTGGACAAGGGGGATCCAGTGGATGTAGTGTGCTTAGATTTCCAGAAAGCCTTTGACAAGGTCCCTCACCAAAGGCTCTTAGGTAAAATAAGTTGCCATGGGATAAGAGGAAAGATCCTTTCATGGACTGAGAACTGGTTAAAAGACAGGGAACAAAGGGTAGGAATAAATGGTAAATTTTCAGAATGGAGAGGGGTAACTAGTGGTGTTCTCCAAGGGTCAGTCCTAGGACCAATCCTATTCAACTTATTCATTAATGATTTGGAGGAAGGGGTAAACAGTGAGGTGGCAAAGTTTGCAGATGATACTAAACTGCTCAAAATAGTTAAGACCCAAGCAGACTGTGAAGAACTTCAAAAAGATCTCACAAAACTAAATGATTGGGCAACAAAATGGCAAATGAAATTTAATGTGGATCAATGTAAAGTAATGCACTTCGGAAAAAATAACCCCAACTATACATACAATATGATGGGGGCTAATTTAGCTACAACTGATCAGGAAAAAGATCTTGGAGTCATCGTGGATAGTTCTCTGAAGATGTCCATGCAGTGTGCAGCGGCAGTCAAAAAAGCAAACAGGATATTAGGAATCATTAAAAAAGGGATAGAGAATAAGATGGAGAGTACCTTATTGCCCTTATACAAATCTGTGGTGCGCCCACATCTTGAATACTGTGTGCAAAAGTGGTCTCCTCATCTCAAAAAGGATATTCTGGCATTAGAAAAGGTTCAGAGAAGGGCAACTAAAGTGATTAGAGGATTGGAACGGGTCCCATATGGGGAGAGATTAAAGAGGCTAGGACTTTTTAGCTTGGAAAAGAGGAGACTAAGGGGGGATAGGATAGAGGTATATAAAATTATGAGTGGCATGGAGAAAGTGAATAAGGAAAAGTTATTTACTTGTTCCCATAATAGAAGAACTAGGGGCCACTCACTGAAATGAGTGGGCAGCAGGTTTAAAACAAATAAAAGGAAGTTCTTCTTCACCCAGCGCACAGTCAACCTGTGGAACTCCTTGCCTGAGGAGGCTGTGAAGGCTAGGACTATAACAAGGTTTAAAAGAGAACTGGATAAATTCATGGAGGTGAAGTCCATTAATGGTTATTAGCCAGGCTGGGTAAGGAATGGTGTCCCTAGTCTCTGTTTGTCAGAGGGAGGTGATGGATGGCAGGAGAGAGATCTCTTGATCTTTACCTGTTAGATTCACTCACTCTGGGGCACCTGGCATTGGCCACTGTTGGTAGACAGGATACTGAGCTAGATGGACCTTTGGTCTGACCCAGTACGGCCATTCTTATATTCTTATGTTTTGCGTTTTGGACACACTG
Source organism: Dermatemys mawii (assembly GCA_007922305.1). Classification (NCBI taxonomy): domain Eukaryota; kingdom Metazoa; phylum Chordata; order Testudines; family Dermatemydidae; genus Dermatemys; species Dermatemys mawii. The sequence goes on along the minus strand of ML677404.1, from coordinate 8,300,569 downwards.
GGGCTGTAGCTAACATACACACAGAATGTTCATTGCAGCCCCAGTGAAATGCCATCCGTATCAACATCAACCTGCTCACCACACAGGCCCCAGCTGAGCTCAGGGCCCCCTTGTGCTAGACAGCATCAGAGACAGCCTGGGAAACAGGCATGAAGGGACTTGCCCGAGGTCACACGACACGTCAGCGGAAGAACTAGGACGACAGCCCACGTTCCCTGACTCATCAGCCGTGTCCTGTGCACCGGACTTTGGGCGCTCCCTTATTAATGAGAAGCTATTCTAGAGGCCTCGGTTTGCTTACCCCAGACTGCAGCCGAGTCCATGAGGTCTGTGCGTGTTGCTAATGGTGGGGCCTGGGGTTCTGGGTACCTGAGAACTGTTCTGGACCATGAATAAGAATCTTATCCACATTGACATTTGGAAACCGCCCTTGAACCTGGGTTCGTTACCTCTGGGTCTAGGTATAGCTCCCTCGAGCCACCCTCCCAGCAGGGGGGCGGCCAAGTTTTATCGCCACGCCTCTCAGATGAACCTGGCCGCCCCCTCCCTTTTTCTAGTCCTCTTTGGGTAGCCAGATAGTCTCCAATCCTATTTCTTTGGGAGCTGGCAAGCTATGCCTTCTGCAGGGGTAGGGTAGGGGGTAGGGTTGCCAACCTTCCAGGTTTGTCCTGGAGTCTCCAGGAATTAAAGATTGATCTTGAATTAAAGATGATGTCATTTGAGGAAACCTCCAGGAATACCTCCAACACAAACTGGCCATCCTAGCAAGGAGGAGACAGGTGAACAGGCCAGAGGTGACGTGGGCCAAGTATCTGGGAAAGAACGTGAATATTCTCATCCACGTTATAATGAACCCCGAACATCCTAAAGTCCTGGCATCCCTCCCCTCCCACCCCATCACGGGAGAAGATGCTTGGGAAACTCCTTATGGCTCTCTGGTGGCCCGCCGAGGGATGCATCCTGAGTGTCTTTTACCAAGGCAGGGAGTGCACGAGGGTGGGAGAGAAGGAATAGCTCTTTGGGAAGAGCAGAGTCTCACGGCTCCATGCAGCCTGGGGCAAAAGGCTCGACTCAGTGTCAGCCCCGGAGGGAAGGAGTTTGGAGCTGTATCCGTTGCTGTAGATAAGCAGTTCGCACCACGGCCCAGCTGCGGGACCCACTCCCGCCAATCTGAAAATCATTGGCACATCACATGGTGTCTCTTCCCTTTTGTGGGGAAAGAAGAACCCAGCTGCTCACTAGCGGTCCAGGGTTCTGGTTCTGGGAGGAGCCCGTCAGGAAGTGAGTGCTGGCAGGGGTCCAGTCAGGGTCTGTTTAGGACAAGGAAAAGGGAAAGGCTGCGTCTATGCTATGCAGGTTCCTATCTTGCCATAGTCATCTGAGCGCTTTGCAGTCACGGGCTAAGTGACCTGACTAACAGCTGTCATGTGTGCTTTGTTCTTTCTCTCCTCTGAATGCCTCCTGGGAGGAAATTCCCTAACACAGTTTCCAGCAGAGTCAGAGAAGGTGCGTCTTCCTTCTGCCTGTACCCCCGCAATGACTCAGAGGCTAATGTTCTTTATCTGGGACAGGGAGGATTCGAGTCACAGTTCGGACCTAGAGCCTCTGGGCTGATAGAAACTGGACGCCCCACAACTGTCTGTGCCCAGGGGATGGTTCTGTCCGGCCCCTGAGCCCAATGCCGCCCTCCGCACAGCGTGACTTTGCATGCAGCGTGCTCACCAGTCAAGCCGCATAGCGGACACGCGTTTTGCATTCAGATACAAAATCTCATGCCCAACAGAAACTCACTGTCACGGCGGTTAGAGGCACATGCTTTTAGTCCCCTGTTCAATCCCTGCCTATGCCCATAATAGATGTTTGCACCCAAGGGTCAAATGATTCGAGATCAACTGCAAGGATCATGCCTAGCGAAGGACATCTCCCCGCATTATCCATGGGGGAGTCCAAGACCAGGCATACAAGCTTCTTGCACTTTTGCCCATGTGGGATAAGACCAGCATATATTTTAGATCATGAGACAGGATTGATTATCTAGTCTGGCTTCCTGTAGAGGCCATGGGACTTCCCAGAATTAATTCCTGTTTCATCCCAAGCCCTGTGCCTTGCAGTTTTACCCCCATTTGTGTTTACCCTTGTCTTCCTCACCACAGCCAGCCAAGACTCTCCATGGGGCAGAAGACGCCTGTCCAATGAGACAAACACTTAACTTCCATCTGGGTCTGTGGCCTGGGTCCCCCTGGTCAGCTCATCATCCTTCCATCCATCTGGGCTCCATGGGAGATCTTCTGCACCTGCTCCTAACCCTGCTGCCCTGTTCCCTTTCAGATGATTCCCAGATTTTCTCCGTCCAAGTGCGCCAGGTGGAGGACTACCCAGTAGACCTCTACTACCTGATGGACCTGTCCAATTCCATGAAGGACGACCTCCGCAAAATCCAGAACCTGGGCACCAAGCTGGCCACTGAGATGCACAAACTGACCAGCAACCTGCGGATTGGCTTCGGGGCCTTTGTGGACAAGCCCGTTTCTCCGTACATGTACATCTCCCCGCAAGAAGCCATTGACAACCCGTGCTACGAGTAAGTCCCACGGCCTGAGCCAAGCCCCACTGGAGTCAATGAAGGTCTCTGGATTGACTTCCAAGGAGCTTTGAGGTCGTAGGTGCACAAAGCCAATTGGCTTTATGGCGCAAGCGTGTCAGGGGGAGACCTTCCACCAGATCCTCAGCTAGGGGGAATCAAGGGAGCTTCTCTGATTCACGATCTGGCCCGCGGTGTCTAATAGTTGGAGAGAGGGAGCTAGGGCCCCTGGGAAGTGTGGCCTCGTGGATGGAGTACTGCACTGACACTCAGGAAACCAGGGGTGTAATTTGCGCCCTGCCAAGTGACCTTCCCCACCCTGTGCATCAGTTTCCCCATCTCTAAAAAGGTGGTAATAATACTGAGTTCCTTTGTAAAATTCTTGGAGTGCTATTGATGAAAAGTATTAGATAAGGGTCAGGAATTATTGTTACTGGTCAAGCAGCACAACGGGATAAAGTTTGGAAGAGCAGTTTTTGGACACTTAAATGATGATTTCTTGGAAGAGTTAGCTCTAAAGCCCACAAGAGAAGAGGCTGTTCTTGGCTTAGTCTTACGTAACATTCAGGAGCTGACACAAGAAGTGACAGCAGCTGAGTTGCTAAGTAAAAGAGACCGCAATAAAATTAACCCAAGAACTAGGGGACAGTCAACGAATGAGAAGAGGAGAAATTTAAGAGGGTAAAAAGACGTTTTCTTTTTGTGTTTGTTTTCTGTATGTGTTGTTAGACTGTGGAACTCCCTGCCACAGGAAGTTGTGGAGGCCAAGAACCTAACAAGACTGAACAAGGGACTGGACATGGGTTAGCAAGAAAATCCAGAGTTGTTATAATTAACAACCACCAATATTTTGGAAGGGATATTAGATATCATGCTTTAAGGCTGAAGCCAATCTGTATTAGGGTCCAAGAGGAGACGTAGTGTAGGGAGCAGATTATCCCACATCTGCTACTGTGCAGTTCTTACCACTTCCTCTGAATCATCTGGCACCAGACACGGTGGAAGGATACTAGGCTAGATAGACTTTGGATCAGATCCAACCTGGCTAAAAAAGAGTAAAATGCCATTATTATTTGTTAGAATTATGTATCTTAGGTAAAAGAAATTTCAGTGTTTCTCCAATTTCCTACTGGAAAAATACATTGGGGGGTGGGGGGAAGGTTTGCCTACTTTTCTTTTTTAAATGACAGAGAATTTAAAAAGATGAAGTTTTAGTGTCATGAAGTCTGCAGCGATTTATTTTTTTTAAATGTTTCGGCTGATGGGTGTTTAAAACGTAGGCAGATAGACATGTGTTTCTGGCGTTGTTGATTTAGTTGGCGATTGGTCCTGCTTTGAGCAGGGGGTTGGACTAGATACCTCCTGAGGTCCCTTCCAACCCTGAGATTCTATGACCGGCGTCTGTCAGTCAGTGGATCCATCTCCTTTCGTGTACCGAGGGGGGGATTAAATATACCACACGTGCTCTGTGTTTATATTCACAAAGGTGGAGAGGGCCTTATACTCAGAGTGCAGTGCGATTAGGTTTGGTACCGAGATCCTGCAGGAGTTTGCTCCATAGCCTTGGGCCAGCTGCCCTGCTCGATTGCTCTGTGTTCTTGAGGGGGTCGCTAACATCCTGCTCTTCCCCTATTGCTAAAGGAGAGCAGTCCCAGCTAGCTGGGAGAGGAGTCCCAGTATGGAATGGGAGGGGTGATACGGAAATGGTTGAAAACCACCGCACTAGTAAGGACACTGCAAGATGCTCACAGCTGTCCACAGCTACAGTTCTCCTTTCCCCGCAGAATCCACCAAACGTGCCTGCCCATGTTCGGCTACAAACACGTGCTGGCGCTCACGGATCAGGTGACCCGCTTCAACGAAGAGGTGCGCAAGCAGAACGTCTCGCGGAACCGCGACGCGCCCGAAGGGGGGTTCGATGCTATCATCCAAGCTGCCGTCTGCGACGTAAGAGCTCTGGCCCGGGGCGGAGAAGGGTCACTGGGTGGGGTGCTTTGGTTGAGCGTCTCAAAGGGCGGTGAGGCCAGCGGGACATGCAGCAAGAGCGGGAGTGAGGTGCAGGGGGTTGAACGCTGAACATAGGAATTGGCAGGCTGGGGCAGAACAGAACAGTCTCTGGGACCGGTGCCAGATGCTTCAGAGGAAGGGACATGGAACCCCAGCTTGGACCATGGAATAACCTGCCCATCAGGGGAAATTCTTCCTGACCCCAAGGCAGTCAGTGCTGCTCATGCCCTGAAGCATCAGGGTGTCCCCCTTATTAATTTGCATCCCTTCCTAATCATATCCCACATTTAGGAGTAGCCCATTCTTCCTCTCTGGCTTGCCCATGGTGTTGGTCATGCCTGAGAGCTCCAGGTACCGGGGGAGAGTAATAGTAAAGATGGCCTCCGCAGTCGTCCAGCAGTGCTAAGGTACATAAAAGGCTGGGAACCCGCTGCTGTGTTTTGGTGCAGGAGAAGATCGGCTGGAGGAATGATGCTAGTCGCTTGCTGGTCTTCACGACAGATGCTAAGACCCACATCGCTCTGGATGGGAGGCTGGCGGGGATCGTGCAGCCCAACGACGGGCAGTGCCACATGGACACGGATAATTTCTACTCAGCCTCCACTAGGCTGGTAAATGCAGGGCCCTGCCTGTGGGTGGTGGGGAAGGAAGCAGGTCCCTGCGAATACAAGAAATTTTCCTGGGTCCTCAGGGAAAAGGGCAGGTCTGGGCACAGGTACGGGAAAGGGGTTCCTGGGGAATTTGGCAGGCAAGTAAACAAAATAATAAGATGGGGACTGGGGGCTTGCGCACGAGAGCACACAGAGAGATGTGTGCATAACTCTGTGTGTAACTGCAGGAGTGTGTGTGTGTGGTTGTGTGTACACGCCTGGATGTCCATGGTCCACTTCTGTATATGTACAACAGTAAAGGGGGAACAGCCTGTGGGACTGGGAGGTGCAGTGAGGGCAGACAGAGCTTCCACCTCCACACAGGCCTTTGGCGAAGCAGCTTTGATGGGGAGGAGAATACAAGCTGGGCCGGCAGTGCCCGATGAGACGTACTGGGGGGGATTAGATGTCTGACACCTCGTTTCTCTCCCCAGGACTATCCCTCGCTGGGTCTGATGACGGAGAAACTCTCCCAGAAGAACATCAACTTGATCTTCGCCGTGACAGACAGCGTGGTTGGCCTCTATAAGGTGACTGCTTCCTGCTGGCGTCCTGGGTGCCCCGCCCACCACCCAGAAATGGCAGCTCCCTCCCCAGCACCTAAGTAGCTCAATGCTCCCAGGGACCCCCTGTCCCCAACCTGCATGACAGCTGGAGCTGTGAGCCGACCCTCTAGACATTCGCAGAGAGACCCCAGGGCCAAGCCGCCTAGAGCCACCCACAGCCTGCTCCCAGGGGGCTAGAAACCCCTTCGCGACCCCCTTCCTCCCGGGCCTCTCATGACCCTCAGCTCCCCAACCTCTGGTTTTACGGCCTGGCCAGAGTCACCCAGCAAGACAGCGGCTGAGCCGGGGACAGAGCCCAGCTTTCCTGGCTCCCAGGCCAGTGCTCTGGCCATTGCGTGTGTTTGCAGACGCTCCCCCGTGGAGGTTTGACCCCCGTCCCCATGCTCACTGGGGCAGAGCTCGGGGCCAAGTGGCAATTGCCATGTGGATGCCGCATAAAGCTAGTGATTCTAGTGTACAGCCAGGCCCTGGTCCTGAAGCCCTGGCCTGCCATGGTCACCATGGGCATTGCCGTCTTGTCCTTCTCTAGCACATCCAGGACCCTGTGTGTTTTCTTGCCAGAACTACAGTGAGCTGATTCCTGGCACCACAGTGGGGACCCTGACCAGAGACTCCAGCAATGTCCTGCAGCTCATTCTGGAGTCCTATGGGGTGAGTGGGAGCTGTGAGGACTCCACAGCCCTGGGGTGAACTCGGGGCAGCCTACAGCATCTCCCAGGGCTGCTGCCTGCATCGGTTTTGGGCCGGGGGGTTCCTACGGGGATCTCCTCGCTTGGGAGGATCCCTAGGTCAGAAGCAGAGCAAAATAGGGGAGGATGCTTCTGCAGGATCTCAGCCCTTAAAGAGGCACCTGCACTTCAGCTGTCCCACCCCCCACAACCCCAGCCTCCATCAGTTCTCCAGCCCCAAGCTGCCCCGGGATGCTCGCCAGCTGTTTGTGCCATGAGCAGCCTCCCCGGATCCAGCAGTGAACATCCGCCTTAGCGATGCACCGCGGACATCAGGTCGTTCCTTTCCCCACCACATCCCCTTCCCTTCGGCCGCTGTCTCTCCCTCCTCCCAGCAGACAGGCCTGCCCTCTGGCTGACATCTCTGGCTAGCGAGCCTTTTCTCAAGCACACCTTGGGGGTGTGCGCTGAGCTTGCAGCTCTAGGAGAGCCGCCCTCTCTCCCTAGCAGGTCGCCGGTTCCAATCCGGTCCGGGGCAGCTGCTTGGGGACCCCTGGGAGATGGAGCCGGCTGGTCTGCTCTGCGTCTCCCTAGGCCTGCATCTCAGCGCTGGGTACGGGGGAGAGCTCCCTGCTCCAAGTGCTCGGCTCGCTGCCCTTTCCTAAGCCCGGGGCATGTGCTGTTCCCCACCCCCTCCAGAAAATCCGCTCCAAGGTGGAGCTGGAGGTGCGTGACCTGCCCGAAGAGCTGTCCCTCTCCTTCAATGCCACCTGCCTCAACGACGAGGTCATCCCGGGGCTCAAGTCCTGCGTGGGACTCAAGATAGGCGACACGGTGAGTCTCGCCAGCCGGTGGGTGGCTGAGAGGGGGATCCAACTGTGGGGGGCCAGCCCGGCGCTCTGGGATCCTCCCCAGCCCTTGACGCGTTCCCTGGCCTCTGCCCCATGCAGGAGAAGGTCACTGGGTTGTCGCGTCTTCCCTGGCAGGACTCAGCTGGGATGAACAAAGAAGGGGATGTTGTATTGAGCCGGTGGTTCTCTCCCCATGGCTGGCTGCCCGCCGGTGTGCCCCATGCAACCGGGCAGAGTCAGGTCAAACATGCCTGGAAGGGACTGGTTGGCAGCTGGGGGTCTCCCAGTGATCCCCTGCTGCGCTCGGAGCCACCTTGCCTGAATCGAACCCCCCCGGCGCGTCCCTCCCCAGGTGAGCTTCAGCATTGAGGCGAAGGCGCGGGGCTGTCCCCAGCCGCGGCAGAAATCCTTCACCATCAAACCCGTGGGCTTCGAGGACAGCTTGATGGTGCTGGTGACCTTCGCCTGCGATTGCGCCTGCCAGGGGGACGCTGAGCCCGCCAGCCCCGCCTGCAGCCACGGCAACGGCACCTTGGAGTGCGGCATGTGCCGCTGTGACCCAGGCCGGCTGGGCTCCCGCTGCGAGTGCTCCGAGGAGGAGTACCACCCCGCCCAGCAGGACAACTGCAGCCCCGGCCCCGGGCAGCCCCCCTGCAGCCGGCGGGGCGAGTGCCTGTGCGGCCAGTGCATCTGCCACGCCAGCGACTTTGGCAAGGTGACCGGCAAGTACTGCGAGTGCGACGACTTCTCCTGCGGCCGCTTCAAGGGCGAGATGTGTGCGGGTGAGTGGCATCCCTCTGGCTGGGGTGCGCAGGAGGTCCGTTGTTTTACACGGCTGTGTGTCAGCAGCCAGGCCCCACCCCAGAGGTGGCTGCATTTCCACGGCTTCACCTGCGCAGAGGGCGTGAGGAATGCCTGAGGAGGCCCCTGCCCCAGTTGCCGTGCTCCCCCTTCTCGAGCCAGCCGGGTTAAAGTGGTATCTGTTTTTTCCCCTGGCGCTTCTCGGAGAAGCAGCCAAGCAAAGCTGTGCAGAGTTCACGGCGGGAACAGGAAGCAGGCCTGACTCAGAACAGCATGTCCTGAAAGGGGAGTCAGCGAGCCCTTGCCCTGCTCCCTTGCTCCCCTTCACAGCCCAGTGTTTACCCACCCGCCTCGCTGAACTGAGCCCCCCCCATGCCTGGATTCCCTGCTGAGCTCCTGTCCCCAGCTCACCCAGCGCCTCCCTTGCTTTCTACATTGCCTAACCTCCCCCAGCCCCTCCCTCCCTTCCGGCCTCCTTATCTGCAGCAATTGGAATGCTTATCTCGACCGGAAGGGATTGGCCTGTTTCTCCCTCTTGAGCCCTCCAGATCCCCACCCCCCATGAGAAGTGGATTCACTGAGCGGGGAGACTGGCTCTGGGCCAGGTTGTCACCCATTTCCCTGCTTGTTGTGCAATGCAGTGGCTCCGGATGTTTGGCCCAAGATGTGGGGGGCGGGAGGGGGAAACCTGGTTATCAGGATGGTGACAAGTTGATGACACCCAACAAACAAACAAGCCGTGGGGGGAAAAGGGACAAAGATCTGTCATTGCACCAAAGCCCCATAGCGGGGGAAGGGGTAGCTCTCAGTCCCACTGCCGTGAATCTGGACTCAATCCAGAGTCACTCTAGTAGGGGGCCGAGACATTAACAAGATCAGTGCCGGGACCTTTCTTCGGAGCTGAAAGGCTCCTGGGTGGGGCTGGTCCGTATCTCACATTCCTCCACCATCCCGCCTCTCCCGGGGCCTGTTGTGAAATTAAAATGGGGCTGGGGAACGTTTATACCTGCGTCCTTCTCCCGGGTGCCTTGTGCCAACTCCTGGGCACCTGCCGGGCTATGTCTGCACCCCTGCAGCTTAACCATCCTCCCTCCATCCTGACCCTCTGCACCTGCTGTTCTTCCAGCCTGGGCTCCCTGAACTAGTGCCCCTCAATACTGAATCCCGGCTTGCCCACCCGGAGCTCCCCTGATGCCTTTTTGGCCAGTTTTCCTCTGACTCACCCCTCGTTTCCCATGATCTAAAGAGTGACACATTCGGTTTCTCCGGCAGCGATGCTGCGCCCGGGGCTGAGGTTGGTAGAAACTGAGGCCACCGATGGTTTTCCCACGGAAAGCCGAATCCAGGGGCTGCTCCCAACCGCGGGGCCTGGCAGAATTCCCTGGGGCTCCAATGAGGGCAGGGGCCACGTGGGGCTGGGGCTGGCTTCATTGTGGATCCAGTGCTCCAGCTAGAATCTTCGGGGCCAGAACCCAAACCCTGCGAGCCAAACATTCCCGGGCTCAGAGGGGATTTGAACCTGGGTCTCTTTCTGGAGCAGCCCTACCCAAGGAGAGGCCCTAGGGCAGGGGTGGGCAAACTACAGCCCACTGACCCAAACTCGGTGCTCCCTGGCTTCTGTCTCCCGCCATCCCGGGGGAACTGGATTGGAGCAGCTCTGCAGTGAGCCGTGGCGTTCAGATCCCCATGGGGTGGTTTGTTTGGAACCGACGCAGCGCCGGGTTAGGGGGCGTCAACGGGGGGGAATGTGGCTGCCCGTCGGGACGAGCCCGGGGTGCTGCAGGCCAGGAGAAGGTGGCAAAGCGGCTGGGGGGAATGGAATAGCAGTGTTGGTGCCAGTCAAGATGGACGTGCATTGGCAGAGCCGTAGGGGGCCTGGCAGACCTGAGGCTGGGGGTGTGAGAAACTTCCCCAGCCTGGATTAGCCCCTTGCTTTCCAGGGCCTCCAAGCCCTGTCGCTACGCCAAGGCCCCGGGATGCAGGTGGGCGGCCCGCGGTCCCTTCTGACCCCCCCATGTTCGCCTGCAGGCCACGGGCAGTGCAGCTGTGGGGACTGCCTGTGCCACGCGGACTGGACAGGGGACTTCTGCAACTGCACCACCCGCACCGACACCTGCGTGTCCGGCAATGGGCTGGTGTGCAGCGGGCACGGGCTGTGCCAGTGCGGAAAGTGCGAGTGCACCCAGGCTGGCTCCTACGGGGACACCTGCGAGAAGTGCCCCACCTGCCCCGACGCCTGCACCATCAAGAAGTGAGTGGGGTTGTGGGGCTGCTGTCAGTCCAGGGGACTAGACCTGGCCTGGGGAACGCTGCTGCCGAGGGGCAGAGTAGGGCCTGAGCCAGCACCCAGCTCAGACGGGGTCAGTGCGTGGGTCCTGGGGGCACCTCATTGGGAAGATGAAGGCAGCTGAGCTCTTGCTGTTGTGGGGCACTGTGACTGCAAGCCGGGGGGCAGGTCTGCAGGACCCCGATGCCAAGAGGTGGCCGATCTTCCAGCGTGAAATCAGGCTGCATGCAGGATGAAGGGTTGCTCCGGCGTGCAAGAGTCAGAATCAGGGTCCCTGGGGGACACCTCCCACACACTCAGAGGCTTGGCAGGAGGCAGGGTGGAGACTGGTGGCTGTGTCACGGGCAAGGCTCCATCAGGGAGCACAGGGGATCCCCACTGGAAATGGAGGTGCTGCGAAGCAGGGACATAGGACAGGGGAACCATGGGAAGCAGCTGGAGTGATGGGGGTGGGGAACCCGTCTCCATTTGGCAGGGATCCAGCGGGAGACTCCAGCTGTGAGTCTGATTTTTGAGCCCGAAACCTAAAGGCTTCCTGTGGAGCTGTGGAGCTGCAGGTAGCATCCCCTGATGTTCCTGACCTTCATCACTTTCCTCCTCCTCCTTCTCCTCAGGGAGTGCGTGGAGTGTAAGAAGTTCGAGAGGGGGACCCTGATGGAGCAGCAAACCTGCAGCCGCACCTGCCGGGATGAGATCGAGCCGGTGCAGGAACTCGGTGAGCGAGGGAGGAGCTGAGCTCTCGGCCGGGGCCTCGCACGCCCGGCGGGGTTGGGAGTGTCGGCGTTTGTCGCCACAAGTGCCAGGGGCGAGGGACGGGGGTGAGCAGAGGAACAAACCGCTGGGTGCCGGCAGCGAGATCTCTGGGAGCCGGAGCTTCCCCTTTGATTCAGAGCCAGGAAACCGGAGCCAGAATCCGAACCTCCCTTGCCGCCTGCCCCAGGCAGAGGCCACCCACTGCAGGGCCCGGGCGGGGGGCTCACTTGGGCCGTACAGAGACACCCCGCAGTGGGGTATAAATGCGCACCAGCTAGTTCGTATGCCTGAAGGCCGGCCAGCTGAACTGGGCACTCGGGCAGCCAACTGAGTGTTGCTAGCACACATGGGCCTCCCTTGACCTCCACTCGCCTGCCTGCCCGATGCCGCCGGAGCCCAGTGCCCTGCCCGCCAAGCAGGGTTCTGTCCCGCGTACCCAGCCGCAGCCTCTTCTTTCCCGGGGCGCTGGCCAGGAAAGCGACTTCCGAACCAGGACCCCACCCCGCTCCCTTTGAGCTCCGTGGGGGTGGGCCCTGCTGTCTGTAAGAGCAGGATCGGGACCCGGTGGGTGCCCTTTGGAATCTCACCCCTTGCTTGGACACGCCCAGCCAGCGCTGGGACCCTGTTGCCCACGCAGCGGCGATCGCTCTGAGCAGTGGGTCCGGGGCTCTCGGTGATAACCCCAGTGCTGTGATGCAGGAAGGGGTTCTTGCGGCAGGGCTCAGCCCCTCGCGGGCCTGGCCCCAGCTTGTGTGCCCGGGGGGCAGCATCTGCTTAATCCCAGGGTTTGGGCTGATGGCCTCTCCTTCGCCCCCTGCAGGGGACAAGGGGAAAGACGCGGTGAACTGCACCTACAAGGATGAGAACGACTGTGTGGTGAGGTTCCAGTATTACGAGGACTCCAGTGGGAAATCCATCCTTTACGTCATCGAGGAGCCAGGTGAGACAGGGCGCTAGTCATGGCCCAGGAGGGTCAGCCTCCGGGCTGGCCCTGCGCCTGCCGCTGGGAGCGGAGATATGCAGCCAGGCGGCCCTGAGGAGTTCAGCTTCCAGATGGGATCGCTGCAGGGTAGGTCAGCTGCCCTTGGCCCTGTCCAGCCTGGACAGCTGCTTCCTCTCCGGGGGGCGGTGTGTCTAGCCTGTAATCACGGGGCGGGATGGCAGCTTGAGCCGACCGAGTTTGAATCCTGTGGCAGCTGCGGAGCCCAGGGTGCCGGGTGGGTTCATACAGCTCCGGACACAAGCTGCTTTCCCGTCCTGTGATCACAGGCTGGACGTGCCCTGGGAGTAGACAGCAGCTATGCCAGTGATAACAGGCAGTGTGTGAATTTCAGCCCAGGCCTATTCCATATCCATGGAGGGAGGTTTATGGTACAAGGCGGAGACAGGACCTGAGCTGCTGGGGTGTAGGTTTCATGCCCCTCTTTCTTCCTTGAATCCGTCCCCCAGCCATTCACTGTCTGTAGAGGAACAACCGGTGTGGCCAGTGGGGATTCCCCAGGGAACTGGGGAGGAGTTGGCATCCGGTGCCCTGGTGGCTGCTCTGTGGTTTGTCCAGCAATTCTGGGGGCTCCTTCTCTCCCCGCCTGCTGCTCTCTTCCCCCTTTCGGTTAATTCTCTGTCCTGGGTCTGCTATTTATCCTAATCCACTTCTGAGACACCCTCCCTTCACCCTCAGCCAGAGATCCCCGGCTCGGGGTGGAGTTGGAGACAGGCCCAGATCCAGCGCATTGGCCCAGAGAGAGAGAGAGAGAGAACATGTTGTCACACACACTCACACACACACGCAAGGAACATGTTTCCCTGTGCTGAATATGAGTGTGCTCCGAGTCCTAATGCTGCCGGGCGTAGTTGGGGAAATCCCAGGGACTTGTGCCAACCAATTAGCCCACGTGGCGTGCCAGCATCCGCTCCGTGGGTGGCCAACCGCCTTTCCTTGCCCTGGGGGCTATGGGCCCTTCTGAGGTCAGACTCTGCCCTGGCTGTTTTCTGAGGCTGAATATGATGACCTGAAATGATCCTGCCTTGTGTCTGGCTTCAGGCCAGAGTAGCTGGAGCCCGGATGGACTCTGGTCTCCGTCATGCAGCTGTGAGCTTCCGCGGGAGCGAGACCCATCTCCTTGCGTTCGGAAAAAGCACCCGAAACACGAGGAGCAGAACCAAGACCCTCTGTGGCCACGATCCACTTCCTCCTCCGGGCCCTGGTCATACAGCCTGGCCCCGGGTAATGAGTTCAGGTCCTGCTGCTTCCCGAGATGTCCCGGGATGTGTGGAAAGCCTCGGCACCTCCCAGGCTTTGATTCCCCCTTGGCCTCTTTCTGCCAGCACGCCCAGCCCCTGGGGCATCCCTGGCTGACCGGCCTTAGGCTGAGAGAACGGCATGGTGGGAGCAGGTCAGCGAAGCAGATGGCCAAGCCGCTGCATGTTGGACTAGCTGCCGGGGCTGCCCGAACGTGCACCAGGGAGCAGGATTGAAAGCCGCCTGGCTGGTGCAGCTCAGACGCAGGGCCTGGCTGGCTGCGTGAGAAGGTGACTGGATTGTTCCTTGTTTCATGCCATTCAGCACCGGGACTTCCTGCCTCCATCTCCTTGTGCTGCTGCATGGAGCAGGCGTTACCCCCAGCTTGACCCTGCCTTTGCTCCGTAGCTCAGTGCAACGGGTGCAGGTCGGGGGGCTGCGCTGGGGAGAACCCTTGCCCTGGGCAGAGAACACCTGGGGCTCCCTAGCTTTGCACGGACCCCTCTGCACTGCAGCCTCATCGGGGGGAGCCTCGGGGCTCTTTCAGTCACAGCCTTGGGCATGGAGAGAGGCAGGGCTGGCCCCTGTATGCAAGGGGTGCAGCCCTGCCCCACGCAGATCCACAAGCCTGGGCACGTCCTATTGTAGGGGGCCGCCAGCAACCCCGAGGTTTGCCCCGAGCGCCTCGGAAAGCAGCCGCCAGCTGTAATGACAGTCAGGCTGGCAAGGGCTGGGCTGGGCCTGGCAGGCCAGACAGACAGGCGGGCAAAGGTGGCTTGGGTTTGTTTGGGTTGCAGGGTGTATCCCCTCCTCCACCAGACATAGACCTGCCCAGGAGGTGTTGGCAGTCAGCTCAGGACAGGGTGTGTGGAGCAGAGCCATCCTACCCGGTGTGGGGGAGGGCATTTCAGACTGATCGAAACAGGAGCAAAGCCACCAGAACCGTGGCCCATCGACAGGGGCTAGAGGCCAGGGAACGCTGCCTACCCTGCCTCCAGCCCCAGAGTCCTTGATTCCCTGAGGGGAGCAGGTGTCAGGCAGCGTCCTGCATCCAGATGTCTCGCCCACCAGGCATGTGGGGGAAAGCTGGGTAACGTGATGGGGGCCCGGCTGGCTGGAGGCCAGGGGAGATACCAGCCCGAGGTACCACTTGGCTCCCATTCTCAGAGTATCAGGGCACCTCCCAGCACCCCGGGAGGCAGGGCATGTGTCCCCGTTACAGTCGGGGCAGGGAGGCTCAGGGCCCTGCAGGACTGTCCCCGATGCCGTAGGCAGTGCCCCTTATGTGTCCAGCTGCGTGATGTGAAGCCAGAGTAACATCCAGGTTCTGGCTCAGGGTTGTAGAGGTCTCTGGCGAAGCAAGAGCTTCAGCCACGGGGTCCCAGGTCGTAGGCTCGTCCCATAGTCATTGGGCCATCCCTCCTCTCCAGGGAAAGCTCCCCTGTCTAGCTCAGACACCCACTTCCTGGGCAGCGGTGGCTGTGAGGCGGTCTGGGGGCAGCGAGTGGGAAGATGCCCCCTGGACATCAAACACTGCACTGCTGGCACTGAATGCAAGGGAGTTACCCGCATTAGCCGGCCCTGGCAATGGAAGGCCGGGCAGGATCAGAGGCAGGCAGTGTCTGGGAATCTCAGCCCTTTGAAGGCGCTGCCCCCTTCTCCCCCCCAGACCCTGGCATGGAGGGCCCCAGCCCTGCAGACGCGTCGGCTGGGGCATTCAAAGGAGCCAATGGCCTTGGAGGGGCATTTGGGTGCTTTGAAAACCTCACCGGTGGGCCCAACAATAACTCCGTGGGGCTGCTCGTGTGTTTCAGGGCAGGAGCCAGCTCTGTGTGGGCGAGTGATGCTGCCCTCTAGTAGACCAGGATAAGAGACCCGCTACTGCTGCTGGCCGAAGGTGTTCTCCTGCCGTCCAGCAGCATGAAGGAACTGGAGCAGATGCATGGGGCGAAGCAGGGAATGGCCGCGCACTAATCCCCCCCGCTTCCCTTGCCAGATTGTCCCAAGGGACCGAACGTCCTGATGGTTCTGCTCCTGGTGGCTGGAGCCATCCTGCTCGTCGGCCTGGCCGCCCTGTTCATCTGGAAGCTCCTGATCACCGTCCACGACCGGCGGGAGTTCGCCAAGTTCGAGGAGGAGAGAGCGCGGGCTAAATGGGACACGGTAAGGGTTGGGCGGGCAGCCCGCTCCTCTCCATCCCTCCCTGACCGCGCTCCGCTGTCAGGGGGGCAACCTGGGGGATTTGGGCAGGAACCGAATCCGGGCCTGGTGGGTCCGAGGAGATGTGGGTAGGTGCTGAGAAGCCAGGCGATGCACCAGCAGGAAGGGCCCAAGTCTGGCGACGGGGACTGCTCTCCAGGCCCAGGCCAGCCACTGGGACAGTACGTGTGCAGGAGAGAACATCCCAGCGGCCTCCCCCGTGCCCTGAGCGCTCCTCCCCTGCACGTCCTTCTGACTCACCCTCCTCCTGCTTTTCCAGCCCTGCCAGCAGCCCAGCCTGGCTGGAAAGGGTGAGCAACACGCAGTGTGGGGAAGTTCAGCACCAAAGAGGGAGGGGAGCAGCTGGGTCTGTGGAAGGTTCCCCCACACCCCCCGCCACTTCTCCCACAGCCCCACACTGCTCCAGGGGTCCCCAGCAGGGCACGAGTATCCAATTACAATCTTTGACCCCCGCGCTGATAACTGGCACACTGTCCACCCTGCCTGGAGCCAGACACTGGGCAAAACTCTGCACACAGTGCTGGCCCACTGTCCTAGCCCTGGCTCCACATCCCCAACTCTGCTGGTGCCCTTCAGTCCCGACCCGCAGCCACCTGCTGTCCCAGCCCTGGGTCCCCACCCCCAGCTCTGCCAGTGCCCCTCAGTGCTGGCGTGCAGCCCTTGATCCTTTCCAGGCCGACACAGCCCTGTATGAACAGAGGGTGAAGTGAAGAAATGTCCCTGGGGACGAGGCTTTGGCATTCTCTTTGGCTGAGCCCGAGGGAGGATTTGAACTGGTGGGCAGAGGCTGCTCCAGCCCGGGCCCCCTTTGGCTGGCACACAGGCACTAGAATGCAACACCAGAGAGTGAAGGAACCTGTGTCCTCCTCTCCAGCCTGTGTCTTACTCGTGCGCGGGATCAGGGGGCTGAGGTTATGGGTCAGATTTCCAGCCGAGCGCAGCGCCCAGGTAGGCAGAGATATTGTCCTGGGTTCCACATCTGGCTGTGTCAGGATGGGAGCAGATGGGAAACGGACCCTAACTCTGCTCCCCGAAATTCTTAAATTACCCAGCATGCTCTAGCAGTGAGGTCACCGCAGTGGGAATCCGGAGACCAGGGTTCTAGTCCCAACTCTGCCACTGACCCTCTCTGTGGCCTTGGGCAAGTCACTCTATGCCTGAGTTTCCCCACCGATAAAGGGAAGATGATGCTATTTACCTTCCCTGGGCGCTTGGGTGGCCTGCTGGCGTGCAGGGCTGTGTGATGCTATATACGTTGTGTTTCCGTTACAGGCCAACAACCCCTTATACAAAGGCGCCACCTCCACCTTCACTAACATCACGTACCGTGGGAATTCGTAAGGAGGCCCGCCTTCCCCTCCCCCAGTGCCAGCCATGGGATCCGCTCAGGAGCGGGGGCATCTCAGGTCAACAGAAGAGCCGGCGGGGGCATGGCTGTGTCATTTAATGACGATCCCTCCAGGTCGCTCTGCTATATCGCAGGGCTGGGCCTCTCCAGCCAGTTCCCTCGGTGGGCCCGGGGGTGGGACCGGCCTGCCCATCCGCACACGGACCAAGGGGAAGGTGGCAGGCGGGCCAGCTCACGGGGACTGGGAGCTCCGCTCAAGACGGGACTGAGTCAGACGGGGGATGGACGAGAACAGCCCAGCCTCAGCCCGTCTCTCCTGCCTTTCTCCTTGTGGGGCACATGCCTGGCCCTGCCAGGGCGCGGGACCCACCTCCCCCACCGCGCAGCGCTGCTCCCTCCTGGCCTGCTACCCTGGAGGGACACCGGACCTGCTCCTGCAGCGGACCACTAGCCCAGTGCTCTGGCTCGGCTGTAGGAACCATGCATGGCCAGGCCGTGTGCTACTTCCTCACCCCTCACCACTCCACGGTTGTACACAAAGCAGCCGATTGTAGCATTGGCTCTGCCAGCGCCCTAGCTGCTCCCTGACCCGGGGGGCGGGCTGGCTGGCTGCATGCTGGGCCGAAGCCCCTGTGTCAGTTCTTACCCCTGTGACGCAGAGGAACACAAGGGGGGGGGTGTGACCCCAGCTCCCTCCACCCCAGCCTTGATCCACCAGGATTTCCAACCCACAGCAAATAGCCAAGAGACCTGCTGTGTCACACAGGGCCACTCAGCTCTGCCCTTCCCCTGTGCCTCGGTTTCCCCTCTGTCCCATGATGCTGATGCTCATTTGCAATCCAGTGCTGGGAAGTACTAGCTAGTGGTAATGCAAAGAAACGAATAAGGGGTGCTCCAGCCACTAGCAGTGACACCTGGGGGGGAATTTGGCCCCATGCAAGGAAGTGGGACCATGGGGAATTGGCCCCTGGAACAGCAACCAAAGATTGGGAGGAGCTTCCTGCCACGGGGCTAGCACAAGAGACGCGGGCTCAGGGCTCCTGGGTTCTCCTCCTGATTCTGCTACTAGCTCCCTGCACAACTTTCGCTGTGCCACGCCAGGCCTCAGTTTCCCCATCTGCCAAAAATGGGTCTCCTGCCCCATACCTATGTTCCAGGTGGCTTGCGGGGCTTTGTGAGTGAACGTTGAAGTCCTTTGAGATCCTGAGGTGGGGGGGTGTTCCAGCCAGAATACGTGAGATTGTCACCTCTGCCGATGGTTTTGGGAGGCAAGGGAAGGGAGAACGTGGTCAGCTTTCCAGGCCCGAGCCGGGGAGCGAATTCCCCTCTGTGCAGGACAGCGGCCAAGGCCTGGAACCCCGCACTCCCTGCGAGTTCTCAGTGGCTACTCTGCAGATCAAGCAGCGGCAGAGCCAGACACGCTGTCCTCTGCCCTGGATGGGCCCCAGCACTGCCCCCTCCTGCCAGGGCAAGGAGCTACCCCACAGCTCTTCCCTCCTGAGTGGCTGCGACCCAGGCCCCCAGAGCCTGCGGCATGGGGCAGGGATGGCTGGCACCAGTTCCCTCCTCCACGCATGGCTATCACACCGTCAAGCGGCCGCTCTCGGGCGCCGCAGAGGTGAGACGTCGTCATCTGGGGCACGGCCCCACGGTGAGCAGCTAAAAATGATAACGGGGCCCACAGCTGGAGCTAAAATAGTATATCCTGCCTTCTCCAATCGCGGGGTGCAACGGACTGTAATAGAGGGCGGGCAGCAGGAGAACGGGGCCCTTTGAGAGCAAGGGTAAGATCCCCAGGGCTGGGGCTGAGGAGAGAGTTTGGGTCTGTCTTCTACACGGCGCGAACGCCAGAAAGGATCACAAATGGGCCCAGCTGAGATTGGCCCAACCTCAGAGTTTTCATACAGCATCCAATAAAAAAGTTTTGCACTATCGAGGGCTTCCAAGCGTGTCTGGTCTTTAGCTGCAGGCTGTGGGGGCAGCGCCTGGCGACACCGGTGATGGTTAGCATCTCCTGGGGGTGGCTGCGGGGTGAATAATGGTTTTGTTGGCGCTGGCAATTTCAAAAAGTCAGGGGAAAAAAATCGGTTTTGGTCAGACTGAATTTTTTGGACAGTTTCAGCAAATGGGAATGTGGGAGGGGAATGGGTTTGGATTGCACAAGATGTTTTTGTTTCGATCAAAACAACTGGGGCTATTTTTATATGTTGGGGAGTGGGGTTAAATTAATTTAAAGGAAATTTTGAACTGAAAAATTCGGGGTTTGGTTTGTTTGTTTTCTGTCAGAGCCCTGAGGCACATGGCTCTGTGCAGCCGCTTGCCTCTATTAGTGGCTGGGCCAGCCCCAGTCAGAGATCAGGCCCTGTCTGGCCCTGGCACGGATGAATGAAAAAGCCCCGAGGTGCAAAGAGAAGGGAAGCACAAGGTCGGCGTGGATTTGCCTACTCCTGCAATGTCAGGCTGCAGCTGGCTTCTGGCCCCTGTAACGAGTGCGACTCCAGATTCGAATGCTCTAAACTTTGGGGCAGATCCACACAGGACGCTCTGGCCTGCAGGAACTGGTATCTCGGCTGAGTGTTATGTGCTGGAACACTGGGGACATCTAGTGGCCACCATGCTGGGCCAGTTTGAAGACTGCAGTTTGGAAAGCCAAAGTGGGAACCGAGAGGCCTCACCTCCAGGGTTGTCAGGAATGACGCAGTGCAGCCCATGCCTGGGCCAGTGTTTGGGGTGCGAGCCTGCTGCTCGGGGGGATCTGCCACCCTCCCTCTCCCTTCCTGCCTGAGCAATCCAGGCAATTACAACACTGATTCTAGAGGACAAACAGCAACAGCTGCCGAGAGGGGCCCCGGGCTGTTCCGCCGGGTGCCAGCCCAAGCCAAGCCTTGGCCGTGAGGGTCTGGCTGCACCCAGTCAAACTGACCGTGGGTTTGTCTGCAAGGAGTGGGCTGGGATGGAGAGGACATGGAGCGCAGAGAGAGTGAAAGGGGTGAAGATGCTGAGGCAATGTTACGTATTGAGTTCCCCAGCGTAACAGGTCTTCTGCCGTCTCAGGCCTGGGCAGAAAACAACATCCAGCGTTAAACTGCAGGGCGGTTGTCTGAACCCTCTGCCTATAGGCCTTACCAGGCCCTGGTTGGCTTCAGACCGAGTCCTGAGCAGGGACTTAGGAACCAACCACAGAACAGAGACAGAATATGGTGTAAATAGCATTTGGACTCCTTCCACAGCCCTATGAAACAACAGCTACCGGGCAGGGTCTTTACACAGCGTTCCTGCCTCGCTGTTACTCTGACCTGTTTCCGGGCAAGGGTTTAGTATAACGTTTCCCCGTCTCTGCATTAGAAACTCAGTTCCCCTGGGCTCTCCTGCCAGGGTGAGGGCCCGGTCTCCATGTGTGGCCGTGCCACGGGGCAGGTGCCACAGGAACTTTTCAGAGCAGGGGAAGAGGGACGTTTTCCAAACACTGCAGAGGGTTGGCAGTAAATCAACCAGCCAGGGGACCCCCAAAGCGAGCAGCATCCCAGTTTGGGGGGTTAGCAGCTGACTGGTCTCAGTTGCTGGTGAAACAAACCTGTGTCAAAGCAGTACAGAGACCAGGAGCCCCGCTATGCAGCATGTCAATCAGCCGCGGGGGCCACAGGCGCATGCTTTAACAGTTATAACTTCTCCACCCCATGCTCTGCTGGGCTGCTCCCTGATAGAGAGGATGTTGAACCTGCCAGGCGGCTTAGTACCTTCTGCACAGCTTCAGGAACAGCTAGGCCATGTAGCAGAATGGCCATGAGAAAATTAACTGGGTAATTATGGGCTGGAACCATGCTGTTACCCTCCCCCTTCCCGTTACCTCCTGTTTGCTCAGTGGGAGTTTCACATCCGCTCTGCTGGCCTGCCGTTCAAGAAAGCAGCCAGTGCCCAGCCTGCAGGCCTGGGAGTGGATTTCTCTTTGAGGAGCTGCCTGGGCCCTTTGCTAAAGTGGCCCTCAAGGAAAAAAAACCTGAGAATTGCAACCCGTGGAGGCATTGCCTGCAGAGGGGCAGCAATGTGGTGAGGGCTTGGACTGCTATTGTTTTGCAAATGAGACTTTAGATAAGGACAGTCAGCAAACAATTTGCCTTAGGGGCCCTGGCAGTAAAACCTGAGGCCCATGTCACCCCGCTCATGACCCAAGAGATAACAGGTTAGAAGAGGGGCAAAGCATCTTGCATGTGGCCTGGGTCCACGCAGGGTGTAGCAGAGCTAACAGCACCCCCTGAATCCTGCTCAGGAAATGCCCCCTCCCAGGGTTTGCTGCAGGGGAGACTGGCTGGGGCTGTGAATAAGGTGAGAAGGGAAATTGAACCAGGCCAGGGCAAGGTAGAATGAGCAACATGGAAGCAGCTGTGAGTCCCTGCCCCGATTTGCAGGGATAATCCCACGGCTTCACGGAACCAGCTGCAAGGGATGGGTGTGAAGGATTTTCTCCTGAAGCCGTTTGTAGGTTTCCAGTGTCATAAATGCCCCCAAGGTTTAGCCAGAAAAGGCAACGGCGACTATCAAACAGCAGCTCAAGGCCAGGAGGGGAGAGCCGGAAGGAGCAGAGGCCAGGGAAGAGAGCAGAGGGCATTTCAGCTGAGGCGAGGCCTGGAGCACCCCAGACAGCCTAAGAAGGAAGAGCCTGAAATGCCACCCGCAGAGTTCAATAATCTGCCAGACCCAACAGCTGGAGCTACAGGGGCTTTGGCAGCTGTAATCAGTGAGGACAGTGAGCCTGTGGCCTGCTGGTATTTTAACTGGCAGAGGCGGGGAGCCAGGTTTCTGGGAGTCCTGGGTGTTCACAGAGTTAGGCTGGGGGAACAGCCAGGAGGACAGAGCAGAAGAGGGGCGCCCACCTGTCCATGGAGGAAGGACCCACCAGGCTCAGCGCCCAGCCCAGCCCCTGGGGCATGGGGTGTTTTGGGGTGAGCACGGGGAGCAAGCTAGGAGTGGCCACAACTTCCAACAGTTCCTGTCTGTTGGAAAGGCCCCTGGGGCCATGGTGCAGCGAGATGTAGATAGGACAGCCCTGAGGCTGCTCTACATTTCTCTCAGGCCGGTGAGAAGAGGGCAGAGCCCTAGAGCCCTGCACCAGGATCTGCCCCCTTCACCTTCGCTCTGTCACCCGGCACATTGTGACATCAGGCCAGAACAGTGACATCAGGGAGCAAGCCCCAGGCTGCACGTTCATCTCCTTCCCGCTCACGAGGGGCACGGACCGGGATGGTCACAGGGCTCCTCTGGACCCTGCCCTGGTACAGAGCCCCGATGGCCCAGCAGCCCCACACGGAGTTGAAGCTGCCATTTTCATGATCTCGTGGCAGGTGAGTAGGCCTTGGGGCATCCACCCAGACCTGCCACATGGTGCCAACTGTGCCCCCTCCCCCCTCCTGGCCAGTGCCAGCCTCCAATAGTCTGCTTTTAGCCCTCAGCCTAAGGCAGGCTGTTCCTCAGGACTGTGTGTGCCAGGCAAAGGAGCTCCAGGAAGGTTAAGTTGAGTTCTTGCTCGTAAACCCAGAATGAGTTTGGTGCTAAAGGTTTACACATGAAGCTGTGAATTTGGGTGGCAGGGCCTTGTCCATTCCCCATGGAGAGCTGAGGAGCTGAGTTCAATCAGCAGTGAGGGGCATGGGCAAAGCTGAGCATGAGAACTCAGAACTGGAACAGTTTGGCAGCAGCGGGTCAGGACTGAGGGGCACCAACAGAGCTGATGGTGGAGAGCCCAGGACTGGACTAGCAGGGGGCTGCAGGTCGGGATTGAGGGGCACCGGCAGAGTTTGGGGTGCGGAGCCCAGGGCTGGGCTAGCAGGGGGCTCCATCCCTCTAGCACGTATGAGCCCCCTGATTGGCTGTCTGCCCCACTTGCTTCCTTGGGTTGAGCAGCCTGCTATGGAAGATAGACTGATAGCAAAGTAGCAGCTGGGTCAGGGCAGCTGGTCACACCCCCGGGGGTGTTTATTTCCACTCACACAGGCTTTCCTGAAGCTGCAGAGCGCTTTTCAGACGCCTCTCCTCAAGCCACCCAGGAATTGGAATTAAACTAAAGAAAAGTTTCCTCGACTTTAAAGCTCACTTTATAGACTTGGTTGAAGCTCCAAGGTGCTACCGCAACACAAACTAATCGCAGTAATCCCTGATCTAGCACTTTTCATCTGCCAATCTCAACGTGCTTTGCATGGGGGGGGGGGTGGGCGGCGGTCTCATTGTCCCCATTTTACAGAGGGGGAAACTGAGGTGCAAAGCGGGGATGTGACTTGCCCAACATCACCCAGAAGCTATTGGCAAAGCTAGGCCAGGAAACCAGATCTCCTAAGTGCCAGTCCAGAGCTTTATCCCCTAGGCCACATAATCTATGCGGGCGGCACCTCACTGATTTAAGGGTCCCCCCGTGCAGAGCAGTGTGGCATCAGGGCCAAGATATATAAAGAGAGATGCTCGAAGGAAATCCAGAAGGTGAGGCCGGAGGAGAAAGAGAGCATTGTGACTTTTCCAGCTGATCACTAGATGGAGCCCTTATAGCTCAAGTACCCCGCTGGTGGGAGCCTTTAGCTAGGGGCAGTTCAGGGACCGGATGGGTTTCACAAAGAGCTTGGCTGTCAATGGCCTCACTTCTGCTTTGCAGCGCTAGCCGGTGGAGGAGCCCTTTGGGAACAGCCTCCTCGCTGTGTGTTGTCCTGACTCAATTCTTGTTCCCCTCCTGAGGGTGTGCTGGCCAGGTCCTTCCAGACACGTGAGGGCGGATCACCTCTAGTGTCCATTGCCAGCTCCACTGATTCACAAACTGGGCGGACTATCTCTAGAAGGCTGGGTGCAGAAGGGGAAAAGGACGTTCTGGATTCTTCCAGCAAGGCTCTAAAACTGCCGCCTCTAGAAATCCAAGTGGCGGCCTGATGACCATTTTCCCCAGCGGAGGATCTGCCCCTGCGTTCAGTTTAAGGACCCAATCTTGCAATCAGAGGGCTCTTGTCTCCTGCCAACATTTACTCCCCAGAGGAGTTCTTGCTGTGGCGAGTAGCCTGCATGCCCTATACCGGGGAGTGAGTGTTGTCAGGGCTGGACTTGGCCTTTGCTTGCAATATCTCTTCCTAGTGGGTTCCGGCAGGCAGCTCCCATTGAAAGTAATGGGAAACGTGCGTCTCAGTTCCTAGGCTGTGCTGGCTTTAGTCACCAACACATACACAAAGGAGTGCAATAGAGAGTGCAGGACAAATTGTATTACATTCCTTCCTGTTTTCACAATGGTCCCCAGCCGTCCCATGCGCCCCGCCCCCGCCACATCATTAACCCTTGCTGACCCAGTCCCTGTTCACTGGAGCTATTGTTTAACCCAGGCTGAAATTCCAGATTGCCAGTGTCAATTAACCGTTTATTTTCTAGCTTGCTCCACAGCTCAATCCGTCGTGGCCTCTGAAGGCAATTGGCCTTCCCTGGATGGTCTAACAGACTTTGTGTCGCCTTCACCCTGCCAGGTTTCTGCTGGAGGAAAACCCTCGTTTCTGTTCTCGTCAGTTTCCTGGAGAAGGATTGCCAGATTTCAAGCAGACGTGAGTCCCAGGTAGCAGGATGGAGCCAAGGGCCCTCTTGGACTGTCCCTATAAAATCAGGACATCTGGTCACTCTAGCTTCAGAGAAGGAAACCTGGATACAGACAGATTCTCTGGCTCAGCTTGTGCTGCTGGGGTCACGGTCTCCCAAAGTCCTGGCCCGGACTCAGCAGTCACAGAAGGGACTCTGGTGCCTGAAGCCCTTGGGCTGAGTGTGACCAGAGGTGTCCGAGCTCTGAACGGGGCCCCGTCCTGCGGTTGCTAGTGGAAACCCACATCTGAGGAGCTGGGGCGTTCTGGGGACAGACGTGACCTGTGAGAAATGAATGGGTGCTGCTGGTTGCAATGAACAGAGATGTAAGCGGGGATTTGCAGTGTATGTGTGTGTGTAGGCATGGGCATGTGCATGGATGTGTGCACACAAGCCACTGCTGCCCCCTGCAGGATGGAATCAGAACAGCTCAGGTGTGAGTCACAGACCGGGTCCTGCCGACAGCGAATAGAGATTTGTAGGTGTCCGTCCATGACTACAGAGGCTCCTGTATCAGCCTGTCTCCCTCCTCGGCTCTGGGGCAGTCTCCGCCAGATCTCCCCTGGGCGTGTGGGTGAGCAGGCCGGCCCCGGGAATGCCCCGTCCAGGCCCTTTGCCCAGGGCCTCACTGAGGCTGCCGTGGGAGTGCGAGGGCCGTGGTTAGGGGCTGTTTGGTTCTTGCCCCTTTGCTCAGATTTAAAGAGGCCAAGAAGGAGATGGATTTCTGGGAGCCACTGGACCAGCGGACCCCACCGCAGCCACCCCGCTCCTCCGTCGTGCAGGCGTGGCAGCGTTCCTTCAGCCGCGGAGCAGCCCAGGGGAAGGCCCAGCCGCCATTCTCCCCAGCTGACAAGGCCTGGCGGCAGCCCCGAGACTCTTGCCCCAAAGCAAAGTAAGTGGATGCAGCGCGGGGTCTCTCACGGCCTAGATCCGTCCCTGCCGGGGCCTGGGGTCTTTCTCTTGCACCTTGTGTGGCTGTCAGCACCCCGGCATGGGGACCTTAATGTTAAACTCTGGGAGGGGAATGGCCAGACCCTTCCATCCATTGACCCCAGTGGGGCTTTCCCATCCGTGAGGCCTGGGGGCTCTGAGCAGAAGTAACTGGGCTTCCCTCCTCGCCTTTGGGTTCTCTTGTGCGCTGGCTCGCTGGGACCATAGTGGCTGTTCTCTCCGGGGATGTGCAGCGAGCTGTGACCGCGTGGAGAGGGAACCGGGGGACCCCGACGCCAAATGCGCCGGTCCCTACCGCTGCAGCCACAGGCCTGACGCTTTGAGGTGTGCGCGGCAGGCTGGAGCCCCTCGCCCAGCTGAGACTCTCACAGCATCGCGTGATGTTCACTCGGTCTGGCCTCCCAGTTCGGCCATTGCTTAGCTCTGGGTGATCCCATTGGCTTCACGGAGTTCCCAGTGAAGTTTCCCCACCACTCAGACTCTTTGGAGTTGGGAGGTGGTTCGGCCCATGGTTCAGACAGTCCCAAGCCAGGATCTGGTAGGTTTGATAAGGCCAGATTTAGCGTCCCTCCTTGAGACTCTCTCTTGGGTAAAAAGCAGCTGGCCCAAGGAGACACACAGGCTGAAAATAATGCCCAGGCCCTAACCCCTGCGGGTTTCTCGGTAATTCAGGCGAGATTCTGCACCGGCGCCGACGAGACGGCACGTGAGATACAGGAAGGGTGTGCCAAAGGCAGATAAAGCAACCGAGGTGAGACCTGGCAGGGCTGCTCCGTGCGTACACACACCCACATGCACGCACAGCGATGTGTGCACACTCACATGGACACGCCCCCTCCCCCCTTTCCGTGAGCACACAGGACACCTCTGCTCCCATGGGCATGCACAGATAGGCATTTGTGTGCCCAGGTGTTTGCACATGGTGAACGTGTCCCCCAACAGACTGGAAATTAGTTTCCCTCACTGCTCCCTCCTTTCACTTCCCTTCCCTGCTAGACTCTCTCTACCTCCCCCATCACCACAGCCCTAGGCTACACGCTGGCTTTGTAGTGGGATCACTGCGGCAGGGGGGGATTTTTTGTTTTCTTTACAAAATATCCTCCTACCAGTACAAGCCCTCGTGTGGATGCAGTTATACGAGTGAATGGGTGCCTTGCACTGGTGAACAGGTGCCTTGCACTGTGCAAGCTGCTGGCCTGTCCCTATGGCCCATGCCGGGCTCCCTGACTGGGGCAGTGCCTCTGTTGTTGGCCCTAGATAACCCCCTCCTTCGAGGCGATGCTGAGGCAGAGAGCAGCGAGCAGGAGGAAGAAGAAAAGCGAAGACAGGTGGTACGGCCGGATGCGGCCGCGGTGGAGCACGGCCTCCTCGCCCAACTATCCCAAGCAGAGCTTCTCCCGGGAGCCCAGGTACCGAACGGCAGGTGCCCAGCATCCCTCCTGAAGTGGGAGATGCTCGCTGGTTCCCTCTCGGTGCCCGGCGTGAAGCGTCTCTGGCCGGCCTGCGGCCTGTTCCTCAGCAATTAGTGCCTGGGTGGGCTGAGCCGGAGTGTCCCAGTGCGAGGCCAAGGGGCAGCCCAGGGAAATGAGGAGGCCTTTTGCCCAGGGCCTGTGATTCAAAGGCAGCCTAGCAACCAGCCAGCTCAGATGCTGTGGTATTGGGGGACAGAGACTGAGAGACCCCATGGCTGTTTGCCGGCCTCTCTGCACTATGGGGCTTGGTCTTGCCCCCATGCAGTGAGAAAACTCCCAGTGGTGCAGAATTGAACCCTCCATCCCGATGGATATCCAGGTATCTCCCTACTCTATTCAGGGCCATCTAGGGTGGGCCGCGGCATGGGAATTCCTGGCAGTCTCCTTCCCGCCGGATCGCTTTGGGAGCCTTTCACAGTGACAAGGGGGTCCGAGACCCTTCGCGGTCAGTGACCCTACCCAACGCGAGACTCCACATACGTCTGCTTCTTTGACAGGCGGAGTAAAGTCTTAAACAACCTCTACATGAATCTGTACGAGGAGGTGGGGGAAGACGAGCCCTGGGCCGTGCCAAAAGTTGAAGGTAACCTGGACTCACGGATACCCACTCATACCCTGGAAATAGAATGGGCTCAGAGAGGCCGATTGTGGCTGGCTGGGAGATCGTTTCTTTGGTCCTCCCCTCCACCCTCCACCCCCAAAAAAAGCTTAGTGGAAATTAATTTTTTTTCATGTGTGATGAAATTTTTCAGGTGTTTATTGAAAAAACTACATTTTTGTGGGGGGTGGAGAGGGCAGGAGGGCTGGGTAGGGGTTTCGCCATTTGAAATAATACAGATCTGTGTCCCCTGCTCACAGGCTGCCCGTCCACTCAGATGTGCTCAGGAAGCTGATCTGAATCATGTCTGAGTTTCTGAGGGGCGGGGTAATTGGGAACAGTAAAAGCTTTAATGAAAACCCACGATTTTTGGAAGGAATGGTTCACTCTCGCTGGGAAGGCCGGGTGGCCTAGGAGATGGAGGCCTGGGACTCAGGAGGCCTGGGTTCTATTCCCTGGTTTGCTGGGTGACAATCTGCTAGGTGCCTCAGTTTCCCCATCTTTCAGATGGGACTAATAGCACCTCTGTGAAGCTCTTGGAGATGGTCAGAGGAAAAGCCAGCCAGCCAGCTTTAGGCAAGCAGCAGGTGTTAGCTGTTGGGGGCTCAGGATGAGACTTTACCTGGGGACAGGTATCCACAGCTGCCTGCTGCAGGGGTCTTCCTCAGAAGCAGCTGGCACTGGCCATTGTGGGGGGCTAGCTGGGCCTTGGGTCTGACTCAGTCTGGCTAATCCTGTGTTCCTAAAAGGACTGAATGGAAGAGATGGTGTTTTCCTGCTCCCTCTGTTTCCTTGGGTTCGTTCAGGCTGTTCCCAGGGCCACAGGCTTGTCCTCACGGCAGAATTAGGTTGGGTTGTAACTCGAGTAGTGCCCCTCTCCTGACTCCCGTCCACACAGCCGGACCCTTAACTGGAGTGCGGACGGGTGGGGCCGGCCCATCACGGGGACAGGCGACAGCTGGACTTAGCGTCACTCATCAGCAGCTCCCATAACCGCTCTGGGAAGCGCGAATGTTATTTCTCAGCGTGGCCACTGTCACTCGGGCCAGAGGGGTGAACTCGGGTGGCAGGAACTCGCGGGAACTCTGCGGTGAAGACACTGCCATGGTGCAGCAGGATGGGATATTTTCTTGACTCCGCAGCAGTCTGAATTTTTGCTCACAGAGATTCACTCCTCCCCATTGGCTTTTCCAAGCAATCCTGTGGTTCTGGTGTGAACCGCCGATTCGCATGCTGCTGGGGAGTCTTGTGGCATTGCCGGCTGATTTGAATCTCGGGTCTGAGTCCACTGAAATCAATTGAGTGAGCCTGTGTTTACGCTGGCCGATGAGATCAGGATGAGTTGATTCTGCATTGCAGCTGGTGGGACCCGTGCTGACACCGTGAGCTCTTTGTCCCCAGCTAGTGGCTACTTAGGAGGCTGCCACTTGCTGTGGCTAACAATGGTTATACCTGCCTCTGGAGATTTCCACAACATTCATCTGATGAAGTGGGTCTTAGCCCACGAAAGCTCATGATCCCTAAGATCTGTCAGTCTATAAGGTGCTACAAGACTCTTTGTTGCTAATGGTTAGTGAGTTAGCTCACAAAGTCAGTAGAGGCTCCGGCTTTTGTATTGAAGGGCCCAGATGGCTCCCGGCAGGACTGTGCTTCATGCCACCATTCACACCCTGTGCCTAGTGGGCGAGGAGTGGGACCGGTCAGATCCGGTGGCCTCGTGTCCCCGCTGGGGGTAAATGGCAATGGGAGGCCAGAGGGAATCCGTTCCCAGAATCTGGTCTGCGATTTCGAAGTGTAGTGTCAGTTATCTCTGCTGATGGCCTGGGTTGTAGCTTTCTTAGTAAGGCACATCAGTTCCTAGAGCGAGCCTTGTATGGGCCCATGGCCTGCCCTTCTTGTGGCTGGGCTCCTGGGCACAGATTCTCAGTTTCTCAGTCCCTGTGGCTACCTCCAGCGCATGCGTTCTGGCCAAGAGCAGGAAGGTGTCCCCAGCCTTGGGCGCGTGGCCCCTGCCTTGGGCGCGTGCCCTGACCCACTGTCCCTGGCTGGCTTGCTCTAGGATTGCCGAGAGCCTGCTTCATCTTCAACACCATCCACAACGGGAGAATTCAAGTCAACGACCTGCTCCTGACCCTTCACACGCTGCGGATCCTCGTGACCAGCACAGAGATGCGGCAGGTGCTGAAGAAAATCGACATTGATGGTGAGATGGCCCCACTTGGCGTCTCGCCAGCTTTTCCCAGCCTCCTCCACCTCTGACCCGCTCTTCTGTGTCGCAGAAAACGGGAACCTGAACTTCACTGATTTCTTGGAAGCTTTGGCTGAGACCTCGCCCTTTGCCCAGACTGAGGGTGAGTGAGGAGAAAGGAGGCAGAGACCGGGAGGCTGGAGATAGAGAGAGAGCAGAGGGACAGAGCTTTGCATTGCTTCTCTGTAATTATCCATCCATCCACCACAATAACCTAGCTCAATGTCATTGAATTTTTTTCCCCAATACACCTAGTTATATTTCCTAGGGTAAGCTGAACACTGCACAAGGCCCGGACCCCATTAGTGTGAGAATATGGTCGATACCAGCTGGATTCTACCCTGGTCTCTGCGCCAGTGTCCTCGGCGATGTTTCTCCAGATGCAAGGAGACTTGCAAATCAACGGACCCAAATGAGAAAGAACTCGAGTTAGGGTGACCAGATGTCCCAATTTTATAGGAACAGTCCCGATTTTGGGGTCTTTTTCTTATATATGCTCCTATTACCCCCAAACCCCTGTCCCGATTTTTCACACTTGCTGTCTTGTCACCCTAACTCAAGTTCACCTTGAAGATCCCACAAAAGAACACAGTGTGATTATATGTGTGTGTTCGTGCACACATGAGAGTGTTCCTGGTCCTTCCCATAGTTTGCACCAAAATTTAAATGTGCAGAGTGTGAAAATAAAACCCTCTGGTACGTAACTAGACTAGAGCTGGATATCGGATTTTTCATGTTGCAGGAAAATCCACAATTTGGAAATGTTGTTTCCATTCTGAAACAGAACAAACATATAAAACGATGGGGTCTAAAATAGCTGTTACCATTCAGGAAAGAGATCTTGGTTTTATTGTAGATAGTTCTCTGAAAACATCCACTCAATGTGCAGCAGCATTAAAAAAAGGGAACAGAATGCTGGGAATCATTAAGAAAGGGATAGATAATAGGACAGAAAATATCATGTTTCCTCTATATAAATCCATGGTATGTCCACATCTTGAATACTGTGTGCAGATGTGGCCACCCCATCTCAAAAAAGATATATGGGAATTGGAAAAGGTTCAAACAAGGGCAACAAAAATTATTAGAGGTATAGAACACCTTCCAGATGAGGAGAGATTAATAAGACTGGGACTTTTCAGCTTGGAAAAGAGACAGCTAAGGGGAGATATGATTGAGGTCTATAAAATCATGACTTGTGTAGAGAAAGTAGATAAGGAAGTGTTGTTTACTACTTCTCATAACACAAGAACTAAGGGTCACCAAATGAAATGAATAGGCAGCAGATTTAAAACAAACAAAAAGAAGTATGTCTTCACACAACACACAGTCAACCTTTGGAACTCCTTGCCAGAGGATGTTGTGAAGGCCAAGACCATAACAGGGTTCAAAAAAGAACAAGATACATTCATAGAGGATAGGTCCATCAATGACTAGTAGGCAGGATGAGCGGGAAAGGTGTCCCTAGCCTCTGTTTGCCAGAAGCTGGATATGGGCGATAGGGGATGGATCACTTGATGATTCCCTGTTCTGTTTATTCCCTGTGGGGCACCTGGCATTGACCACTGTCGGACGACAGGATACTGGGCTAGATGGACCTTTGGTCTGACCCAGTAGGACCATTCTTCTTCTTAACAAGAACAAAAATTCTCCACATTTCCTGTGCAATGAAATTCTGGAAAAGAAAAATGCATTTCAGTACAATCAAAAAGTTTTGTTTTGCTGAAATGGAAATGTTTTGTTCTGATTCTGATTTTGATTTAAGTGGACATATATAATATCCTTTTAAAGGGAAACAAAAAGTCTTTTCAGAGCAGGAAATCAAACCACTTCACCCCTAGAGGAAGCAGAGATGCATGTGTTCAGTTTTTCTTTCTAAATCAAATCATGTCAAAACTGACACATTTCCCCAGCTTTCAATAGCTCAGTATTTTCCATCAGAAAATCCCTGACTTGCTCTAAACTAGACACACCCCAGCAAGCTCCTCGAGAGCTGTTGCAGTGTCTTCCTGGACCTCTCTGGGAGTTGGTAACCTGCTGCTGTTCCCTGCCTTGCCTGCAGCCTTCCAAAATGCCTACCAAGCCTTCAGCAAGATGAGGAAGGGCCTGATCGCCGTCGATGACCTGCAGCCAGCTCTGATCAGCATGGGCATCGAGTTGAGCTTTGAGACACTGCAGGAGGCGCTGAAACACGTTTACGTGAACAGTGAGTGGCCACGGCCCCTGTGCGGAAGACTGTGTGAGCCAAATCCTGCCTTGGGCCAGAAGAGCATTTTGCCTCCCGATCCCATGCAGGTACCAAAGCAGGATCCCCCCGTAGCGCTCCCGACGGGTCCAGCTTTCATGATCCCCTAGAGCGAGATGTGTGTACTGCAGTGGGAATCATGCATGGTTCGTTTCAAGGGAGCAGCCACGCATTGCATGGGCAGGGTGGCTTTCATAGCCCCATTGCAGAGGTAGAGAATCCCAACGCACACGGAGTCCCTCAGAGGAGACAGAGTTACAGAGCGAAATCCTGACCTGGTGAACACCAGTGCAAACTGGGAATGACTCCACTGGGAAGTCCATGGCATTGCTCTGGTCTAGAACCAGCATAAGCGAGAAGAGAAGAGTCCTCTGTGTGTAGGGGGCTCTGGGGTGAGAGGGAGATGCCAGGTTTGCTCTAGCCATTGGCCTTTCACTCCTGCCCTGGGTTTCTGTTCCTTGTGCCCCCGTATGCCACCCAGCCCGTGCCCTCGGAGCTAGCTGCACCTCTACTGAGCAGTGTCACCTCCCAGGTGGGCGGGGCCCTCACGCAGTGATCTCTGCTCCACGCCTGGCCAGCTCTTTCCCTTGCAGAGGACCGGCAGCTGAACATCTCAGATTTCCTGATGGCCATGAGCGACTTCGAGCATCACTATGAGGACGTGGGTGAGTGAAGGGCCCAGGCCGGCCCACCCCTGGAGCGCCGGATAGGGAGGCCACCATCTTGAATGGCTACAGGTTGAGCTGTCAGGCTCAGAGCTGTCCTCGACTCATGGAGCCCGTGGGTCTGGCGCAGAGAGGGACTGGGGCGTCGTGTGGACCAGGACGTTGCACGGAGTCTAAGTCCCAGCGAGGCCAACTGGCTCTGGCTGCGGGTGTCAAACCTAGGCCCAGATTCACCCATCCCAGGCACCCCTTTGATGCCCCCAGCCCCTGATCCGATGCACCTTTTCACCAGGTTTCGGAGCAGACCCGAGTGAGGCTCATTGGTTCTCACTCGGCTTCACTGTGGCTCTTAGGCATCAAACACGGAGCCAGTCGAGGCAGGTGTGACCCTCAGCAGCTCAGGCTCAAAGTGGTCGCCCGCCTGCGCCCCTGCAGGGTGACCGTGGCCCCCTTTCAGAGCCCACACTGCCTGGATTTCACACCAGCCTGTTGATTTTCTTTCCTCGCCAGTCCTACGCCACTGCACCCCCATATGCTCCTGGCTCGGGTCTCAAACTTCCTCCCTGCCAGCCCCCAACCAAGGCCTCCCTTCCCCCACAATGCCATCTGCCAATCAGCAAGCTCTCCGGGGTTTTGACTCCCGTCCCCTCAGCTTCCTGGAGCTGTGCCCAGGCTGTGGGTGAGGCTTGTTGTCATGGGGTCCCTTCACACTGCTAGGCCTTAAGAAATGTCCGCCGTTTTGATGCAGATGGACCCAGGTGAGTGCCCCTGCCCTGTATCTCCATAGAATCCCTGACCCTCTACGACACTTTGAAGCCCAGGATGCCCAGGCGTGAATTTGACTTTGATGCCAAGCCCAGGGTTAGAAGACGGACGCGGTTGTCCTTTGATGTCAAGTACCTGCAGAAAGCTGATGCGCCTCAGCCACATTCCTGCTTAGCTCACCAGCAGAAATCACCCAAGGCCGGTAAAAAGTCTTCGTCCCCGCGACCAAGGTTCCTTTCCTTCCAAGAAAAGCTCCCCACTCGATCTGATGTGGAAGACGGGCAGCAGGAATCGCTTAAAGCCATCAAGAGGCGTTTGACCCGACAGAAGCCTGCTTGGAGCACTAGTATTGAGGAAGACCTGGAGGACTCTCTGGAAGATGTGGCAGGCCCATTTGGCCGGGAGAGGATCCAGAAGTCGCAGCGATTCACGGCAGCCCGGGGTGAGCCTTTCACCACGCGTGGCCTGAGAGAGCACGGGTGGGCAGTCCGACATGCACAAGTGTGTCCGCGTGCATGGCTGGCGCTTGTGCGTCCGATTTGGATGGCTCAATTGGAAACAAAATATTGCATGTGAGCCCTAAAGTAGCCAGCTGGTTGGCTTGGAGGGAGAATCACCTAGTGGTTAGGGCACTGAGTGGGAATCAGGGCTTCTGGGAGCCATTCCTAGCTCGACTACTGCCTTGCAGTGGGAACTTGCGCAGGCCACCTCCCAGGATCCCAAAACCCTCTGGCCCCAATCCGGCTGAACGCTTAAGCACATGTATAACTTTAAGCATGCGAGCCGCGCTGGTGAAGTCAGGGGGGTTTATTTGTGTCTGGAAGGTGGGGCAGCGCAGAATGTGGCCCAGGGGACTTGGGAGCCAGGACCATCCCAACTGCCCTGGTAAAGGTTGTGCACTTTTTGCTTGGCTAGGCACAATGTTTATTTACAAATTGTGCCCTGCCGGGCAAAACTTATAGGCAGACAGGGAAGAGGCTGGTAAGGAATTGGCATGTTCCCTGTGGCCCGTGCTTAGAACAGAACATCTCAGGCAGTTCACCTGTGTCCGAGGGACTGCATCCAGCCCCTATCCTGGATAGGGACCCTGTTGCGCTAGGGGCTGTACAAACACAGCACAAACAGAGGGCCCCTCCCCCACAGATCTTCCAATCCAACTCCATCTCTGAGTCCGTTTGCCTCTCACTCTGATCCCCACATAGAACCTTCCTGCGCTGGTATGTGTCTGTGAGTCCGGAATGGGCTCCTTCTCCTGGCTTTGTGCCAGTGGGACAGGGACTTCAAGGGCAGGGCATAGGGTGCGTTCTGCCCGGCATGACTTCGTCACTCCTAGTTCCACACACAGTGGCCCCAGCTGTGTTTCTGCTGGGAGGGAGGATCGCACGTCTCCCTGAAACTGACCTGTTCTTTATTCTGCAGGGCCAGTGGGGGTGGAAGAGCCAGGGATGGGTCCTGCCGGTGGCAAGTGTGTCAGCGATTATGAAGGTAAGTGAAGGAGGAAAGGCTGAGAGAATTCACATGTATCGGAGTGAAATCTAGAGGTGGGGGATCTCAACTCAGCCTCCAGTTTATGTGAGCAGTTTTATACCCTCCAGGAAGTTAATTTCAGACACGCTGGCTAGTTAATGGCAATGTCTAACTGCTAGCTGGCCACATTGCCTGGGACAGAGCACTAGACTGAGCAGTGGGTGACCTGGTTTCTATTCCCAGTTCTGTCACTGGCCTGCTGGGTGACAAGGGGCAAGTCACTTCCCCCATCCGTGCCCCGGTTTCCCCATCCGTACAGCGAGGATCATGATAGTGACCTCCTTTGTCAAGTGCTTTGGGATCTACGGCTGAGCTCCATGCGTGGGCCCAGTAAAGTGCTAGACGGCTCCACTCTGGCATCTGCCTAGATGGAGGTAGGAGATCCGAACCTAAGCACCCGCGATACGGCAGAGGATCTGGCCTCATTTCTCTACCCACACCTCCATATGAGGGCATACTAGCTACCTTCAGTATGTAGGTGACCGGAGTAACTGAGCTCTTCTCCACACGTCTGTGATGGAGAACAGGCCCATTACCCCATTGTTCAGGCAGGGATCTCGGGCGAAGAGAAGCGAGGGGTTAGGCCGAGATTACGCCGGGAGTTTGAGGCAGAGCATGGAACGGAGCTGAGGTCTCCTGACTCCCATTGCACCACCCCACCTCACCTCAGTGGCCATCGGCTTTGTGATTTCTCCAAGATCCTTCTTTTGCTAGAGGATGGACAAGTCCAAGATGGCCTCATGATCCCAGTGTCTTCTACGCTGCAATGCAAGCCCAGGGTTTGAACTCAGGCTCAAGCCTGACTCCCTTCCATCTACACACAAATTGCATTAAGCCAAGGATCGGGAGTGGAGGATCCACACCTGAGTCAAGCCCTCTTGCTTTGCAACGTAGATGCAACCTGACCGGACTTGTGCTCTGGGAGTCCGTCAATGGTATCCCACACTCCCAGGAGGCAACGTGCCTTCTGGACAGTCAAGTATTCCCACGTTGCACCATGAACAAAGAGGTAGAGAACTTTGGGAAGGCGCTAGGAAGTCTGGGGTATGGGTGGACTTGGGCCCCGCATAACACGGCATAGTCACTGGAGCCCCAGGTCGGACCCAGGGTTCAATAATTTCTTACCTGGGGTTACAAATCAGTGTAGACGCTCAAGCCCTAGGGCGGTGGTTTTCAAACATGTTTTCTGAGAACCCAGTTGAATAAAACTGGGTCCCCAGTTGATGCCCTTGACCCAATGGAGCTGGGGATGGGGGTTTTGGGGTGTGGAAGGGCTCAGGGCTGGGGCAGAGTGTTGGGGCCAGAAATGAGAGGTTTAGGTTTGGAGCAGGGACTCAGTGCTGGGGCAGGGGGCATGGGCACGGACTTACCGGAAGCGGCCGGCAGAAGGTCCACCTCCTAGCGGAGGCGCGCGTCTCTCGCCCTCAGGTACCACCCCTACCAGTTCCCATTGGCCGGTTCCCAGCCAATGGGAGTGTGGAGCTGGTGCTTGGGGCGCGAGCAGCATACAGAGCTTTGTGGCAGCCCTGCCTAGAAGCCGGACCTGCAGCTGGCCTCTTCCAGGGCACAGCACGATGTTGCAAAAGGTAGGAACAAGCCTGCCTTAGCCGGGCAGCACCGCCAATGGGGCTTTTAATGTCCTGTTCGGAGGTGTTGACCAGAGCAAGGCCACCCAGTGCCTAGGCTGCGACCCACGGATTGAAAAATACAGCCCTAGAGCAACAAGGAGGGGCCTGCTCCCTCGCGTTTGACTGACCTTGGGTTTACACGGCAGTGTAGCCATACCTGTAGATTCAAAGGCCGCTAGTCTGGCCCCCTGCAAAACAGGCCAGGGAATCCACAGCCACGTCTCTGCCCTGGTACGGGGCAAGGCTCCATGGGGGCAATGGGGCGCACACCCAGGGTTCCAAAGGAGAGTGGTCACTATGGCTGAGAACAGAATGCTGGGCTGTCACATGGAATGCGGCTTCCTGGCCCCGACCGGCACCAGCCACAGTCTCAGGTCTCCCGGGCGCTCTTCTCTGATGGCAGCGAGCCAGGCAGTGGCTCAGGATGGAAGGAGCGCGGGAGAGGCGTGGCGGGGCACAAAAGTGGCGCGGCGCAGCAGCCACAAAGAGGAAACAGTCATGAGGGTGACAGCGAGCCCGAGGGGCAGGACTCCGAAACTTCAGGGTGAGGAGGGCCAGCCAGCCTGGTTCGCTTGGGACTCTGGGTTTAAACGCTTGTGAGGGAACCCAGGAGCGGAGAGTCAAAGGGGTCTCTCTGGTTCTCTTACCCTGGCATCTGCTGCGCTTTTAACACATTTCTCCTTGCTGCCACCTTGTGTGATAGCCCCATTGTGAAGACAGGGAGCTGGGGCTCACAGAGGCTAGGGGACATGACCAAGGTCACACAGAAAGCCCATAACAGAGCTGGTACTAGGGGCCCTAAGTTCCAGGCAAGTTGCCTACCCACGAATCATCCTTCCTCTATCGCTTCTTCTGCCAGGACTTGAACCCAAGTCCCCATGCGGACAAAGCGCATCACGTCCCACGGCGCCAGCAGTCCGATAGACCAGTGAGAGGATGGGTGGGAGTGCAAGGGGCAGAGCAATGTGCATTGAACTGATTTGGCTTCCGCTGGGTGTACAAAGCGAGTGAGACCTCTTGGGGCCAAAGCATTAGCAGGTGTAAATGCCATTGACAAAGGGCTGAAGTCTGCTCTCATTCACAGTGGTGTAAATCTAGGGTAAGGCCATTCACTGTAGTAAACGATGGCAGGATTTGGCCCCAGCAGTACTGGGGATGGTGCTGAAATAAATGTCAAAAAATGCAGTGTGGGGCTGCATTAGCTTCTGCTCTCCTGTTAGTTGCTTTTCCTGCTTCCCCACGGCTGAGCTTGATTCCCCCACCCCTGCCCTGCACCTTGTGTTACTGCTCACTTCTCTGCACAGGGTGTAGACCGCTGCAGAACGGTTGTGTTTCACGCTCATTCTGAACCGATGTGAATGGCATCCCAAGATGCAAAGAATCGGACCCACTTACTCTGAGATGAATTGGGCGTGAGCAATTTGAGACGCACCTTTTGCTTTTGCTTCATTTGAAAGGACACACAGTGAACCCTGGTGCCCTGGCATAGCGGTGTGGTGCCCCCTGAAAGTCCCCCTGCTGTTTCAGTGAAGTACAGTGTTGCTTTTCACTTCCTGTCCAAAACCATTGCATAGTGTATCTGTACACTGTCATGCAGCTGTTGCATTACACACACACACACACACACACACACACACACACACACACACACACACTCTAAGACAAAAGACTCTATAAATATAAGTTTTTATTACAACTTCTTAGTACTAAATAATGAAACTGATAACTTCCCTGGACCCAGCTAGTGCTGACTGGAAAATGTCTGGGTTTTGTTCCCATGGAAAATTTCAACTTCTCACCAAAAAGTCAAGAGCTGCACTATTTCACGCTAAACTGTGCCTCATGGGAGCTGTAGTTCAGGAGCCTTGTGCTCCCATTCTCCTCTAGAGTCCAGGCTCCTTGGCCAGACTATCTCTCCTGTGAAGGGGAGGGGAGGCGGTGCATCATAGGAGCCCCTGGCTTTGGTGTATCATGGGAGATGTAGTCCAGCCTGGTAATCTAGCCCATAGACAAGAATATGGGCATGAGACAACTGAACTACAACTCTCATGAGGCACTGAGGTGGGCTAGCTGAGTAGAAATTATTTGGTTTGGGGACATTCGGCTTTTTGATGAAAACAGTCATTTTTCAGTGTACTTAACAATCCGATTTTTCTATCACAAAACAGTGTAGATGGAACATTTTTGAGCCGCCTAGAAAGCCGCTAGCATGGCGTAGGTACCAAAATACATAAATAACGACCGGTGATGGAATACTTGCTGTGCGTTCTCAGCCTTACAGGACGCCTTTGAAATCGTCAGCAAGATCAAAGAGGATCACACTGAGGTTGGCGACCTGCGCTGCACTCTGCAAACCATGGGCATCCCTCTCACTGACGAAGAGTTCCAAGAAGCTCTGCAGAAAGTGACCCTGGAAAGTGAGTCTGTCTGTGTTTTAGTAGAGCAGGGAGACGTTTACACAGGTCAGAACACAGCCGGCTGGGGCATGCAACCATTCCAGTCGCTATGGGACCCCTCTGACACAGAGTGCCAGGGCTGGAGTCTAATCTCATTTACACCAGGGTGCAGTCTTGAGCAGGGGTTCTCAGGATACCTTTTTTGGTGGCCTCGGAGTGTGGTCACCAATTCTCGGGGCTGCTCTCGCACTTTTTCCTAATTAGCTTTAGGAAAAACAAATAAATACGCACGTGTATCTGTCCAAATCAGTGTAATTTTATTTATTGCTATCTAGTAAGGCTGCTGTGAAAAGTGATATTAACAAACACACAAATATTGCTGATCACAGCAGACTCACTCAGCCCTGTCAGGCCTTGGGACAAATCAAGCCCTGGATAGGGTGACCAGATGTCCCACTTTTATAGGGACAGTCCCGATTTTTGGGTCTTTTATATAGGCTCCTATTACCCTCCCATCCCCTGTCCCAATTTTTCACACTTGCTGTCTGGTCACCCTAGCCCTGGATAGGGTGCTGGGGGGTTGGGAGAGGCATCAGGGCCAGGAGCAATGGGAGTGGGGGAGGCTGTGGGAGGCTGGAGCCCGAAGCCCTGTGCCCAGAACCTGCTGCCCTGGGAAGGTGGGGAGCTCATCGGCTGCCTGGTTCTCCAGCACTGTGCCCCAGGTGTCTCCAAAGGGGGGGCAGGGCCCAACCCCTGCTGGCACCCCAGCAATCGACACCATGACAGTGCATCAGGGAGCCACTCACTACTTCCTCCCCTCCCCCCTCCCCCCAATAACAGCCCAGGAGGCTGTGGCCACAAGACAAGTCCCTGGTGGCTGCATGCGAGGAAATAACATCTGTTCCATGTGTGGACAGAATGCCTTAGCACACAGAAATGCAAAAGTCCTGTGTAGTGGAATTAAGCTCTGGAAATCATGACCTGGGTTTGACTCTGCTGGTGTAAATTGGAACGGTGCCACTGAAGTCAGTGTAGTAACACCTCTTTACACCAGTTCAGCGTCTGGCCCTTTGCTGGGTTTGCCCTTTGCTCGTGTCGATAAGAAGCTGCTGTATGTTACGGTGAGGTCTCGTCCACACGTGAGAAGTTGCCCTTTATTATTGAAATTTGTTTTAAATCCATCTGGTAAAACCTGTGCAAACCTTTAATGTTGACTCACTGAATCCAGTTTAACTCTTGCTTGAACTGGTTTAGCTCAGTTCAGTAATTTACTGATGCAAGCTGAACTGATTCAGATCAGTTTAAACTGGGTTAAGTGCATTAAAGATGTGGTTTTAAAATTAAGACAGCAAGCCCACTACAGGTTTTCTGAGATAGACCAGCCTTAAATTCTCCTCTCACAGCACTTTGATCCCAGTGTAACTCTGCCAATTTCAGCGGAGTGACTCCGGATTCATGCCAATTTGTGAGCACATCCAGGCCCAGAGATCTGGTGTCTAGGCACACGGCTGAGTTGAACAAACAACCCAGTTTACAGAGCTGGGTGAGCTCAGTATGATGAGCCAGACAAGTGTATCCTGTCCATTGTTAGAGCATGTGCCCGCTGTCGCTTATACCATAAAACGGCTGGAGAAACTGGTCTGGCATAAATCAGTACGGCCCTGTTGAAGTCTATGCAGTGACCCTGATTTACAGCCTCTGAGAATCTGGCCCAAAATGTCTATTTCAGATGCTAGCCTGATTCCAGTGTGTTCCACAATTAACCCCTCTGTTTGTCTCTCTCCTCCTGTATCTGTGTCCTTCCTTGCACTTTGAACCATTCTTTACACGGCAGAAGATGGGACGGTGAACTTCAATCTCTTTATGATGGCTTTGGCCAGCACCCGGCGCTTCTCTGAATTTTCCGGTGAGTGGGGACCTGATAGGGCGAGAAGAAGCAGAGTCAAACTGGGCTGTGCTCTATAGCCCGCCCCCGCCCCATGTGCTCTCACTCATATGGGTGCAAAGTGGGTGCCTCAGATCAGAGTGGGTGTGTTTCACGCTCACCTTGCCCTGGTGTAAATGATGACACACTGTGCATGGGGTCAGCGATCACTCAGTACTGAAGGTGCTTGCAAGAGCTCTGCCGTATTCGGGATCTGGTTCCAACCGGCTGTGCCTAATGAGATCTTCACAGGGCCCTGCCCAGACTCTGGCTGGGAAGCTCAGCCCTTGACAACATGCAGGGTAATGGAGAATCCGGTTCCATGTCATTTTCATTCTCTCCATATAGAGCGGAGGGACCCCACACACAAGTGCTGGCAGGGAATGGGTTAAGTCCTCCTCCTGGGACTCTCTGTTAACAAAGGGAGGGAATGATTCCCTGGCGGCAGGCAGCTGATTTCCTGGTCGCAGGGTGCACACGCTGGAGCGGGGAGGAGGAGACTGCGGGAACCCAGAGGAAGAGGTGCTGCTTAGGGATAGCTCCAGCAAATGCCAGTTTGCCCACCCCTGCTGCAGAGTGTTAAGCGTAGCTACGCCTGCAGTTAGAATGTAGACGCTATATTAAGGACCACACTCAGGAGGGCTTAATCCCCATTTAGGTAACCAAACAAGTGGCCAGATTTTGCAGAGCTCAGTACATCAGGTGCCCTGTGGGGTGCTAAGGATCTAGAAAACCGAGCCCTGTTTAGCTTCTGAAATGGGAGCAGAGCCCTTTGGAAAGCCAGGCCCCTCCCGAACAACCGGACCGCTTGTTCCCTCTGCAGCACTGAAAGACGCCATTGCCACCCTCAGCAAGATCGAAAGCGACAAGGTGGCTGTGAGCGAGGTCCTGTCCTACGTGAAGAACCTGGGGATCCATTTATCCGACGGGGAATTCCAGCAAGCGCTGAAGCTGGTTTCTGTGGATGGTGAGTGCGTGAGGTCAGACAAGAAATTGGCTCCGGACTGCAGTCCGAAATCAGTGTTGGCAACTTTCGCAATATTCCGTGGCATCTGAAAGCCCCAGCTCCTTGAGTCATGTGATGATGTGAGAAGCCTGGCCTTCGTTCTTTAGAAAACTACATGTCTAGCTCTCGGGGTTGCAGGGAAAAGCTTGGACATGTGGCCCGATTGCAACCTAGAGGCTCCAAATCCAGAAAGGACATTAAAACCATCTAGCATTTCACCGGCTATTCTGTGGGAAGCTCGCGCAGGGAGCAGGGGACAGGAGTGACATGTTGGTCGGTGGTAGCCTGTGTTGCTGTGGAGACAGGCATCGGTGTTCTGTACCGGCGGGAGTGTCCAAAGCACTGAAATCCCTCATGCCGCTCTTCATACCACTTCAGGGACACTTTGTCTGGTAGCTCCTGAGTGAGACATCCTGGCCTAGGAGACGGCACTCGGCTAGGATGTGGTACAGGCTGGTTTTCTTCCCAGCTCTGCCACTTTCCTGCCATGTGGCCTTGCGTGAGACTCTCCTTTGCCTGTTTCTCCTCCCACCCTTTGCTAGACTGTAAGGGACTCTCTCCCTATGTGGGGGGCCAGGGCTTTTTACTGACTGCAAGAACAAGTGATGGAGGGAAGGGCGGAGAGGGGCAAGCAGGGGATAGGACCTCAGTGAGAATGAGCAGTGCAGGAGTTCAGAGATGGGGTAGATGGGGCCGTGTTTTGGGCATCTGTGACTCCTACCCCCACTTTTAGGCCACTCCTGTGTTGGCCCAGCACCTCGGAGGTGCCATTGATTCGTAACCTGAGCTCCTCTCTCCATTGCAGCTAATGGGAAGGTGTATATTAAAGATTTCATTGAAGTCCTGACCAAAAGCCCGCGGTTCTCGGAGCTGTTAGGTGAGTGGGGGCTCAGGCGGACGGGAAGGGATGCGTGCCGTGGGCGTGGGCTCTATCCGAGTGGGCTCAGGTGTGTGTTTGATTCAGTAAATCCATTTCCGGGGTCTGGGGACATTTGAAACCAGCTCTGTTAGGTGCTTTTAACACAAGGGGCTTGAATTTCCCCTGTCGAATTCTCCAGGCAGTAAGGTGGGAAATGGGGCTGAATTCGGCCATAAAACCAGGTCGATTTCTCAAGCTGTTGCATGCCGTCTGGGTGTACAGTCCTGGGGCCAGATCCTCAGATGGGGTAGATCAGCTGTAGCTCCACTGAGGTCAATGGGCCAGATCCCCAGCTGGTGGAAATCAATGTCGCTCCAGTCAGGTCAGTACAGTTACGCCGATTTATGCATGATTTACATCTGGCCCCTGGGGGCTTAAAATGGCTCCTGTCTTGTAGGTTAAGGGGTGTCTGTTAGCAAGAAATCTGTATTAGCCAGCAAAACTCTTCCTGCAGAGCAGCAATCCCGCAGCAGGACAAGAGGGATTTCAGGACTCTGGGACTGCCCAAGAAAT
Organism: Dermatemys mawii; assembly: GCA_007922305.1. Taxonomy (NCBI): domain Eukaryota; kingdom Metazoa; phylum Chordata; order Testudines; family Dermatemydidae; genus Dermatemys; species Dermatemys mawii. The sequence continues at coordinate 8,257,151 of ML677404.1, read as the reverse complement.
GGGAATTGGGCGAGTAGAGGCACCCAATAGACCAGATTGTGCTCTCAGTCACTAGGGTATTGACTCTGGGCTGGCAGCCATGTTCTGGCTCCCGTTCCTACGGGCGCTAGTTTCCTGCAAACAGCCTGGTGGCTGTGTGCTCTCTCCCTGTCCGCAGTGATGCGGGACACCATTAAAGCAGTGAGCCGGATTCAGGGGGATCTGATGGACGTGCGGGACCTGGAGAGAACTCTGACCAACATGGGAATCCATTTAAGCAAGACAGAGTTCCGGGAGATGCTGGAGTCCGTGCCTGTTGACAGTGAGCATTGCAGGAGGCTGCCCTCTTTGCCTGGGGGAACCAGGCACTCCTGCTCCTCGACCTCACGTCCCCAGGGGGCACGGAGCCATGAGCATCTCTACCAGGGGCGGCATGTACATGACGGAGGGTGGGGGGAGTGGCGGTGGCTTTGATACCAGGCCCAATCAGCCAGAATTCCTTCGGGGAGGGTCAACTTCTGCATGGTCCCCATCTCCATCTTAAGCCCAAAGACTGGAGGCAGAGGGGCCCCAAAGTCACAGCCCTGGGTGTTTATCGGTTTAAGGGACTAATTACCCAGCTGGGAACTCGTAAGCACCAATCAGAAGCCCCAATGCCCCCCCGGGGGTGCTCCACGGATGGCCATTTTCAGAAGGCAGGCCCCGTGTGTCCGGGGGCCCCCTCCGCCCCATGTCTGAACCTCCTTTGCCTTGCAGAAGATGGGAGAGTGAAGTTGGAGCAATTCATGACGCTGGTGTCCAAGATGCAGCGCTTCTCTGAGCTAGGCGGTGAGTGAGGGCCCGGATGGGAGAGAATGTCGAGCTGGGATAAGCTGGCACCCAGCTGGGTGACTCCTCGGGGCAGAGAGCCAATGCAGCCGTCCATGCTCTGCCTTTCCTCGTGCAGGGAAGTGCCTGGGAATAGGGGGTGCATGGGCTGACAACCAGGACACCTGGGTTCAAGTCCCACCTCTGCCACTGATCTACTGTGTGCCTCAGTTTCCCCCCATCTGTCTTGTCAGGTCTTCAGGGCAAAGAGCATCTGTTCAGTGCCCAGCATGATGGGGTCCCGATCTCAGCTGGGGCCTCTAGGTGCCAGTAACTGAGCCTGCGCTTCACAGAAAGGTCCTCCCGTGGTTCCCCCCTGATGCCTGCACAGCTGAAATGCTGGCAGAGTTTTATACCTGGAACCTGCTTCTTCTCATGGCTTTCTGGGGTTGGCAGCACGTAGTTCTGCAGGGCTGGTCTCTCTGCCCTGGGGAGCGGGTTTGGGTCCCTACCAGCTGGAGCAGCCAGCATGGTAACCCTGTGGGCACTGCCATCTGTGGCTAGCTTCGCCAGCTCCATTTGTTCACTTTCAGGTAACAGAGCGGCTAGCCTCAGAGGGAGAGCGGCTCAGTGGTTAGGGTCGTAGGCTGTGACTTGGAATTGAACCTGGATCTTCCCTCCTCTGCCCCAAACTTCCTGTGTGCCCATGGTCATGTCACTTCACCTCTCTGTGCCACAGAGGGGCTGGAAGGGTAAATGCATTCCAGATCGCGAGGTGATCAGGCACTAGACTCCGAGGTATATAACCTGGCTCTAGAGTCCCCTGATGACCGGACTTGACCTTGATTTTCTACAGAGGGATGAGCCCGTTTTGCTCATCTGGTGTCAGTGCTCCAGTGAGCGCTCTGGGCCTGAGTCCCTGTCCCTGTCCCCTTTCCCCTTGTGTCATGACTTACCCCCGGGCTGAGGAAGCGCTGCACTGGTGTAATTGGCTGCCTACGGCATAAGGTGATGGAGAAGCATCCCCGACGCCAGGCCCCAATCCAAACAACATCTCTCCACGTCCGCAGCCCTGAACAATGCCATCAAAGTCTTCGGGCAGATCAAGGAGGACAAGGTGAAGATCTCGGAGCTGGAGTTGTGTCTGCACCACATGGGGGTCCACGTAAGCAAAGAGGAGATAGAGGAGGTGACCAAATCCCTTTCTGTTTCCAGTGAGTATTCCCGCCACCGCAATCAGTGGGTTCTGTAGTCCCAGTACGTGCTTCGGCTTCCCGGCATTTGGCTGGCTGAATGCACAGGATCTTACTCTGTGCATCGCTGCCCGATGTGTGGGGAAGGACAAACTGACTCCTTAAAGACAGATGCCTGAAAGGGCAGCATTTAACTCTTGCCTTGCCTTTAACTATGACCATGCATTTCTCTAGTTGCATTTCCTTGCCGGGTGAAATAGGAAATGGTCTGAGTCCTTGAAGCCTGCCTCTGCTGCTTGTAGGATTCCTTCTCCTCCAGACGAATGGAAATTCATGTGGAGAGTAGGGGAGGCCGCAGAAGAAAATTCCGAGGCCTATATCACCTTGGCTTGTGCCCCACCCCTTTGTGTAACCCAGCCTGTTGAGATCAAACCTACATTCATACGTCGTTAGATGATGTCACTCATCGCTCTGGGCCTGATTCTGGTCCAGCGCTGGTGTAAACCCTAGATTGACCCCATTAGCTCCAGTAGATTTACTCTGGATTGACTCCTGTCGGAGGTCAGAATCAGGCCCTTTCCCACTCCTCTCACTGAGCACCTGAACTGTGCTTTCCCCTGCAGAAGACGGGACTGTGGATATTAAAGAACTGATGTCAACCTTGACGGGTACCAGGCGGTTCTCCAACTTTGTAGGTAAGAACTTCCCAGGGCAGAATGGCCACCCAGGGGACTGGGTTCGCTGTTGTTTTGATATGGGTTTATATGCTGCAGTTCACCTGTTGCTATGGCATGTTGTGGTATCCTGGCCTGACCCCGTCTGACCCTTACACCAGTGTAAGTTAGGAATAGCTGCACTGAAGCCAAAGCAAAGCTGGTGGGAGATCAGAATCTGGCCCCATTTCTTGTCTTTGTTCGCCAGCTGCAGCCTAGTGTGCAGTTTAATTGCTGTGTTGTTAGGAGCATGGAACACATAGGGCCTGGTTCTCCATTAGCCAGCCCCTTGGATGGCCACTGAAACCAGTGCAAAATGGGAGGCGGGGTCAAAGGCCATGCTCCCTTTGCACTAGTTTACATGACAGCACAAAAAATGAGCAGGCCCGAAGTGGGTCCCAGGACTGCGGCACAGACGCACCCTAGGTCCTTTGCAGCCCTCTAGAAAGAGCAAAGGGACCTTAAAGTGAGGGTGAGGGTAAGTTCACCTTGCACTGCCAGCTGTGTGCCAAGCGGCCTGAGTGTTCATGAGAGTCAGGCGTGCGAGGATCTGTGCCGATTTGGAGGCAGGGGCTCTTCTCTTCTCCCCGGACCCCGCTGTCCACTTTTTCCCGCAGTGCCTTGCATCCGAAAGGCACTCGCTGCGTATGCCATGTATCCATTGGCACTTCCCTGGGCAAGTTGGCATCTTTGGGGCTGGAGCCCAACAAGCTGATACGAGGATCTCGTGGCCAGCTGCGTCTCTGAGAGCCGAGGCACAGCCAGGAAGGCGTCTCCAGCCATCACTGCTGAGCTGCCTCAGATCCAACAGAGCTCTGGGTGCGTGGGGCAGGGACATACGCCACAGAGCTTTGGGCATATGGAGCATTTGGGCGTGGCATGTCACACACAGCAGCTAGAGCTGGAAATGGATGTTGCTGCGCTGACTGCAGTGGCCCTCTGGGGGGTTTTGCCAGCTGGGATCTGGCTCTGATCTAAGCCCCAGCTGAGCTCCGTTGAGCAGGACGGGGAGTGCAGGGGACTCCACTGCCCAATATGGGCTGAGGAATTTTGCATGTGCTCAGCACCCACAGCCAAAGCCGGATCTTCAGTGGAGCTCAGTACGTCCGGGGCGCTCCTGTGAAAATCTCCCCAGCTGTGGGTGCTGAGCCCTTGGGAACCTAGTCCAATGAGGGGCGTTCCCCAGGGGCATGATGAGGCTCCGATCTCCTCTACCCTGGTGTGTCTCACGTCCTGTGACATGCCCATCCTCCACCCCTTCCCCCATGCTCACTTGCGAGCTGTGCAGCAGGGACCGCAGAGAGCTAGAGACTGACTCGATCTCGGGGCATGATCGTACCCGTGTCCAGGGGGCATTTCCTCCCACAGCGACCTGCCCTTTGCAGGGCGCCATGCCAGGGACAAATCCTCTGAAGTGTTACCCTCCACCCCTCTGACTTCTGGACACAAGTCTGCCCTTGGGCGGGGGCGTTCCGGTCAGTGGCGGATTAGCCACTGGGCCAATGGGATCCTGGCCAATGGGGGAACCCCCAGAAAAGTGGGCACCCCCATATCCTGACCTGCTCCACCCACCTGGCTCTTGTACCAGGGAGCGCAGAAAGTCCTCTGTGCCCTGAACCTCCTCCCTGGCAGGAGCACCGGACAGGCTGGGGAAAGCATGCTGTGGGGGAGGGGGACTGGAGGCGGGAGGGATAGGGAGGGGTCCCCACTTGCTCTGGCCCAGGGCCCCGCAAACCACTAATCCACCTCTGTTGGAAAGCAGCAGGGTGGGGAGACATGGGCGGATCTTGCTCCAGGATGCAAGGGTGCAGCCTGGCAATTGTGACTGGCGCCAGCTACGGGGGTTAGGTCTGAAGCTCCTGGAAGGGGACTGTGAGCACTCACGGTCCTCCCGTTCTGTGCCCCTCGGCAGCGGTGCAGGAGGCCCTCAGGGCCATCAAGCACGTCAAGGAGGACGAGGTTGAGGTGAGTCACCTGGCGACCACCCTGAGCGCCATGGGGCTGCGCCTGGCCAACGAAGTGATCGGGCAAGTGCTGAAGTCGGCGCACTTGGACGGTAAGCAGAGTGGGGGGCAGCCTGCACCTTACTGGGGCTTTGCGGGTGTCACTCAGGCCACCTCTTGGGGTTTGCAAACCTCAGCAATGCTCCAGCGCTTTGCAAACCTCCAGTGTGACCATCCCAGCATTACAGTGGAGGGGGTTGCCAAGGGGCAGAGTTCAGCCTGGAACCCAGGAATCCTGGTTCCCGGTCCTGGTCTCTAACACAATGCAGCCCTCCCTCACAGAGCTTGGCATACAGCCTAGGAGTCCTTATGCATGGTCTCCTGCTCTAACCACTGCACCATGCTCCCAGGAGTCCAGCTGAAGACATGCCAATAAAACCTCTCTGAATTCCTGCTGTTTGCAGGCCAAATGCAATGTTCCTTTTGCTAAATTTGCCAGCTCACCTTCCAGGACAAATCTGCTGCTACATGAAGGCAGCCCATGTGGTAGAGTCTTAGACTAATCTTGGGTAAACAGAATCAGGAATATCTGATGTCTTGAAACCAGATTTCACTTCTTAGTGATAGCTTTTTGCCATTTACAAATGGGCAGAGTAATGGGAGCATGAATTGTGGGGAAGGGGGACTGTTCCGTTTTTTTGGATACAAACCAGGAAAGGAATCCGATTAAGAATACTGTATGCATCCGAATGTTTCCTAGTGACTTGTGACACAGTCATGGGGAATGTTCTGAGGACAGAACTGCAGATCAGGACTCCTGGGTTCTCTTTCTAGTTTCCCACTGACTTCTTGTGTGATCCCGGGCTACTCACTCAGCCCCAGATCCTCAAAGGTATTTAGGCACCTAGCTGCCATTTGAAAAAAATGGGAGTTAGGCATCTAAAGACCACAGAATCTAGGTCTTAATTGCTCTATGCCTCAGTTTCTCTGTCTGTAAAATGGACATGATTACAGTGACTGACCCTGCTGGGAGTAAGTATATGAAGTGTTACACGCCAAGTGTTCAAAGAGCTAAGTGTCACTGTTAGGGGTTCCCCTAGACTGTGTGGGGTGAGCATCAGATGGCTTAGGATTTTGTTACTTCCTCTGGTGGTGTGAGGGGGGCACTGAAAGTGAGTGACACCAGACGAGAGAGCACGAGAGACAAAAATGGGGTTTTCCTGCTGAAAAGCAGCGTGAAGCAGAGAAAACGGGGTGCCTGGATGAAGGCTTTGACTTCAAGGGATAACTCGGATGGCAGGACATTGTAAGAGACCAGCCAAGAGACCGTTGTTGTTAACAAGAGACCGTTGTTTTCTGGCTGATCCCCTGGGCCCAATCTCCCAGCTTTTGAGCCAGCCACCACTTCGGTGAGGTTCTAAATGAAGTTCTGAGGGAGGTATGACAGGACTCAGAATAACGTGAGTTCAAAGCGGGGGTGATTCCAGCTTCCCTGTGCGGTGCACAGCGCTAGCTGGCTCTTGAGATACCATAACTCTCAACGGTCCCTAGTCCCTCTCGCCGGGCAGGACGACAAGCCGTTGGCCAGCATTGTGGGCACTCCTGGGTCACGTCTGATGTTTGTTTGGAGTCTGTTCCCTTCCCAGCTGTCCTGCCTTTCTCCTTGCAGAGGCTGGGAGGCTCAAATTCACCGATTTTGTGAGAACTCTGTCCAGGAGCCAGCATTTCATCACATCGCCATGTAAGAGCCAGTCTCCCAGTGAAGGGTGGATGATGGGCTGGGAGCCTAAACGAGCCATGGGTGTCCTTGGAACAGCCTTGTTCTTTCTGTGTGCAAATATACCCCACAATCCTTCACTTTGCTGCCCTATGAGTGTGAGGACTCCCAAGACATCCAGCATGCCAGGCAGGGAAAGACAGGAGCCTGCAGCTCCTCCCACAATGTCCTGCAGCTTTGAGTCCTGTCTGGGATGAGTCTTGCACTGTTCCCGTCAACTAGGTCATCTGGGCTCAGAGATCCTGCTACCTCAGCTGACCCGCCTGCTTTCTGTCTTTAGTGCTGGTGACAAACGTATCCAGACCCGTTTCTCCATAGCTGTGTCCCTTGGCATCCAGAGACAGGCCAGAAGGGACCGGCTAATCAGACCTCCTGCTCAATGCTGACCATAGGATTTCAGGACAGCACCTGCGGCCCATCCTCCTGCTCTCTCTGTGGCTAACCCGGTGGCCCCTTGTTTGCCAGAGGTAAGTCCTGTCTGCTTGCTGACTCCATCCGGCCTGTTGTCTCTGTGCCTGCAGCCCTGCAGGAGGCCTTTAGGATCCTCAGCAAGCTGGAGGGCGAGAAGATCGGTGTTGAGGATCTGAAGTCCCTTCTGAGCAACTTGGATGTCGTTTTGTCCAGCGAAGAGCTCTCCGATATGCTCCAGTTATGTCCTGTCGATGGTGAGCATTTACCTTGGGGCAGGGAGGGGAGGACACCGGTTCTACTCACTGACGTGCATCCATGGTCTGTGTAACAGAAGATCCTGGACAGTCGAGAATCCTACTGCTGTAGCCAATCACCTCCCACCGTGCTGCGTGCTTCCTGATGTTACCATTCCTCTCTCCCTAGTGTTATGTCCTGGTCACTGCCGCCTTCTCCTGGGGAGACGCAGCGCTGCTCTGTAGTGTTTCATAGACTCTATACTGCTAGGGAGACTCTCCCGCCGTTCCAGTGGCCGGGCTCTGAGCTTACGGCAGCAAGGAGCATCTGTTTTCTGTCATTGCTATGATGTTCTGAGCCGCTGTGGATGCTGAATGAATGTTGCAGCAGGCTGAGAGGGTAGTGGTAGAAAGTTAGTTTGTCGCTAATCACAGTCCCTGCCCGTGTTCTTTATCTCGCAGACAGCGGGAAGGTGAACCTGAAAGATTTCATCCGGGGAGTGACGTCCACCCGGTGCTTTGCAGAATCTGTGGGTGAGTGAGCGCGGCGCTGGGCAGGGAAAGGAGGGTTGGCAGGAGGACAGACTCACTGATGCGCTCGGGCAGTGCAAAGCCGCCAGGAAGTTGCTCCAGCCAAGGTCCCGGCGGCTTCACCTGGGAGAAGTCGCCCAGAACCGCAGGAGCAGACTGGGGAATCTAGACCAGGGCTGGGCAAACTTTTTGTACCGAGGGCCACATCCGGGTATGGAAATTGTACAGCAAGCCATGAATGCTCAGGAAATTGGGGGTTGGGGAGGGGGTTTGGGCTCTGGCTGGGGGTGGGGTCAGAAATGAGGAGTTCAGGGTGCGGGCGGGGTCTCCAGGCTGGGAGAAGGAGGTGAGGTGCGGGATGGGGGAGGCCTCTGGCTGGGGATGCGGGGCTGGGTATAAGTGGTTGGGGAGGCAGGAGGGTGCTTCAGGCTGGGACCAAGGGGTTGGAGAGTGGGAGGGGGATCAGGGCTGGGGCAGGAGGTTGGGGTGTGAGAGAGGGCCGGGGTGCAGTCTTCATGCGGCACTTACCTCAATCAGCTCCTGGAAGCAGCAGTATGTCACCGCTCCGGCTCCTACGTGGAGGCACGGCCAAGCAGCTCTCCACGCTGCCCTGTCTGCAGGTGCCATCCCTGCAGCTCCTATTGGTCTTGGCTCCCAGCCAATAGGAGCTGTGAGGGCGGTGCTTGGGGTAAGGGCAGTGTGTGGGGCCCCCTGGCTGCCCCTATGTGTAGAAGCCAGAGAGGGACATGCCATGCCACCGCTTCCAGGAGCTGCAAGGAGCCACGGCACATGCAGAGCAGGGCAAACCCCCAACCCTGCTCCCTGGCTGGAGCGCCAGAGATGGGCAAGCCCTGGACCCTGCTCCCCAACAGGAGCTGCAGGGCCGGATTAGAAAGTCTGAAGGGCCGGATGCGGCCTCCGGGCCATAGTTTGCCTACCTCTGGGCTAGATCAGGGAGTCTGAGTCGTGCCCCCCACCCAACCCCGAAGTAGTCCTCCCAGTGTAGACACAGAGACTTTCTCGGGACAGTATATAGAAAGCTTCCTCTGCCGTTGCTTTGGCCATACCAGAGTCCAAGATTGTCTGGCCACTCCCTTCTCTTTGCTGTCCTTGATGTGGTAGCAGGTGTGTTTGGCTGTCCCTCCGCAGGGCTGCAGCTCACCTGCCTGGCCATCAGCAAGCTCAAGGATGACCAATTTGACCTCCACAACCTTGAGTCCACCCTGAGCAGCATGGGGCTCCATCTAGCGAAGGAGACGCTGAAGGAGGTGATGAAGACGGCCAGTGCTAACGGTGAGCATTTCAAGCCTCCTCCTGGGCTTCAGTGGGGCGTGTCTTGCTTAAAGGTATGTGGACTTATGTCGTATCCCCTGAAGGGACTGCCATGATCACCTAGTCTGACCTTCTGCATAACGCAGGCTAGAGAAGAATTTCATCCACTGATTCCTGAGTGAGCGCTTCTCCTTCCAGAAAGAAGAGTGCTTTTGATCCCAGGAACTTAGTATTAATCAATGGCAACCACCCTGCAGGCCAGGTTGAATTTTAAGGCTGCAGGACTGTATAGTTTAGGGGGAATATTTTCAAAGGGACCAGGAGCAATGAGGGGCCCAATTCCCATTGGAAAGAGAATGGGAGCCAGACATCTAACTCCTGTTTGTACATCGGAAAATCTCCCTGAGCTCTTTAATGTCCCGCCTTGTTCTCCCTTTTCCCCTCTCTCCATCACTCCAGTTTCTGGGGCAGTTCTCTGGGACAGGAAACTTGCCTGCCTACCCATCTGTAAGGCAACTAGCGTGACTGCTACTGCTGTGTAAATAGGGATGCACTATTAATAATGGGGCTCTGTGTGCCCGGGACATGCATCCCCGATGGCAGCCTTTGATTGCCTGACCTTGATACAGATCCATTCCTCTTTAATTCCAAGTCTCTCTTGGAAGGGCAGGGGAGTTCAAAAACAGCCTTTGGAATAGCATTTCACATGCCATGATACTGAGACCATGGAGCTATGGTTCTCAGACTTTTCCACCAAGACACCCCTCTGATGCAGTTGATTTCCCAATCTGAGTAGAGCTAGGTGACTGCAAAGCCTTCCTCTCCATTATCTGGGGGTCCAGGTTGAGAGCCCCAAGATACTGCACAAAGGTTTTTCTGTCTTTCTGTCTGCAAGTGTCTGTCCATCTTTCTTTCCACATCTAAACTTTGCTTTACCTTGCAGACGACGGGAAGGTGAATTTCAGAGAATTCATAACCGTTTTAACCCAACTACCTCATTTTCCTGAAGTTACTGGTGAGTAAGAGCCTTAAAAATAAGGAGCAGGGGGATCAGATGTGGAATTTCATTTCAATCATTTGGGGCCAAATTCTGCTCAGTGACACACCAGTCTAGATCAGGAGTTACTCCATCAATGGCAGTGTTGTTATACAGTGCAACAGTTGATTGCCCAGAACTTTCCTTTCTACCCTGTCAGCAGGTGTTGATCCTGCTGGGAAAGGGTTAAGCAGAACCTGCTCTGAGGCAGGTAGCTCCTGGATATAAGGGAGGTGGGAGTGATTCTCTGCGGAAGGAGAGGATCAAGGGTATGGGCTGAGCAGTCGTCTGGGAGGAACCCTAGAAGCAGCCAAACATGATGAAAAGGCTTGAGCAGATCTTCAGGGGTCTGACCCAATGCCATAGAGTCTTTTTCCATTGGCTTCAATGGGCTTCACATCGGGTTCTTTGTTGTTTTATGGTTGGTTTCTTTGGGTAAGGGTCTCAAAAGGGAACAGTGCCCACCAGGAGACACCATAAAGGTTCTTGAGGTTCAGAAAATGCCCCGCACCTACCCTCTGAAAATCACGCCCCCCGTGGGTGTCCCAAGGTGAAGGCCCCAGTAATCAGTGGTTTCTTTTGAAAACCTCACCCAAAAAGCAGACTGCAGAATGGGGAGGCGAGTTCAGATTCAGCACAGTATGTGGGCTGTGTTTGAGTGTGTAACTCGGGGGGCAGGGACTGAGCACATGGGGGAATGGGGCAGGAGGGGATTGTTTGGCCCCTGTCTTCTCTGATCCTCTCGAGTGAAGCAAGATGAATTTTGCACTGAAGCTGCCATGTGGACAGAACTCTTTTTGTGTTTCCCGTGCACATTGCAGTATTGAAGGACGCCTTTGAAGCGATGAGCAACATCAAGGACAATAACATCCGCATCGACGCACTGGACCCCACCCTGGTGAGCATGGGAATCATTTTAACGGAGGAGGAGCTCCGTGAATTACTGGCGTCGGTTACAGTCGCAGGTGAGTACACCAGCTTGCTTTCCGCTGGTGAACGGCATGCTTAGGCCAGCCAGAAGGGAGCACATAGGGCCTTTCCAGAGGTCTGTGTGTAAAAGAGAAACCTGATCTGTAATAAGTTACAGTTCCTGAGCCGCTAGTCTATGAAATTGTAATAATAATACCCAGCTCTGCTGTAGCGCTATTTCTCCATAGATCTAAGAGGGCTTTACAAGAGAGGTCAGCAGCATTATCCCCATGTTCCATATAGGAAAACTGTGGCCCAACGTGCCTTACCTAAAGTCATGTAGAGGGTGAATAGCAGAGGTGGGACTCGCACTCGGCTCTCCTGAGACCCCAGCCAGTGCTCTGTTCATTAGGCCAAACGTCTCTCTGAAGGTCAGGCAATACACATCTGCTTACGGAGGTCTTCACCGTAGCTGCGATTGTAAATTCATACAGATAAAACCAGCCAGAATTCTGGGTAGGATTCTCCCTCACCTGGTGCCGACATTTATACCAGTGCGAAAGGTGGCTGTTCTCATCTGGTAGCATTGTACACCCCCAGCGCTGGCTGTCTTCCCCGACTCATTCACCCCATGTGTTCACTGTGCTCAGCAATGGAGCAGGGGGCCCAGAGTGAGCTTCGGTGGACTGACTCATCAGGCCAGAGTCTCACTGGTATAAAGATCCCTTTAGATCTTCCTGGCAGGAGTGAAGTGTAATTTACTCACACTGTCAGCTCCCTTTGCACCACCAGAGTGGGGTAAGAACATAAGAATGGCCGTACGGAGTCAGACCAAAGGTCCATCCAGCCCATATCCTGTCTGCTGACAGTGGCCAATGCCAGGTGCCCCAAAGTGAGTCAATCTAACAGGTAATGATCAATCAATCTCTCTCCTGCCATCCATCACCCTCCTCTGACAAACAGAGGCTAGGGACACTCTTCCTTACTCATCCTGGCTAATAGCCATTAATGGATTTAACCTCCATGAACTGATCCAGTTCTCTTTTAAACCCTGTTATAGTCCTAGCTTTCATAGCCTCCTCAGGCAAGGAGTTTCACAGGTTGACTGTGCACTGTGTGAAGAAGACCTTCATGTTGCTGAGAAGTGAGCTCTAAGAGAGAGAGGTCCAGAGTCAGTGGGACACTTTTTGGGGCCTCTCCCCCTGAAACTAGTTGATGATCATAGCGCTGTGACCCACATGTCTCTGCATCCCCCCCGTAACGTCTCCACTACTCTGTGCCTTGCAGACGACGGGACGGTGAATTTTAAAGATGTCATGATGTGCATGACCGGGACCCGGCGATTCACCGAGTTTGAAGGTGAGCAGGAGCTTTGCCGGAGTTGAAAATGGACAGAAGGGCCACCCTGAGCTGTGAGCTCACCCTGGGGAAGCACCGGAGAACTCTGGCTCGGGGATAGCACTGGCATCTTTCACACACACGGCTCATCTGAACGAGATTCGAGTTCTTCTTGATGGGCCGGTTGTCGGCCATGCCCTGGCCTCAGTCCATGTGTGCAGGCCGGGATTTCTAAAGCCACTTAGAGGAGTTCGGGGCCCAATTCCCATTAGAAACGCATGGAAAGGGGGAGTCCGAATCCCACTCCAACTCCTCCGCCATCAGGATTGGAGGGCGCATGCCAGGATACCCTGACAGACTGCACAGGGAGCTCCAGAAGAAGCATGTGCCGCTACGAAGCCCCCAGGTGAGGCTGCGACAGACTCAGTGGCATTGGCACAGCGGTGGCTCCCCCATGCCTTCAGCTCAGTGGCAAAGATGGGCCCCGATGGTGAGACGGGTTTCGCTGACTCTGTCGCTGATCATGGGGCCTCGTTCTAAAAAATTAATAAGGGGAGAACAGGGGAGGGGAGAAGACAAAAGGAAAGAAATGAGGCGGGAGGGAAAGAAGAAGAGAAGAGGCAAAAGGAGCAACATCTCCATTTCCGGCTGCTAGGAATTCATCCCTTCGTGTTAGGCTGAGGTGCCTCTTTTCCGACACGATACTCGCTCTTCAGCTGCCAGGTCACTGTGCCAAGCCGCTGTCCCTGGAGGCAGCCTGCTCTGCCACCTAAGCCATCCAAGCCGTTTGGTCTAGAAAAGCTCTCTGCACGCGGGAGAGTTCCCAGGAGGATGGGCCATAGCCCAAACCACAGCTCTGGGAAGTAATCTTTAAGGCAGTATTGGGAATCGTAGTGGTTTGTCTGGCCCAAATCTCTCTCTTTTGGTGTCACAGCAGAGGAATTGCCAGACTGGACTGAACCAAGGGTCCATCTAATCCAGTAGCCTGTCTCTTTCAGGAAGTAATATCTGATGCTTCAGAGAAAGATGGGGGGAAAAAACCCCAAAAACCTATCGTGGGTTACAAAATAATCCAGGAAGTTCCTTCCTAGCCCACTCACCCAGTGGCTGCCTTCTGTCTGGCAGCAGGAGGGGATTTAGCGGCGAGAATATGTGATCCAGTTGAATGGAGGGGGTTGGTGTTCTCATCCATACACCTCTCATTGGGGAAGTGTCTCACTTGCCTGCACAGGGGGTGATTTCTGAAGGTCTATTCCAGATTAACTCCAGATCTGAGCACTTTTATTCCGGCATAAGAGCGTACACACAGGGAGTTAATCAGGAATAGTTAATCTTTTCTAAAATCCCACACCACTTCATTCCAGATTAAGGTTCAGACGTAGACATGCCCTTACTGTTGCCTCTGCTTTTAGAAACCAGGGCTCCCTTTCCATAATCGTTTACTTCATTTCTACAGCAACCTTATAGCCACAGTTAACAGTCCATTACTTAATTCTGGGGCTCCCCTTAAAGTGATACCCCTCTGATTTGGTGATGGGAGCATGGATAGGAGACTTCCAGATTGAAAGAGCTCGATTCCCCATTGCCCTGTGCTTTATGGAGCGGTTTGCACCTTGTGCCAAGCGACCGTTCGGATCAAGTGACGTTCCACACCTGCTGTGCTGCAGCATCAGCGATTGCACCTGGCCAGTTTAACAGAGAGCCAGGCTCAGGGTCGCACTTGCTGCCTCTCTGTCCCACAGCTTTGCAGGATGCTTTCAATGCGCTCAGCAAAATCAGCGGAGACAAGATCGAGGTGAGCAACTTGCCGTCGGCTCTGAAGGCCCTGAGCATCCATTTAACCCCCAAGGAGCTGCAAAAAGCCCTGAGGTCCTGCCCCACTGATGGTGAGTATCTCTTGGGGGTCGACAGTGCAAGTATCCTTGTTCTGCCCGGCCTGCGTGTATGTGAGAGCATGAGGTGAAGGACGTGGGAGCCTCTCTACTTCTGGAATGGGCAGGGGGAGGGCTGGGGTTCCTGGGACTATCCGAGGAGGAGGAAAACCAGTGGGAGGGTTAGGCAGCTGGGTGATGCATCAACTCTGGTTTGCTGGAGACAGGCTGGTTTCGATGCAGGACTGCTGGAGGCTTTGGCAAGGGAGGAAGGGGTTTGGGAGAATTTGCAGCTGAGCCGCTGTGGGCCCGATTCCCTCCCCCGTAACACCAGGACGTTTCTACAGTAACTCCCCCGAAGCCATGGGAGTTAGTCCAGTTTTCTGCCAGCGTAACTCACCTCAGAACTTGCCCCTCTGTCTCTTTGCCCAGTATTGTCTCTTTGCCGTGCCTTTCCTTTCTGAGCCATTCTCTGCCTTGCAGAATCGGGAAGGGTGAATGTGAAGGAATTCATGAAGGTTTTGACCAACATCCCACGCTTCTCTGAATATGTAGGTGAGTAGCAAAGAAATCCGAGAAGCACCATGGTCTAGGGTGTTGATAGATCGTATAGTCAGTTGCTTGACCCCACTTTGGTTTGTTATGATGAAACATATTCAAGAGACCAAATAATAACCAATGTCAGTCAGGTTTATTAAGGGGTACAACAAAAAAGTCTCCGAGGAGCCGTTCCATGCAGCGATGTTACATTCACCTTACACAGAAGCTTTGCTCCCTGCCTGACCCATTTCAAATGGTATTAGTTATCTGATGATTTTACAAGTTACACATCTCCATGCACATCACTAAAATCCAACCCATCGGTTTATCTCAGTTCCCTCATTTGTTGTTTTGTTCCCGCCTTCTTGTTGTTCTGAATACCAGCATTCCAGGTACTGCTCTGTGAAGGTCCTTCCCTAGCTTGTACCTTGACATAGAATGAATGTATTCTTATTTTGACATGTTACCTGTCTGCTTATGCCTAACGCCTTATGCAAATGCAAGGAGTTTTGGGAAATGTAGCATAAGTGAACAAGATTATGGTATAGGCCGGTTTAGGTTTTATCATTAATGCAATATTTGTGCTTATTGGTGCTTGACACGCACTTATACATGGTTGTCAGGGTTCCCTCCCCACTCTGAACTCTGGGCTACAGATGTGGGGACCCACATGAAAGACCTCCTAAGCTTATTTCTACCAGCTTAGATTAAAAACTTCCCCAAAGCACAAATTCTTTCCCTTGCCCTTAGACAATATTGCTGCCACCACCAAATGATTTAAACAAAAATTCCGGGAAAGGACCACTTGGATTCTTATTTCCCCAAAAATATTCTCCCAAGCCCTTTCACCCTCCTTTCCTGGGGAGGCTTGAGAATAATATCCTCAAAAATTGGTACAGGTGAGCACAGACCAAACCTCTGGGGTTTTAGGACACTGAAAATCAATCAGGTTCTTAAAAGAAGAATTTTAGTTTTAAAAAAAGTAAAAGAATCACTTCTGTAAATTCAGGATGGAAGGTAAATTTACAGGGTAATTAAAAGATTTAAAACACAGAGGATCCCCCGCTAATCTTAGCTTCAAAGTTAAAGAAAACAGGACTAAAACTCCCTCTTAGCATAGGGAAAATTCACAAGCTAAAACAAAAGATAATCTAATGCCATTCCTTTCTTTACTTACAATTTTTGTAATCCTAGATGCTTGTTTCAGGTAGGGTTTTAGGAGATGGTTTTTCTTGCCCTGGTCCCTCTCTGTCTCCGAGAGTACACAAAGAGACCCCCTCAAAAAACCTCACCCCCCCACAGATTTGAGAGTTTCTTCTTTCCTTATTGGTCCTTTTGGTCATGGGCCAACTAGGTTATTTGAGCTTCTTAATCCCCTACAGATAAGTGATTCCGTACCTCTGGCCAGGAGGGAATTTATATTACTGCATACATAAAGGTTGTTACCCTTCCCTTTATATATTTATGACAATGGGTCAGATAATACATATTATTACTATGAGATATATTTATAGGCTATCCGGCATATGTTATTCATCTGGAGTGGGCCTCAAGAGACCTTGGTTCTATTCCCAGCTCCACCACTGGCCTGTTGAGAGACCTTAGGCATGTCACTGCCCTGCTCTGTGCCTTAGTTTCCCCTTTGTCCTGTCTATTTAGAGCGTAAGCTGCTCAGGGAAGGAACTCTCTTGCTCCTCAGTGCCATGCGGCTCTGAATCTCTAGGCAAAACTGAAATATGAATTTCTATGGAGCTGTAGTCAAGATTGAAGGCTCTGTTTTATGCATGTGGCCCTTTAAGTGTGTGGTTGTTTCCTCCACTATTAACATCCCCCTTTTGACAGCACAGCTGAGGCTGCAGCGACTTGCTTTTCACCTTGGCTGTGTGTTTGCAGCACTGCAGAACGCCTTGGAGATGGTCAGCAAGATCAAAGAGGAGAAGGTCCCTGTTTCTCAGCTGGAGCAAACCCTGAACAGCATGGGAGTTCATCTGACCAAAGAGTCACTCCAGGAGGGGCTAAAGACTGCTACCGTTGATCGTGAGTACCATCCATATCAGTTCTTTTGCTGGAGGGGAAAGTCTGCTGGGAGGTTCCATGATTGTACACTGCTCAGCGCCCGGGTTCTCTGCTGTGTGTTAGATTTTGCCAGAAGCCGAGCACGCTGGCCCCAGTCCAGCAATGCACCAATATCATCCAGTTGGGAAACAGAAATATGCCACGTGACCTAGGATCCAGTCAGGCTGGCGTGACAGGCCAATGCCAGATATTCCCAACTAACTTCAGAAGATCAAGAATGCCTGTAGAAAATAATCAGCAAATAACTTATGACTTATTCACCCAGCAGTAGTAGGGGGTAGTGTCTGCCTGGGGCCTTCTCAAATGCTACCTATAAATCTCCCAAACAGAAACTATAAATAAATTGTGAAGTTTGCATGTCTCGTGGGGGCACGGGAATAATTGGCAGGTAACACTGGATAGCCTTTGGCAATTGTTGCCTAAGAATCCAGGTGAAGGAAAGTATGGGGGAAATTCTATAACTAATGTGTGGGGAAAAGAGGCAGTACGGTCCAATGGGCAGCGCACTAGATTAGGAGTCAGGAGAGCTGGGGTTTAACCTATCTGAGTGATTGGTCTGCTGGGTGACTGTGGGCAAATCATGTATCAGCTATATGCCTCAGTTTCCCCATCTGTAAATTGGAGGTAATTGTATGTATCTCCTTTGTAATGTGCTTGGAGATCTTGGAGATGCGTGAAAAGTACTATATAAGGAGCTATTCTTAAATTGTCTCTTTTAGGCCAATTTTCACAAATGCCGTGTTTCTGTAAGCCTCTATGAGACACTCTATATAAGAGCTAGGTATTCTAACGACAACAATAATAGCCGTCCACTGATGTTTCATTTGTATTTTACAGGGGATGGACAGGTGAATTTCAAAGACTTTCTCACCTCCTTGGGCGATACCCAAAACTTCTCTGAGCTGGAAGGTAAGTGAGGAGTGTAGAAGGAAGAGGCAAATAGCTAGAGGCAAATTGTATAAATAGAAAATGATCCAGACCATTATCTCTGTCCAAGAACAACTTCCACAATCACCCATCTGCTCCCAGCAGTGTACACCAGCAAAACTGTCTCCATGGTCAACGGCAGGAGCAAAATGGGAGTTTGGTCTTAAAAATCAGGCCCATCGGGTGAAATTCCAATGCCGTGCCTCCCAGAGTTTGCTCTTTATTACTATAGATAGAAGCTCTCTATGGGTAATGAATCACCGGCAGGTGCTTTATCTGTTGTGTGCTAAGACACAAGGTTGCTGGACCCCTTTGCCTGTTTATCTGGGACATACCTTTCTTTGTGTCTGCAAAAAGCTAAGTTTGCATGTCTCGTGGGGGCATGGGAATAATTGGCAGGTAACACTGGATTGCCTTTGGCAATTTTTGTCTAAGGATCCAATCAGATTTAAGAGCTCTCTAGAGAAAAAGATTTGCAAATGTGTCTTCTTAGAGATCAGTAATCTGGTCAGCCTGTCTTCAGTGCTATTTAACCGGTGACCCCACTCCAAGTCTGTACTTCAAGATTTCTTTAGTTTATTAAAGGGCTTTTAGTGTGGGGGGAGGTGGGGGGTTGCATTCAGGCAAAAAGAGTGTAAATTCCATTGATCATCTATGGGATTTAGGCTCCCAAGTGCCTGAATCCCTTTGGAAATGGTATTTAGGCTCTTAAGCCAGTGAACATTGCAACGCTAAGCACAGCAGCATCTAAATACCTCTAAAAATCTGGACCTACATCATTTTCCTGGGACCTTAGCCCTGAAGAAAATTCTCAAGGGGACTTGTGGCCTGTCTAACACCCTGCCCCTTCCTTGTGTGCTTTCAGCATTGCAGAATGCCACCAAAGTTGTCAGCGGGATGCAAGAAGGTAAGATTCACCTGGACGACCTGAAATCCACTCTGGAAAATCTGGGCATCTCATTGAAGGAGGAGGAGCTCCAGAAGCCACTGAAGGCCATTGCTGTTGATGGTGAGCTTTGCGATCCTCCTTCTGCAGGCACCAGGTGTAGCCGGTGCTGGGGTTCGCATGCCCTGCTGCAGACATGGAGGGCAAGGAGGGTGTGTGCGCTGAAGGTTAGAGCATGTCTGTGTGAGTCAGGACTCCTGGGTTCTATTGCTGCCTTGGACACTAACTCCCTTTAGGAGCTGGGGCATGTCACTTTGCCTCTGTCTCTCCTCTGTCAAACTGGGAGAATGATATTTAATCTGCCACCCCAGGGATAGCTCAGCAGTTTGAGCATTGACCTGCTAAACCCAGGGTTGTGAATTCAGCACTTGAGGGGGCCATTTAGGGGTCTGGGGCAAAAATCTGTTGGATGATTTAGCTGGGGTTGGTCCTGCTTTGAGCAGGGGGTTGGACTAGAACCTCCTGAGGTCCCTTCTAACCCTGAGATTCTATGATCCTGGAAAGTCCTCAGTTATGTTTCTAAAGGGCTTTTGAGACCATGTGTTGGGAAGTCCTTCCTAAGCATAAATAAATATCATCTGTTTCAATAACTCCACAGCCCTCGGCACTGCAGTATCTGAGTGCCTCCCAATCAGCCACGGCCTTTTGTCCTCGCGGCACCCCGGTGAACAAGGCAGAGACCATCCCCCTTTTACTGAAGGGGAAATGAGGCCCAGGGAACAGGCTCTGAGGGCTGGTCTTCACTAGGGGGTTGGATCGACTGCAGATACGCAACTTCAGCTACGTGAATAACGTAGCTGAAGTTGGCGTATCTGCAGCCGACTTACCTGCCGTCCTCCATGGCGGCGGCAGGCGGCAGCGCGCTTCCCCATCGACTCCAGCTTGCGCCTTTTGGTGAGCTGGAGTTACGGAGTTGACAGGGGCGCCGCTGGCGATCAATTTATCGCGTCCTGACGAGACGCGATAAATCGATCGCCAAAAGATCGATTGCTACTGTACGTAGTGAAGACAAGCCCTGAGATTTTCTTTTCCCCAGAGGTGCTCCAGCCCCACACTGCCCTGAGTCCCTGCCCTCACTCCACCTCTTCCCACCCCACCTCTGCCCTCCTCCAAGCCCTTCACCCAGTGGCCCATCAGCTGATCAGAGGTGCCACCAAACAGCTGTGGTTGATTGGTGCTAAGTATCCACTTTTTTTTCCCATGGGTGCTCCAGCCCCGGAGCACCTACTGAGTCGATGCCTATGGCCCAGGGTGGACTAAGTGACATGTCCAAGGAGACACCAGGAGTCTGTGGCTGAGCTGGGAGTTGGATCCAGTTCTTTCTAGTCCTGGGGCTTGTCTACATGGTGCGGCAGTGTGAACTGTAGAGCGCTCAAACACGTTGCGCTGCCCCATGAAAACCCGCTGGCACAAACTGAAAGGTATCTTGTTCGCACTGATGCGTTCCTGTTGGAATGCAACACATTCCACACACCCCAGCTTGGACTGCGGCGCCGTCTAGACAAGCCCCGAATCCTAGGCACTGGACTGTCCTTCGCTGTCATTTAACAGGACACTGGTGCTGTCTAAGTCCAGATCCAAACGGGCCAGCGCTGTGGTGCTGTGGAGCCAGGCTTTAGGGCTGACCTTCTCTGGTGGTGGTTAAATAGCTGCCCTGTGCTCAGGTGGGGGACGTGTCCCTGGCCCAGCGAAATCTGCCTCGCCCGCCTCTTTGTCCCCTCGTCCCTCTCCGCCCATCCCAGCTATTCTGTCCCTTGCAGAGCGCGGGACCGTGAACCTGAGGGAGTTCCTGATGGCTCTCGCCAGCATCCCACACTTCTCCGACTCTGCAGGTGAGCGAATCACACTTACAGGAGTGAAGTCCCCTTAGAACAACCTGATCACACCTGGCAGCCTCGGAGTGCCCCACAGTGGTCTGGCTCACCACAGAGCACTCGCACAAAGCCATCTCCTGCCTTGCCCAAGCAAGATCCCGAGCAGCCCTCTTACCACGCCGTCCACCTGCAGGGCAAAGCTGGAACAAAGAAGGGGATGCTGGCAAACTGGAAGGGGAGCCCCACTTGAGGGGGGAGGTGTTAACACCTCTCCATTAGCACAGCTCTGTGTTGTATTTGCAAGATGCAGCACCTGGCCTGATTGGGCACTTGTGCACCCCTAGGTGACACTCTGCTCATTCCATTGGACTATGTGGAGTGTCCCTTCCTTGCCCCGCATCATTACCCCAGTGTCACCGAGAGCAGAACTTGCCCCATGACGGGAAAGATTTTCAGATGAGCTTGGCCCCTCAGGCGCACGTTGGTTGCTGGGCCCTTTGGAATAGTGGATCCCAACTGAGGGCGCTGAGCACTTGAAAATCAGTCCTTGCCAACCCACTGGCGAACGCTTTCTGGGAGCCGGTTCTCCTCTGTGGCTCTCACATCTTGGGCAGATTATTTTCCATGAGAGACAAAGATTCTCTGGCCCATTTCTAGGTCGATTTTTTTTTTTCCCCCTCTCCCTGGGAATGCAAACACAGGGCCTGAGGGTGGTGTAAATCGGGCGTGACTCCATCGGAATCAGTGATGTTCCACCCAGAAAATCCACCTGTAAGCAGCAGCAGGATCCCAGCCGTATGGCGTGTGTCTGGTAGAGGGGCTTCCTGGAGCCTTTTAAACTCGTTCTTTGAGGATTAAGCTCCGGAGCACATCAAGTCTCCATGTTCTGCCCTTCCACACGCTTACACCTGGGAGAAGTGAGCGTGTAGCGTGTTACACCCACTTTGCACCGGTAGAAAGGCTGGACCCTCCGCTAGTGTAAATCAGCAGTGGCTTGAGTGGAGCTGCTCTGAGTCACACCTGCATAGGACCTTGCCCTAAACATCTGCCCAAGGTGGAGATTCAAGCCTCCCCATAGCTGTCTGATCTTGACCGGCAGCACTGCAGGATGCCATCGGGGCCTTCAGCAGGATCAAAGAGGACAAAGTTGATCTCCAGGACATGGATTCCATTCTGGCCAGCTTGGGGATCAGCGTGTCCAGCGAGGAGCTGCATGAGGCTTTGCAGAAGATCACCCCGGATGGTGAGTGTTCCCACAAGCTGCCTGTTTTCCCTGGGTGCCACCTTCCCCACAGAGTCACCCAGGGAGCTGACGCACAGAGGGAGCTTGGAAGATGGTGTGAGTTACACCAGCTTGGCCACTGCTTGATTCATTTAGCCTCACCTACGAATTTGGCCCTGCATCACCTACAAATTTGGCCCTGCATCTGTGTTGCCATGTTAAGGGCCAGGTCCATGTTAGAATATGCAGCATCTGTGGGGTGGCAGATCTGTGGTGGAGAGTCTTAAACAAACAGCATCCCAGCTCTGTCCAGGAGCCTCTTTCCCTTGCTTGTGGGTTGAGTCAAACATCTCTTCATCTCCACAGGCTGAGAATTTAATAAAGTTCAGAAGGGGGAGGAGGAAGGAAAGAATTTCGATGGAGTTGCACAGAGCAGAGAGTTGCACAGAGCAGAGAGCAGAATTTGGCCCAATATATTTAAGATGCAATGGCGCACTGCCAGTACTGCTTGTGCACTACGTGCACTTGCAAAATCTAGCACCGTTTTTGCATGCTGATACAGAAATTGTACGTCTGCTTATGTGTGTCAGTGTCACCATAACCTGGTTCTCATGTTTTACACCATCCCATGTATTTATTTATAGGCACATTTTCATCCCTTATTTATAGACACTCTCTTAAAGTCACAACAGTCTTGCATCTAGGGAGATTTACTGCCAGATCTGCTGTCCTGACTATCCATCATATTGGGTGTTAACTTTAAAGACTTTCCCAAGTTAAACAATTGGGTCTTTTGCCCAATGTCCATTCTGTCTGCTGTGTCCTCTACCTTGCAGAGGCTGGGAAGGTGAATTTCAAAGAAGTTCTGATGAATTTGATAGACACGCAGTGCTTCTCAGAAACTTCAGGTGAGTGAGAACAGGTATCCTTCAAAAGTAGATCTTCATAGGCCCATTTGTACAAATAAAACAGGCAGGTTCTGGTCTCATGACTTGGGTTTAAATCCATACGAACTCTGTAGACTTCAATGCACATAGTCTAGATTTATAGCAATATAAATGAGTGGAGAATCTGGTGCCAAATATACTTATTATTCAGCTCCAGTGTTCCAATCAGATGTTCATTTCAGCTTCCTTCATATCTCACAGGAAGTTGATACTTTTCACCTTGCTCTCTAGCTTCATCTCCTCTTGAGAATGTTAACAATCCAGTTAGAGTTGATCTCAGCAGAAATCCATGGACCACATTCTCTGTGCGGGTTGTAGCTACCAAATGCTGATGCCTAAGTTTTGTGTGTACTGTACCTTTAAATGTCCACGATACCTATGTGTGTGCATGCAGTGGCCACTCTGTTCTCTGAGCCTGTACCGTTTACTATCGGCCTTACCCCTAAAATAAGACATTCATACTGAAAGTGTATGGTTGCTCTTTGTGTTGAATTATAGAATCATAGGACTGGAAAGCACCTCGGGAGGTCATCTAGTCCAGTCCCCTGCACTCAAGGCAGGACTGAGTATTATCTAGACTATTCCTGATCGGTGTGTTTGTCTAACCTGCTCCTAAAAATCTCCAGTGATAGAGATTCCACAATCTCCCCAGGCAATTTATTCCAGTGTTTAACCACCCTGACAGTTAGGAAGTTTTTCCTAATGTCCAACCTAAACCGCCCTTGCTGCAATTTAAGCCCATTGCTTCTTGTCCCATCCTCAAAGGTTAACAAGAACAATTTTTCTCCCTCCTAGGTGTAACAACCTTTTACATTCTTGAAAGCTGTTATCATGTCCCCTCCCTCTCAGTCTTTTCTTTTGCAGATTAAACAAACTATTTTTTTCAGTCTTCCCCCATTGGTCATGTTTTCAAGACCTTTAGTCATTTTTGTTGCTCTTCTCTGGACTTTCTCCAATTTCTCCACATCTTTCCTGAAATGAAGCACTGAGAACTGGACACAGTACTCCAGTTGAGGCCTAATCAGCATGGAGTAGAGCAGAAGAATTACTTCTCATGTCTTGCTTACAACACTCCTGCTGACACATCCCAGAAGGATGTTCGATTTTTTGCAACAGTGTTACACTGTTGACCCATATTTAGCTTGTGACCCATTATGACCCCCAGATCCTTTTCTGCAGTACTCCTTCCTAGGCAGTCATTTCCCATTTTAGATGTGCAACTGATTGTTCCTTCCTAAGTGGAGTACTTTGCATTTGTTCTTATTGAATTTCATCCTATTTACTTCAGACCCTTTCTCAAGTTTGTTCAGACCATTTTGAATTTTAATTCAGTCCTCCAAAGCACTTGCAACACCTCCCAGCTTGGTATCGTCTGCAAACTTTATAAGTGTCCTCTCTGTGCCATTATCTAAATCACTGATGAAGACACGGACCAGAACCAGACCTAGAACTGATCCCTGGGGGACCCCACTCGTTATGTCCTTCCAGCATGACTGTGACCCATTGATAACTACTCTCTGGGAACAGTTCTCCAACTGGCTATGCACCCACCTGATAGTAGCTCCATCTTGGTTGTATTCCCCTGGTTTGTTTATGAGATGATCATGCAAGACAATAGCAAAAGCTTTACCAAAATGAAGATATACCACCTCTACCACTTCCCGCCTATCCCCAAGGCTTGTTACTCTGTCAAAGAAAGCGATCCCTACGATTTGTTCTCGACAAATCCTTGCTGACTGTTACTTATCATCTTATTATCTTCTCAGTGTTTGCAAATGGTTTCCTTAATTATATGCTTTATTATCTTTCCGGGTACAGAACTTAAGCTGACTGCTCTGTAATTCCCTGGGTTGCCTTTTTTTCCCTTTTTATAAATGGGAAATTGATTTGCCCATTTTCCAGGCCTCTGGAATCTCTCCCATGGCTTTTCGAAGATAATTGCCAATGGCTCAGGTATCTGCTCAGTCAGCTCCTCGGGTATTCTCAGATGTATTCCATCAGGCCCTGGTGACCTGAAAACATCTAATTTGTCTAAGTAATTTTTAACTTGTTCTTTCCCTATTTTAGCCTCTGATCCTCCCTCATTTTCACTGGCACGTTAGTCTGGCACCCTGCGCTGATGCAGGGAGATGACCCAGTTAACGCTTTGCTTTATATTCTTATTCTCTTTGCAGCCATGCAGGAGGCCTTGGATGTCATCAGCAAGGTGGAGGGTGACAAAATTGGGGTTTCTGACCTAGAGTTGGCTCTGGCTAACATGGGGATCACTTTACCAAAGGGAGAGCTGGAGGAAGCACTGAAGCACATTACGGTGGATGGTAAGCAACCTCAGCAGGGCGTGTGCAGCCTCACTTTGTTTATAGGCTGCTAATCATGTGCAAGGCACAATCCGCAAGGTTGGGGCATACTCAGGGGTCAGTGCTGGCGAAGGCAGGTGATTCTTTCAATGCAACATTTTCAGCACAGGCTAGGGGGATCCTTGCTCTGTCCAGTGGTCTGTGGGAGGAGTTTCTCTTTGGCTGGGGAATGGAAGTGCTGAGGTCTAAGTATCGCCCAGCGCCGGCATCTGGAAAGGGATTCCTGTGGGGCATGTTCTGATGGGTCCTTTTGGAGCTGTGGGGAGAGCAGAGGAACAGAGAGCCTCCCCTGTGTGGTGACAAGCTCAAAGGCCTCTCTCTAATGCAGTCACTGTGTTGTGGGGTGCAAGATGCCCCGAGGAGGAAGGGCCATGGCCCCGGCCAAGCAGGGTGTTTGTCACATGAGCAAATACAGCTCTGCTTGCATAGGAGTGGCAGGGTCGGCCCCTCCCTGTGGGCCCAGTGTCTGCTCTCAGCCAAGCTGGCTCAGTGTACGGTGAAGACAAAGCAGCTGGAGCGATGTGCTGGAGAATCCCCCCAATCGGGGTGACCCTGTGATGGCACATGGCCGGCAGAGGCAGCATAGCCCCCTCCTGCACACGCTCCATCACTGCTTCCTGCCCTCAGACTCTCCGTCACTCCAGCATAATATGTGGCCGGGGTGGGGATGTGTCCAGGGATCAAAGGAAGCAGTGGATGGCTGAGAACCCGGAAGCCCCGCTCAACCTATCGTCCGTGCTGTGCCCAGACCCAGTGGAGAATCGAGCCCTGGTTCCTAGAGTCCAGTGCTGCTGCCATGAACGTGCGTTCAACTTCCACTAAAATCTATGACACTCATGGGGCAGTCGGCCGAGCCCGAAGGGCATTGCAGGTCCCCTGGTGATCTAGTGGCTCAGGAGCGAGGGGACTTGGCTGCATGTGGCTTTCCCGTGCATTCAAAGGTGGCCAGTGATTTTGGGCTGCGTGCTCCTGACTTGAGACAGTTTGGGCCTATGCTTCAGGGTCACTAAATGCCCAGGGCTCCTCCCAGCTCAGCGCTTTGGGGGCTGGGTTTCCTAAGAACTGAGTCCCCCCAGGTGTAACCCGCTGGTGAGCGTGTCACAGGATCTTCTCTGTTGCTGATCCATGGAGGATCTGAGTCTGTTACAGCCCCAACTAGGCCTTTAGGGCTCCCTCGCACAAGCTGTAATAGTTGAGACTTCAGTCTGGAGGTCTCCGGACTGGTTCAATCCTAGGTGTCTTAACTCAGAGGGCGGCCACCCCACAAAGTCAGTCCCTGCTTCAGACAATGACCTTCGCTTCCCTGAGCCTTTGTTTTCCTGCCGGTGGGAGTTACACCCCTGAAACCAACAGCACAGCGGAGTGCTCTGCTTTCTGCCTCCTCTCTACATCTAACCTGCGCGTTGTCTTTCAGGAGACGGGAAGGTGAATTTTAAAGAATTTCTGAAGGGTTTGACCAGCACCAAACATTTCTCCCGAACCCTAGGTGAGTGCGGAGCTGAGACCACGCAGGGATGGATGGAAGATGCTTTGCATGGTGGAATTCTGGCTGTGTTCGCAAGGGTACCATGGTTCTCTATGGCATTTTAGGCATCTTTTTGGCATGCTCAAATATTATCTTCTGTAGCATTTCGGGCCAGATGAGAAACTATTCAAGGATTCCTGTGCCCAGTAGATCCTCAAGCGGCCCATGCGGCTGGTTTATGGCCCGTTGGTGGCCCAACACAGCTGAGGCTTCCTGGTCACTGGTATTTGCTTCATAACTGACAGAGAGCTTAGGACATGAGACACAAGAATCACTTGACTGACAGTGCCACACTCTTAGAACAGTCCCCACTGTGATCTTCCAACCGGGGCTTAGAATCAGGGAGGTGGAATACAAAGCATCCTGTCTCATCCCGGATTTTATGTCTAGCTCTTTCCTCCCATAGCTTGCATTTGGCCTTATGGTGAATCCCACTCTCCCATAGAAGCACGTTACAAACATCCAATGTAGACAGAGCCACCCCGTGTCTGACTATCGTCAGGAGACTGTAACAGCAATCAATGCTAGGAAGATCTTGGTGCTGGGCCTTTCTTAACCCAAGAGATGCTCTCTGTCTAGCAGCATGCGTCCAGCTGCCCATGGCTGAGCTGTTCCATGGGGCTCCTTCCCAGGCGAAAATTATTACCCAGACCTATCAGCTAGGATGGACCTATGACCTCGCAGGATGTTCTGATTAGGCAGGGTGGCCTTAACTCATTTCCCCTGCTGACTCTGCTTCCCACTCTCTGCGAGAAGGGAACCCAGAGAAGAGAGATGTACTGAAGAAGAAAAACAGGATATTACCACCGAGCTGAGTTTCTCTGAGGTTTTCCACAGCCCAGAGTTCACCCATCTATTCACCACCCCACTCCTCCTTCAGTGAGGGTGGACCAGAGAGAGGAGACGAAGGGCTGAAAATGGGCCAAAAACAAACTCCATTCAGGATGTGGCTGCCTCCATTAGGGACGTCTCTAAAGGAGGCAGCATTCCAGTTACATTTAAATAGACAGGTCCGCTTCCAGCGCCTGAACCAGGGTCCATCTGGAAGAACTTCCATTGCCTCGGCTGGGCTTCGGATCAGACTGCGAAGTGCTGCTAAGAGTTCCCATTGAGTTTTCTTTGGGAGCTAAGAACTAGGGTCATATTTTCATCTTCTCCGAGCAGCGTTCCCGACCAATCCCTTCCTCTCCCCTGTCGGGAGTTGGCTGACTCTGCCGACGGGGGGCCTCACTGCACCTTCTTTTCACGCTTGCAGAGATGGAAGGGGCTGTGGAAGCCATTGGCATGATCAAAGAGGATACAGTGGACGTTCATCGCCTGCAATCTATTATGCACAACATGGGGATTCATTTAACCCCAGAGGAGATTCAGAAGGCACTGAAGCACGTTACCTGTGAGGGTGAGCGTTTCAAACATTCTCTTGTTCTTTGGTGAGGGGGGGAAGTGCTGTTTATACACTTGTGAGGATACCTGGAGTAGGGTTAGGGTGTGTAGAGGTTACTCCTTCCATTTAAAACCAACTCCTGTGCTGTCATGAGCGAAATCCCTTCTCTGATCATTAACTTTTGACCTCATGCCCGTCATTCTAGTGGTCAGATAAAGTCTGCAGTTATTGGTCTATGTGACACAGTTGTCCTGTCCTTGGCTCAAGGATTATAACAGACATGCACACACATTGGGGGAGGCCTTGTCTTCTTCAGAGACCAGTCTGGGCTTTGGATGTGGAGAAAGGCCCTTCCATATCTCAGCCCCTCTGAGCTCCAGGCCGGGGGGAACCCAGAGAACCCTTGAACGCTAAAGAGCTGATCCACCACTGTGTTACTCCCGCTGAGGTGGGCACAATTCCATTGATCCCAATGGACCTATCGTGGTGTAAAACCAGCGTAACACAATGGTGAATCCAGCCCTAAATATTCACCATGTCTGCCTCTCTGTTAGTGTTCAGGGGCTAAATTCACCACTGGTGTAATGCTGTCAAGGTCAATGAAGATACCACCGGGATTAATTGGGTCCTACAGTTTTAGGACTTTTAACAATTTGGCTAGAATTTTCCATCCAAACCTCTTTGGCAGCTTTGGACCCTCCCCCGCCCTTCTTTTTGACTCCGTCTCTGTTCATCATTTTTTCCTTCTCCTGGCCCTGGCTCATCTCATAGCAGAAGACGGGAAGGTAAATTTGAAAGACTTCATGACCGCTTTGACCAAGACCCGGCGATTTTCCCAAGCTGAAAGTAAGTGGAAACTGCAGTGAACAGTAAGAGATTTGATGTCTATTCTAACCGAAGTTAAAGGTTGTGGGGTTTTATTTTTAAATGGTTTGAGCAATAGTTGTTTTATTCTTTTAGTGGTAAAAAATGTGTCTGAATTCCGTTTATATATACTATATTAACTGACCTTTTTTCTTCTAATGAGCATGGGGGAATCTGTCTTTCATGGGATCTGCAGGATCTAAGGTGTGAGCGGGATACAAATGCAAGAAACCAACTCCTGTGGGTATTGAGAGGCAGATTAAAAAAAATAGTCCGCACAGGGCTCTAGTTTACAGGGATAACGAAAAATAGATGAGGAGCCCTCTAGTGGTGCTCCCTATGTTCTGTGATGCTGCTAGGACAGTTGGATGTGTGTAGCTAAGTATGTTTGTGCGTAGTTAGGAAACACAGTTATTAAAGAGCCAACAATGCGTTTCAGGTTTCTTCATGGTATTGGAGCGCTACGAGTGACAAAGAGTCCTGTGGCACCTTAAAGACTAACTAAAGCATTAGAGCATAAGCTTTCGTGGGCTAATACCCACTTCGTCGGATGCATGCAGTGGAAGTATCCAGGGGCAGGTATAAATAGGTAGGCAAGAACCAGGTTAAAGATAACAGGGTGGGTCCAGTGAGGCTGAACCAGCTGTTATCTCGAATCAGGGAGGGTGAGGTATTCCTGTAGCAGCTGAACTGGAGGTGTGGACAGTCCCTACAAAAACTGGACAGTCCCTACGAAAAAGGATAAATGGACACAAATCAGATATCAGGAATGGCAACATACAAAAACCTGTAGGAGAACACTTCAATCTCCCTGCACACACCATGAAAGTCTTAAAGGTCAGCATTTTGCAGCAAAAAAACTTTAAGACCAGACTGCAAAGAGAAACTGCAGAGTTGCAATTCATTTGCAAATTTGACACAATCAGTTTGGGACTGAATAGAGATTTTGAATGGCTAGCTAACTACAAGAGCAGTTTCTCTTCTCTCGCTGTTCACACCTCCAGTTCAGCTGCTAGAGAAATACCTCACCCTCCCTGATTAGAGATAACAGCTGGTTCAGCCTCATTGGACCCACCCTGTTATCTTTAATCTGGTTCTTGCCTACCTATTTATACCTGCCCCTGGGTAATTCCACTGCATGCATCCAACGAAGTGGGTATTAGCCCACGAAAGCTTATGCTCTAACACTTTAGTTAGTCTTTAAGGTGCCACAGGACTCTTTGCCACTTCTGCAATTCCAGACTAACACGGCTACCCCTCTGATTCTTTACAACATGTGGAGCGCTAGGAGTTATCCTGTGGCAGTTCTCTGGCCTGTATACTACAAGGGGGCAAACTACATGATCACACTAGTCCCTTCTGGCCAATCTATGACTCCGTTGTGGTATAAAAAGTAAAAGACTCAGCAGAAACTTTACTGCAAACAAAGCTTCTGTAAAAGCACATTTCAGGGGGAAATTTCCTCTCCCATTTTTGGTTGGCTGGTTTTGTTTTTCATCCAAGTTTGGACATTTTCAGAACCGCTGCTAGAGCTGGTTGAAGAACAAGGTGAACAATTTCAAGGAAAGGGGAATGGGATTTTTTTTAGGCCATCTGTTGAAATTTTGACACATTCCAAAGTGTTCCAACCAGTGGGACTGGAGGGTGGAAGCTGAGAGACGGAGCCACATCTCTGCATTTCAAATGGTCCTCTCAAAGTTGGAGCTGTGTCTTTTCAGGATGCTGTGTTTATTTGTGTTACCCGGAGGCTGCTGTCATGATCAGCACTGCTTTAGCGTTAGAGTGCCATCCCGACACCGAGCCAGAAACGGTCCCTGCCAGCAAAGTGTCTGAATAGACAGAGTGCAGGAGAAACAGAGGTCTCGGGACAGAACTCGGGTCTCCTGAATCCCAGTTCATTGTCCAACTGCTGGACAATACTGACTTTCCTCCTGCTTTGACTTCACTGGTGTGATGCAGGGTGGTCTGGATTCCTGAACTCAGAGCATTAAAAACTGTACAGACTCAAGGGCTACCAGGCCAAATCCTACCTTACTAGTCACAAAGGAAAAGGAAATCTGGCCCAATTGATCTCTTCACGCCAGTTTCCAGAGTGCTTCTGCAGGGTCTACCCCAGCTAATTTATCTCTGTCAATTTTCTTGCTGTGTACCCAGCCTGCCCTGCTCTTAAAGGGGTAGCCCTGTCACACAAAGCCAGTTCTCTGCACATTGCCAGGCTATCAGATGGCTTCAGGGCCAGCAGCAATATCCCACAGATTTTACTTGAAGAGAAGTTTTGGGCCCAATTCTCCCCTTGCTTCTGCTGGTGTCACTCCATAGACTCCTGTAGTGTTACTCCTATCTACACCAGGTACCTGAGGTCATAATCAGGCCTGTTGGATTAAATCCAGCGTCTTCATAAGGTGACGCAAAATGCAACAATCTACCGAAAAGGACAGGACAATCCCAGGCAGCCCACGTGAGGCGGTGTTTTGGAAGAAAGAACTCTGTTTTCCAGCCAAGGTTTCAGGACAAATCCTGACGCGTGGCAGGGAGTTAGAGTACAGGACCCTGGCAGTCCCTTCTGACCCTATGGTTCTATGACATTCACAGACACTGTTTCTTTCCTTCACCTATTCAAGAGGACAGGGTTGACATCCGGAACCTGGACTCCATTCTGGACAACATGGGGATCTACCTGACGAACAAGGAGCTGAAAGAGGCCCTGAAGCACGTTACGATGGATGGTGAGCATTGGAAACCCTCTGTGAATTGTGGTACAATGCAGACTCCTGCCAGGGAGCCCACAGCCGTACGCCCATTATGCCCCGTGCGTGCCTTTGGCAGCAGTGAAGAAGAGCAGTTCTGGCTGCCCTGGGGCCCCTCCATCATGATGGAGGAGCCGCGAGAACAAACCTGAGTGGCGCAGCGGCCTCCGGGCACCATGTCACAATGCTGCTCACTCAGTTTTGCTCATGATGGAGGGGCAGTGGGGCCAAACTTGTGTGGTCTGTGGGGCCCCCTGGGCTGCTGCTCCTCACTGCAGCCATGGGCCTGGCTTCTGCACCAGAGTTCCCACCCGGGGGCCTGCCTGGCCTCATCCCATTGCCAGCAGCCCCTGTTCCCTCTCAGAGACGGGGAGTGACTGCATCTGGGTGGGCCAGGCTGGAAGGTGGGCGCTGAGTATGGTGTAGACTCGATGGGTCAGGGAATTAATGGTCTAGACTGGGGTGAAAACTTCTGGGGATGCCCCTGGGCTCCTGTAGGGTGTATGTGTGTGTAAATACACAAGACTGGTGAAGAAAACATGTGGTCCTTTTAAAACAACCCCCTAAAATGTAACTGGTGGAATCACCTCTCCGGTCCTCAGCGCCCGTCCTGTGGAAATGTAGGTAAGTCCATCGGAGCAGCGTGAGAAGCGCTTGTAGGCCGTTCTAGTCTGCCGCTCAACAGGCGAGGGAATTCCTCCTGATTGGAATGGGAATGGGGGGACTGAGAAATAGGGCCACCCTGTTTATAGTTAGTAATCATTTTGAATGTCTGGTGTATTGGCTGTTTTTGTCAATAGCAACACAAGTGATGTGAGAGAAATGAGAGCTGCCCCTTTAAGAGCCGGGCTGGACACTGGGAGTGAGCTTCTGCCACAGGGCTAGAATATTCAAGGGGTCGGGGGTGGGGAGACACGGGACGGGTGCTGCTGCCAGCCCATAGGTGTGCCCTGGGGAGTTCTCAACCTGCAAGAAGCTCCTCAGGAAAAACTTTGGAGTCCCAGAATAAACTAAGCTTTCCTTGACAAGCTGAGTCTTGGGATTAAGAGTGTAGCCCTCACTGCCTCACGACTTGGGTTTAGAACCAGTTTAGGGCCATCTGGGCCCCTGGGCACACCACGATACAGGCCTGCACCCCACAGCCCCACCAAAGAGATGACTATGGCAGTTCAAACCTCACTGAGCCATTCTTTCAGGCTCTCTGCAGACTCAGGCAGACTTCACTGGGTACACTTGTGTCACATTTTCAAGGTTTTCTGCTTAACCTTTTTGCTAGGAATATACTTTTTTAGCGAAGCTGAGAGTCTAATGTAATCACATGACTCCAGGAGCTGCAGACATGGGTCTGCAATGTCTGTGACTTAATCTGACTTTGCTCAAGTTTAGTGGAGGGCAGATTGTATTTCACTGTAACCCCTCTCCTGAGACCACTCCCAGCAATACTCAAAATACAATGAGAGGCATTATGTCAATGGGCATGCCCCCAGCCCCGCCCACTTCTCCTTTGAGCTCTGATTGGCACATGCAGTGGGTCTGCCTCTCTCAAATGCCATCTATTGGTGACAAGGGGAAAATGCAGGTGCAAACGCTTTATTTGCATGCACACTTGAAGGGTTCTCCAAGTGCCGTTTAGAAGCACTTATTTAAAAACGCCAGCCATGAGGCCTGTACCTCCTCTCTTTTAACCCTGAACTCTCTTGCACAGCGGACGGGAAGGTATATCTAGGCAAGTTCCTGAAGAGTGTGAGAGCCCTCCGGAGATTCTCCCACGGTGAAGGTGAGCAGTGAGGAATTCCCATCAAAGAGGGACGGACCGTGATACACATGCGTGCTGCAGGTGTATTTATTGTGAATTCTCACAATAGTTGCCGATCCTGCAAGGGGCCGGGCACCCTTAACTTCGCTTGACTTCACTGGCAGCTGATGACACCCATCATCTCACAAGATCAGGCCCATAGACTGAGGGTCAGTTGCGTGGTGGCACAAAGATTCAATAGAGGTGGCACTAGGCTTTCTACCTCTCTTATGGCTGGTAACTGGATTCCAAAGGCCCCTGCCCCACCCCTTCCCCCAAGGCCTGCCTCCAGCCCCACCTCTTCCCCCCAGGCCCCAATCCTGTACGCCACATGACTCCGTGAGCCACACAAGCGGCCTGGTCCCTGAGGCAGCGGTAGCTCCTTCCTTCCATTTATGGTGGCCACCTTTCTCACAGATCAAAAAACCCAGACATCAGTGTGATGCCACCTGGAACTGGGGTACCACTGAGCCCTCGGACCCACCAACCTGGGCTCCCTCTCATACTGTGCTGCTGTGAGAAGCTGCAAAGCCCTCAAAGCTTGCACTGTCACCAGCATTCACACAGGAAGGGACACACCCAGCTGCAGTTACGCGCAGGCTCCCTAACCACCAGCTTCCCAGCCTAAGAGCCCAGAACAGTAGAGTCCTGTCTTGATCAAATCTGGCCAATATAAGGGTCCGCCTTTCCCTCCATGGGAAGAGAACAAAGCACACTTGTGGTAACCAAGCAGAGATTTTCCCCAAGCACTCCAGTCAAAGCTCGCTGCTTTGGATTAAAACATAAAATAAGTTTTTTAACTACAAAAGATTGATTTTAAGTGACTATAAGTGATAGCAAATGGATCAAAGCAAATTACCTAGCAAATAAACAAAAAACAAACTGAGTTTAACACACTAGATAGGTAGGATATAAATTAGCAAATTCTCACCCTGAGTGATAAACAGGCTGGCAGATTGTTAAAGCACAAGCTGCCTTTGCTTTGCAGCATGGGTTTCCCAGGTTTTCATACACAGGCTGAAAATCCCTTTAGCCTGGGACTATCGCTTCCCCCAGTGCAGTCTTTGTTCCTCAGGTGTTTACAGGTGTATTGTTGTAGGGAGAGTGAGGTACCATCATGATCTCATTTTCCCCCTTTTATATCTTCTCCCCACTTGCTGGAAAGCTCTTTTGCTGTGACGTGGGTCAGACAGTTCCCATTGTGTGGTGCTATCCCTGAGAGGTTTCTATTGTACGCAGTTCCTGGGGTAATCCTGGTGCTTGTGTGCATTTCCTCAATGAGCCATTAACATTGTTTGGCCTTTTTACTATTATACCCGAAAGGCTACTCATGAGTGTTTTCAACCTCACGATATGTTTCAGTAACACCTACATAGACAAACTTCATAACTCCACACATGACAATAGCACATACAATCCAATAAGATATTAATGTCTAGCAGATCAAGACTTTTAGAATGATACCTCACAAGACCTACTTTGTGCAAAACATATCCCCGCTACATGACAGTGGTGAATAATGGGGTGCCAAGGTGTCACAATGAGAGCTTGTCAAATAACATGCAAGCCGAACCCCAGACTGTCAAGGTGAAAACCGGATGGGTGGCAACCCTAGGTGGCATTCTGCTCTCTGAGCCAATATCCTAGCATGGTGCTGGATGGGGAGGGACCAGGCCAGAAGTGCCACCTTTGAAAGAAGACCTAAATCCAAGGTCCTGATTGGTCAGAGCTCCATGCCGGCAGCTATTTGATGTGCATCCTGATAGTTTTATTGAACCTATAAACTTAATAGGTTCTATTTTTCTTACGTGCCACGAGATGGTGATCTTTATATATGCAAATTGTATGCATCCTGTTCTATATTCTAGATTTGATTTTGACAAATAGAGAGGACCTGGTTGAGATTTTGAAAGTGGAAGGCAGCTTGGGTGAAAATGATCGTGAAATGATAGAGTTCATAAGTTTAAGGAATGGTAGGAGGGAGAATAGCAAAATAAAGACAACAGATTTCAAGGGGGCAGACTTTAGCAAACTCAGGGAGTTGGTAGGTAAGATCCCATGGGAAGCAGGTCTAAGGGGAAAAACAGTTGAAGATAGTTAGCAGTTTTTCAAAGAGACATTAAGGGCACAAGAGCAAACTATCTCACTGTGTAGGAAAGAGAGGAAGTATGGCAAGAGACAACCCTGGCTTAACCAATTCAAAATGATCTGCACTAACTGGAAAAATAATCTGAAGTAAATCGGATGAAATTCAATAAGGACAAATGCAAAGTACTCCATTTAGGAAGGAACAATCAGTTGCCTAGTGAGCTTGTGGAATCTCCTAAATGGAGATTTTTAAGAGCAGGTTGGACAAACACCTGTCAGGGATGGTCTAGATAATCTTTAGTTCTGCCTTGAGTGCAGCGGACTGCACTAGATGCCTCTCAAGGTCCCTTCCTGTCCTATGATTCTATATAAAAATACTATTTTCTAGAGACAGCTTTTGTAACACTGATTTACAGCATTTTTTAAAATGGCACATTATGGAAGTATTACACAAATGCTCTGGCTAAACTACAGTCCAACAGTCTACAATTCCCTTCTGGTTACATCTGGATATAGCATTCCTCATTCTGTGAGCAGAATTCGGAGTTCACTTAGACCTTGCAATTTCCCTGGCTGCGGTAGACTTGTATGCTGTAAATGAAAGCAGACTTGGGCTGTCCAGCTGTTGTTCGTGATTGCTACAGCTGCAAAGGACTTTCCGTTCCTGTCCCAGGCTTGCACCGGGTCATCTCTTTCTTAAACTTTCAACCCTAAAGGAGAACATTTTGCAAAGTTTGAGCAAACTTGCAAAATGCAAGTAGAATTTCCCCTTTAAAATGAGCACTGGGCAGGTTTTGGTAAAACCAATGCGAGTTTAGAAGTTGAAATGTCTGTAAACAGCCCTTGATGAGGACTAATCAACCTTGCTAGGTTTGTGGAGGTGAGTTATATGTGACTGTTTCTGAGTATGCTGAAGTGGCATCAGCGAAGAGTTTTTGCAGAGGTTGGTTAAACCTTAACCCTTTGGTGACATTGGGGTTCGTTATCTCTGCCCATCTGACTAGAACAGTGGCTGCTGCTTGGACCCCTGATATGATGGAGATTATAAATGTCTCAGTGAAACTTACATGGCAAAAAACCCCTACCTTTTATGTAGGACTCACAAAGAAATGGTCATGAAGTCTATTGCAGATTCCAGGACTCAATATCCACAGCTAGTGCAGCAATCTGAGACATCCTGCAAACTCAGTGGCTCTAAAATTGGTTTTAAATTACGTTTTTGGGCTTGAGTTTTGCTTACACTAAACGTGCCACGTACCGTTGGCAATCTGCAGTTTTGGCATATTAAAGGAACCGTAAAGTTACAGAGCCTGATTCTATACTGCCCTGCGCCTTACACAGTCCTGTACACTAGTGCAAAGTGGAAGGAAACTGCTACCAGGCTGATGTGGTAGCATTTCCCCCACTTTGCACCAGTGTAGATGACTGCACAAGATGCAGGGCAGTGAGGAACCAGACACACAAAGTAAAGGAGCCCTATTGTGTATGAAAATCAGGCCCTTTAACTGTGTGGTCTGATTGCTGCCTTCATGTAGTTTTGTGACTTCTGTTTTTCTTACTCCAAACCCTTTAGACACTGGTGTTGCCAAAATCTGTCAATGCACCTGCAGTCTGTTGGAGATGTTTTTGGAGACAGGCTGCAGGATTTGGCTCCACATTTACAATGATGCAGGGTGACGTTATTTCTAAACTCTTGGCGATAAATCCGATGTCAAGCAAACCTCTTCTCAGAGCGGTACAAGCCAGAGCAGGAACCAGTGGATTTCCAGCCAATGTGCTATAAAAAGTCAGGCATTTTGCTCTTATTTCTCTCCGTCTGTCCCAGGGAAAAAGGTTGATGTCAGAGATCTGGACTCTCTTCTGGCTGAAATGGGGATGCACTTAACACAGGAGGAGCTCGAAGAAGTGCTGAAGCATGCCATTGTGGATGGTGAGCAGCTTGGCACGGCGCTATGTTCTCTGTAGACCTAAACAATCTATGAGCTCAAAGATTTGGGAGGGAAAATGTGTTCAAAGTCAGAACAAGAAGCTGAAATTTTAACATGTCCCACAAAATAAAAATTGAATTCTGAGACCGTTGAAATATTTCATCTCAACCTTCTCGTTTTGGTTCATTTCATTTTTACTACTGTATGATATTAACATCATAGCTATAATCAGGGGTGAAAATAGCTATAGGCACTTACCAGTATGGGGCTGGGCTGGGGCCGGCTCTGGGGCCTTGGGCAGAAGGGGTGGGACTGGGGGTCAGAGCCAGCCCTGGTCCATCCCGTACCAGTAAGTGCCTGCAGCTGTTCCCTTTGCCCTCCCACCCCCCGCCATTGGTGCTGCCGTACCGGCCCACTTTCACCCCTGGCTATAACATAGAAAACTGTAAAATCATATTTAAAATCAGACTTTAATATCCTAGAGATCAAAGAAAATGTTTCAGCATTGTCCCAAGGAAACACAACGACTTTTTCCCATCAAAACTTCCATCGAAATTGGCCCGTTCCCATGGAATGTTTTGATTTTGACGGAACGGCGTTTTTCTGCTTGGAACAGACCGCTGTCTCTTTCTGCCTGTCGGGCGCTTTGTCTTTGCAGCAGATGGGATGATAAATGTCAACGACTTTACGAGGAGTGTGATCAGCACGCGGCGGGGTTCCCAAGCTGAGAGTGAGTCAAGACCTAGCGATGAAGTTGGATGAGATGTGGTAGACTCTCATTTCTGTATCAGCAAAGGCCCTGCCCGTGAGCCCCAGTTCAATAGTTCATCTGTCACCCAGGCTCACCTGGCAGTGTCCAGAGGTTTAGGATCTGCCACTGCCTGGGAGCTAACAGATCTGGTCCTTCAGCTCAGTTCACAGCGGCTTGATGCTTTTAAATTGAATGTTTCAATTGTCCCCAGTGACAATCTAGCCATCAAGAAAGGAGTTTTCATTTTCCTGGATGCCCTGGATGGGAAAGCTATCCCAGTGCCCAGCACAAGGTCTGGGCAACACATACATTCTACTTAAACTCTCCGCATAGGACGTAAGGAATGTCCAGGCCCTGTGCCCTGGGAGGATTTCACTCAAATCCTCTGCTGCTTTGAGGGGAAGCCCAGGGACAAAACAGCCAAGAGTTTGTTTATTAGGCCCATTGCTAATAAATTTACTGAGCAACACAACGAGCAGATCCAATCGCAGTCCTACCCAAGGATAGCTCTGATCTTTCTCACCCCAATAACAACAGCAGTGAAGCCGCGGCAGTACAGGCTAGTCACTCGGGTACATGTTATTTCTGCTAGCTAGATCGGAGCTAGCTTGGGTCTGTCTACACAAGTGGCGGTCACACCTCTGCTTGCAGAGCAGACTTACCCTCGTGTCCAGTGTCCGTTCAATGTTTTCCAGATGTGTGAAACCTTGCTTGGATTTTAGCATTTAATCCTTTGTCTCTCTCCATTCCAGGGGACAGGGTTGCTACGAGTCACCTGGACTCCATTCTGGGCAACATGGGGATCTTTTTAATGGAAGAGGAGCTCCAGGAGGCGCTGAAGCACACGGAAATAGACGGTGAGCATTACTGACCTCTCCGGGGACTCCTGTGCTTTCGTCCTGAGGCTCGTCCCAAGTTGGGTACATCTGTACAAAGGGATCTACTTCCCCTTGCTAGTGCAAACCCGGGGCCTCTCTCTGCTCAGGGCACTCTCAGCCCATTCCTGTGGCACCATCAGCTAGATTTCCCTTTACACGTGCTAGGCACGCGTATCCTCTGCACTTGTGTGATTCTCAAGCCTCCGGCGTGCTC
Source organism: Dermatemys mawii (assembly GCA_007922305.1). Lineage (NCBI taxonomy): Eukaryota > Metazoa > Chordata > Testudines > Dermatemydidae > Dermatemys > Dermatemys mawii. The sequence continues at coordinate 8,218,135 of ML677404.1, read as the reverse complement.
CTGCTCTCACAAGGGCACAGGGTAAATGGGCGAGGCGGAGGGCGGGAGTGGGTGTGTCTGAGGACACACAGCCTTGTGTATGATCCTCATCACTTAGCAACATGTTCCCCTCTCAGGCTTCTCACCACCTACTAGGCTGTATTAAATAGGGTGACTGCATCACAGCGCTCAGTAACGCAGGATTTGTCCTTTGTGTGGTTAACCCGCAGGACTCTGCCCGTCTTCCAGGACATCTTATGGTGACAGAAATACAGCTACATCCATTCCCGCCACTTTGTAGGGCTCAGAGGAGCCTTTTCCCTCCCCTACATCTCATTTCCTTTGCTTCCCACTTACCACAGGGAAAGAGAGGAGAAAATTTTATACCGCACAAAGTTAAAATATCTAATGTTAATTTCACTGGGCCCCACCATCCCTTGCATGTGTAGCCACGGCTGTCCGTGGGATTTATTTCAGAGAGGTAGCCGCATTAGTCTGTATCAGCAAAAACAAGGCATCCTTGTGGCACCTTAGAGACTATCCAGTTTATTTGGGCATAAGCTTCATCAGATGCATGGAGTGAAAAATACAGTAAGCAGAATATATAATGTATATACCTGATGAAGTGTTTCCTTAGGATTTATGGGGCCCTATGCAGTATTATTAAACCAGTGCCCTTATGCCCAATGGTAGCCAAGGCTCGCATGTTTGTTTCAGATGCCTTTGAAAGGATTTGTTGAAAAAACTATGCAAGGATAGTTTAGAGGTGTGATTTTATAATCTTCAGCAACACACTAATGACATATTTTTAAAGCAAACTTTAAACTAAGGTCCTGTAGACTAACATGGTCTGAGTAAGTATTACAGTTATGCACAACTGTTTTGGTCAGTAAATTGAGAAACCGACAGCGTATACCTGGGGATTGGCAAATACCTGTTATATGGCTTCATTACCACTGGAATGGCTCTTTAACAGTTTCACTGTTGTGCTAATAGGTCTGGCAAGCTGGAGGCTTTTTCACTTTGAGAGTATGGTTACACTTACAAGATTATAGCGCTATTGGTTATAGCGGTCCCCTTATACAGTAATATGTATAGCGCTATTGTATGTCCACACTCAGACGCGCCAGCGGTATAGCATGGCCACATTTGGGGCACTTAATGCGGCATTAAGAGCAGCGCATTAGGGCAGGTATCCCAGCATTCAGCTTGGTGCAACGTGCTTTTTAAACGAGGGGGGTGAGGGGGGATGCGTTGTGTGTATGTAGAGGGAGAGAGACAGCGATTTTTCCAATTTTCTGAAAGCCTGTCAGCGAGCCTCCGTTCACAGAAGGCTTTGTTTTCACACAGGCTCCCTCCTTAAACATTTGCATTGCTTATCTGCCGAGTTAAGAGAGAAACTCTAAAGAGGTACTTCCGCATTCCTCCAGCCGAGTTCAAAAGAAAGGGAAGAGACGTCAATTGCCTTAAATGGCTTTAGGCATCTCCAGAGATCACTTGTAGCGCAGTGGGTGTCCACATTCTTGCTGTAGCGCTACAGCAGCTGCGCTACAGCCCTTATTCCCCATGCGGAGGTGGATTAACAATAGCGCTATAACTCAGCAGTTATAGCGCTCTACATGCCTTGCCAGTGTGGACGGGGAGGAGGTTATAGCGCTCGTGGGGGCTTTATAGCGCTATAAAGTGCCAGTGTAACCAAGCCCTAAGTTTCTAAATCCCCTCCGGATTTACTCACCAGGCTGCAGAAGCCACCTGTGGTGGGAGCTTGCAGGAAGGGTCAGAACAGGGATAGGAAGAGGTGGAAGGGTGGCCACTAAGACCCAGGGGTGCCCTATGCAGCCCCGCATGCTGCATATGCCTAAAGAGGGTCCTGTGTGTAACCATTCACACCAGTGCAAATTGGGTGTGAAATGCTACCAGAATGACTTACAAACACTTTGCATCCCATGGGCCAAAGGAGAATTGGGCTCAGTCACTTTCATTATTTGCACAAATTTAGGCCAAATTTTCCATTCGGCAGGAAATTCCAGCATTTGAAAAATGTGGGTTTGTTCCAAACTGGCATGAAAAGTTGAAACTTGTTGCAGAATGGAAAATCCAAATAAATTCTATTCAGAAACATCAGAAGATTGTTTCTATAATGACACATCACTTGGTTTTGACAATGTGAAAATGTTTTGGTTTTGATATGGTAAAAATATCCATTTTGATAATGTCAAAACATATCCTGTATTTTATAATATTTAATATTATATATACAATTAAATATTTACTATCATAAAAAGTCTAAATAAAATTAATTGAAATGATAAAATCAAAGCAAATGGCTTTACGTTATTGTTTTGGAATGTTTTGACCTTATCGAAACAAAACGAGCGAGTCAGAATTATTCATTTAGACGGTTTCCAATGGAAAATGTCCTTGAAATTGACATGTTCCCGCGAACTGTTTTGATTTTGACAAAAGGGCCTTTTCCATTGGGAAAACGGTTCCCTGTGAATGTGGCAACCAGCTCTCCTGTTCTGCCTCTCTTTCTGCAGCGGAGGGGAAGGTGAATTTGAGTGAATTCCTGAAGAGTGTCCAGCGATTGTCCGAAGCTGAAGGTGAGTGACGGCTGTCTAACGAAGATGGATGGTGGATGATGACCAGAAGGTGTCACATGCTATTCAGCTGTAGTTGCCTTTCTCTGGGTGTATGTAAGACAATTATACAGCCTGCAGTCTCCTGTGTCTTTTCTCTGTACATAGCTGGAGACTGTGTATAATTTGATTTGCTGAAGAGTTTTGAGTCACTTGACTGATTGATGGTGCAAAGATTGACCGGGCTGCATTCTTCCCTCTTAAGGATATGTCTACACTGCAGTCCAAAGCGAGGTTGCCACCCCGGTAGACACACCCCAACTAGTATGGCTTAAAAACAGCAGTGTAGAGGTAGCAGTCTAGGCTGAAGCCCTGGCTGTTGTATCTACACTGCTATTTTTAGCGATGAACGCAGGTCAAGCTACCACCGGCATGTCTACCCACGCCACAATCACCCCGCTAATTGCAGTGTAGACACACCCAAAGACAGGCCTATCCTGATGTCTGAGCCCAGGGTTAGGGAGAGATGCTGGGGAATCAATAGGTGTCATTCTCCCGTGGATCTGCTTCACCACAGCCCTGGTGTGGTAGTAAAGGGTTATTGGAGACGCTGAGTTTCTGACCAGAACTAAAATTGACGTCCTGTTAGAGCTGCAGTCCCTATGCCCACCCCCCACCCCCCGCCCCCGCCCCTTTGTCCCCCACAATTTCAGTTTGTGAGCTCTGGGCATGTCAGGGCCAGTTATACAGTCCCTAACCATGGAGCAGGGAGCTCTGGTCCAGGGAAGCTTCGTAGGAACATCCGCTGAGATTTTCAAAGCAGCCTAAGGGACTTAGAGGCACGGCTCCCACTGCAGTGAATGGCAGCACTGAAAACCTCAGCCGTCACCTCTATGGGCACACGTCAGGGCCAAAATCTGCAAGGGATAGGGTGAGGTCTCAGATGGATGAGACCCAGAGCAATCCGAGTCAGGAATGTGGAGCGCCCACCACTCCAGCTGACATCATTGATAGGATACTTTGGGCTTGACTCCTGTTTACACAGAGGTGGTTTTACACCACTCTGGTAGGGCAGCAGGGCCTCGAAATGAGTGTAAATTAAATGAACCCCCACCTGGATGCCCTTTTACACCACCAGCAAGGTGGAAAGTGGCCTTAGGTCTCATCTATACGTGCTTCATGCATTAAGTTAAATCAGTGCAGCCCCCTTGTGCGGACCCTCTGAAATCCAACTGAGAGCCCTTACATTGATTTAGCTGAAGTGGGTATTTTTTTTTACTGCCTCGTGCCCTGTTTCCTTATAGTTCTCTTAATCTGAAATAAGAGAGTCCACACGCAGGAGCTGCCTCGGTTTAGAAGTGGACTTTGCTACATCCATAAATACGTGTGTACGCCAGTCCTTGGATCTGTTATGTTTTGCACACCTCTAGTCCTGATTGTACAGGGCCATAAAAAAAATCTCATGCCAGGATACCATGTCAGTGACCTGGTAACTCTGTGTTGGATAAAGGCTTTCCAAGCCCCTGGAATTCCCACCTAATGCCCAATGGGTAACGCTTCCAGCATTCACTGTCCTGAACCGGTGCACAGAATGACGTCTTCCTTAGAGACATGACACCATGTTATGCATTCTTTCCCCCCTCTATCCAAAGGGGAAAAGGTCGATGTCGCTAACCTGGACTCCGTTCTAGCCGACATGGGGATCCATTTAACTGATGAGGAGCTTCAGAAGGCGCTGGGGGGTGTTGCTTGCAGCGGTGAGTAATACAACATGTCCCTTTGTGTTCTCCAGTGGAGTCTCTGCTGGGGTGGGGAGGGGAAGGGTGTGCGCACACAGGTTGTCAGTGACCGGGACTAGGGCAGTCAGGCTTAGTGGTTGGGAAGGGAGTCAAGAATGGGAGCCCAGGATCAGAGCCGGAATCAGACGTCAGGAATCGGCACCAAAGGGCAGGACTGGGTCACCTGGATGAAGTATCCTGATGGATTAGGAGCTGCTGCAATGAATCGCCCAGACACAGTCAGATTCCCCAGACGGCTGGTTTAATGGTGTAGCTAACTGCATGCTCTAGACCCAGCCAAAACTGGAGTGGACTGATGTGACCTGGCTGCTGGACACCGGGCTCCCCAAGACCAGCATGGACCACAGAACCGATTCTCCACAAATGCTACAACCCAGTGAGGCAAAGCTGGGTCCACAGCAGGAGCAGGAGCTGCTGCTCCTGGGCTTCGGAGCTCGGTTGCCCAGAGCCTGGCTCTGCTGCAGGCCCTTGATTCCAGGGCTGTGCGTGTACACGAGTGTTCTGACAAGCGCACATGCGTGTGTACAGGGCATAGGCGTACACACACAGGACTGGTGTCAGTCTGCCTAAGGGATCACTGATCCATTTCAGCTCAACCCCTCTGCTGTGGAGGGGATGATCCTCCTCACTTTTAGTCCCTTCCCTGTGTTCCCATACGTCCTATTCCCTCTCCTCCTCACATGGAGTGTTGGCACGTTTCCTGCTTTTTAATACGGCGGAACAGCAGTGGGAATAAATCGCTAAACCCCGCTGTGTTGAGACTCAGAGAACTAGCCCCCTTTCCCAGCCCCACCTCGCTGTCCGGGGAAACGATCAAGGGGGAAACGTCCAACAAACCATGGGAAATCCCCATTTTCCTTTGCAAATGTACTAAATACACCCTGGGTCTGAGTTGCCCCCCACTGACACTCAGGCAAATCCCTCCTGCACTGACTGCAGCAGAGTTAGTCTTGATTTACCCTCATCTGAGATCAGAAACAGAACCAAGTCCTTTGGCATCTTTGTCTGCAAAGACTCCCCTGGACATCACCAGGCTTTGGATCCGGCCCTTGGCGTGTCTGGCAGAGACTGGGACAGGTGAAGCCAGTGCAAAGAGGCCCCAAAGTGAATGCAAATTATATTTATGCTCACTTCAAAGCTTTCCTTATGCTACCAGAGCAATGTAAATAGGCCACAGCCTGTGGGACATGTCTGCCCTTGTAGCAGGGGGGTTGACTCCTGGCTGGAAGAGAAATACTCACCTTGGCTCTCGTGGAATGCATGCGAAATTCTCTCACTAGTGCTAGAATGTAGCCATGGGAGCACAAGGGGTGGGAGGAGCTAGCAACCCGGAGTACCAGCCTGGCGTCTCAGACTGATACGGACTCAGGGGGCTAGCCACTCCTGCTGGTCGTGCCGCTGTGGTCACACTCCATTTTTAGCATGGTAGCTCAATCCGTGCTAGCGCGAGTCTTGTCTCCTCCAGCTAGGACTCCTGCCCCCAGCACTGGGGCAGATGTCGCCTCTAACTTGACGTCTGTCTCTGATCTGCGTTTTGTCTTGCAGCGGACGGAAAGGTGGATTTGAAACACTTTATGGAGAGCATGATGAGCACCTGGCAGCCTTCGCAGTGTGAAAGTAAGTCAGGGGTCCTGCAAACCAAGCTCCTAAGGGCGGACGGGTGGACAAAGCCGCGCCTCAGTGGAACAATCACTGCTCCTGTCAGCATGGTATTCCACATGTGTGAGTGGCACTGGATTCCTGCTTTATGATTGGCTGGAAGTGTTGCCTCAGTACGGAGAACCATGTGTCTGGTGGCACATGGATTTACACAGGCTGGGATTTTCAAAGGGACCTAAAGGAGTTAGGGAGTCGACAGCCGTTGGGCACATTTGGAAATCCAGGCCCCTGAGAAGCCGTTACCCTCTGGGCACTTGTTGGGAGCTTGGGACCATCAGCACATTGCAGGATGTGGTCCTAAGACAGCCCAGAACAAGGATCCCTGCATGGGTCCGTCTTTGGGAAGAGTCCTTTAAAGGCACAGCCGAGCCCTCCCGAGGGCCGTCCTCCATTGTTACTCTCTTCTTCCTCTGGCAAACCTCCCCACTGATTAAATCTTCCCCACGTCTCCTAGGGGATATGGTGGATCTCCAGAACCTGGACTCCATTCTGGACAGCATTGGAGTCCATTTAACCAACGAGGAGCGGCAAGAGGTGCTGAAACAGGCTACCATTGATGGTTGGTCTTTCAAAACGCACTCTGGGTTTTTTGCGGGGAGGGGGAGCAGGTGGAACACCCTGAAATCAGCAGAATTGAAGGTGAGGGTTTGAAATCCTGCTTGTGCGTTGTGCTTGTCAAAACCCAGGGGTGTGATGTGCGCACAATAGGCAACAGGGGCAATTAATCTATTTAAAATAAATTCTGCCCAGGTGGTGCTCCGAAATCTATTTACACTGGGGTAAATCTAGGTCATGCTACTGCCACCAGAGGAAGGACTGACTGATTCTCATTTACATGAAGGCAGCTTTACCCCATCTTGGCAGTTTAAAGGAGCCTTAAAGTTGGGTTCGGTTTATATTAGCACCCACAATGAGAGCAGTGTCAAGTGACCATAGTGTCCATGAGAATCTGGCTTAGTGCAGCTCATCTGGATTGACACCCCTGGAGAGGGGATGGTGATCTGACCATTTTAAATGTCAGACCCTCCCTTTTCCGATCCTAGAACTCCGACCCCTTTCAAAGATTCCACCCATTTTACTTTTAGAAAGAAGGGAGTTCTTAGTCACTTATGGGAAAGTGTCTCCGTCCAGTGCTAACTGACCTGAACTACAGCAGTCGGGTCAATTCCCATCTGTGTCTGTGTACTTCTGTGTGTTACTTCCTGTGACTCTGAGCTGTGCTTTATCTTGCAGCCAATGGGAAGGTGAATTTGGGCGAATTTATGAAGGGGGTGAAGAATATCCAGAAATTGCCTCCAGGTAAGGGTAAGTGAGAATCTAATAATCCTGATGGATAGATGGGACTGTGCTGAATGAGGCAGGAGACACCTGGGGGAGAAAGTGCTATGTGATCAAGCTATCGCCTAATGAACCCATATAAGGGGGCAGAGTTAAGGTTACTTAAGCGACCTCAATTGCTGTCTTTCCTCATTCTAGAGTATCTGACTTAGTAACCTTAGGCTTTGCTCTTGTAAGTATGCACAGGCTCTGATTCACTCACATGAAGTCTCGGTGAAGTCATGGGGTGAAGCACAAGCTTTGGTATTTGTGGGATTGGGGGTTTAATAGTGTACCTTTAACTAAAGTTCTTGAATGTAGTAATAATAATCCGTGTGATACATTTGTGAGTTCTCCAAGATACAAACCTAAGAGAAACCATGCTTGCAGATAACTACTTATCTAAAACGTAAGGGCTATACTGTGTGAAACAACAGAGTCAATTAACTGTCTTGGAAAAATTAGCTGGAAGGGCAGGATTTTTAATGGGTGGATTTTTTCCACTTCAGGTTTTTTCTTGATCATGCTGGGAGCTCTTGCTTTATTTGGTACCCAACTCGAATAGCATATGATAAGTTCTCTGTGGATTTACAACGAGGCAGAATGATTTCAATGCCAGCCTAAAGGACACCAGAGAGACATTACCGTGTTGTCAAACATATTGAATAACCAGCACCGAGAGCCAAATTCCCTGCTGTAACTCCCTTAGACTACAGTGGAATTGCACCACCAGCTCATAGCCATTTAAGGTTTCAGTATCACTTACCATATAGTCCAGACAGAAAGGGTAAATACTAAAGGATAGATCTAGAAGCCAAGACACCAGGCCTGTACTCCCCACCTCGGCTGCAAACTCTGAGCCAATCGCCTAATGATGTGTGACCTTGAACAAATCACTTCAACTTGCCGTTCCTCAGTTTCCCTCCCCAGGGCGAGTGTGAGATTTATTTGACAAACGTGTGTAAAGGACTTTTAGATCCTCACATAGAGGGTGCTAGAGAAAGACAAAGGTTTATTGATATTATTTCTATATCATCAAATCTCTCACGTGACCTGGCTGACCAAAGTGGAATAGTTCCTAGCTTAGTTGTGCAGGATGACTGTTAAATGTACAAGTTGTGAACCAGTGCAGATTCCAGGGTTATTTCCTCTCTGTTCCCAGGGGACAAAGTGGATGTGGGGAACCTGGACTCCGTGCTGGCCAACATGGGGCTCCATTTAATCCCGGAGGAGCTGCAGGAGACGCTGGAGCACTGCCCCGTTGACAGTGAGCATGTCCACCCCCACTCGGGCTCTGTTAGTGTTGTCAGAGCCCTGTTGTATGGGGCGAGGCCTCATGCTGCCAATGTGGTGGTGGGCAGAGGTGGTGGGGGAGGCTGCTCCCTGGGCTTGTCAAAGGAGTTCACCCTACCCGTCCCTCACCTCAGCTGTCTTCTTCCTTAGACCCTCAGGTTGCTCTTTGCCCAGCTTTTATGGCCTCAAGGAGGTGGCTGGGAACAACCACAGCATTGAGATTCCCTGGCCATACTCCTTCCCCTCCGGCCGTTCCCCCCATATGCCCTCTGGGCAGGACGCTGCAGTCGGGCAAGGCCATAGAGCCAGAACCCCATGGGACCATTTCCTGTGTGCACAGAAGTCCCCAGGCAGCTGGAAACTGCCTTTGTGACATAGAGATGCTATAAAGTAGGAGGAACAGATCCCGGAATCCCAGTCTCCACTCACTCTCCTGCTTCCCTGCCCATGGCCACATCCAGCCCTTGTGTCTGAGTGGTGCTTTCCCTTGCAGAAGAAGGGACAGTCGGCCTGAGCACCTTTATGAAGAGCGTGATGGATACACGGAGACCGTCCCAGGTGGAGAGTAAGTGAGAACAGATGTGCTCTCTCAGCACTCAAGGCTGATGTGTCCCCACCCTGGCAGTTGGAGGGAGGCGTCAATGCGGTTAAAGCTGTGCACGGTGGGATTTGCATATTCTCCACCCAAACCAGCCGAGGTCCTCACTCCATTATGACACTTTCCTGACTCCGTTGACTAAACTATATGTACGTCTTTCCCATGTGTCCTAGGGGATAAAGTGGATCTCCACAACCTGGACTCCATCCTGGCTAGAATGGGAATCCATTTAGCCAACGAGGAGCTGCAAGAGGCGCTGAAACATGTGACTGTGGATGGTTGGTATTTCAAATCTTCCTCTGCGTTCTCTAGCAAGGGGGCTTGAAATCAGCAGAAATGAGGGTGAGCGTTGGAAACCCTGCATTCCTCAGCTTTTCCATGTAGAATGAAGGAACTCCTAAGTAAATTATGGCAATTTATCTCCTTTCTGTGCTAATCAACTGGAATTTTAGCTAATCAACCTGCCCCTCAGCCTCTGTGTTCTTTAGTGTGTCATCTCCTGTGACTCTGAGCTGTGTTTTACCTTGTAGCCAACGGGAAGGTGAATTTGGGCGAATTTATGGAGGTGGTGAGGACTGTCCAGAAATTGCCCCCAGGGGAAGGTGAGTGACCATCTAATAATGCAGAGAGAGGTTAGAAGAGAGTGACCTGAATGAGGCTGGTGTCGCCTGGAAAAAATAGGATGTCATCCTGTAGTTAAAAACTACCTTTTAATGAATCCGCACAAGGGGTAGAGTTAAGGTTACACCAGAGCCCTTAATTCTGGCCCTTCCTCACTCTTGAGTGCCTGGACTTTGTAACCTTAGGCCCTGATTCTGCAAACGTGCACCGTCCTTGCTTCTCCCACGTGAAGTCTCCATGAAGTAAAGTTAAGCACATTCAGGACGGTTTGTAGTGTTGGGGGTCATAATAGCATTCATTTAGCAGAGGATTTTGTATATAGTAATAATAGGACTTGTGATATGCTAGTGAACTGTCGAGGATACAAAGCACAGAGGGATTGTGCTTACCAATAACTCCTTATCTCGGACAGATTACTATTATTATTATATTCTGAGTCATATATTACCAAATCCCTCTCTCACTGTGGCTGCACGTAGGGGAGTAATGCATAGTTTAGCTGTCTGGGCTGATCGTTAAACATTCAAGTACTGAACCAGTGCGGATTCCAATATTTCCCTCACTGTTCGCAGGGGACAAAGTAGATGTGGGGAACCTGCACTCCATCCTGGCCAACATGGGGCTCCATTTAACCCCGGAGGCACTGAAGAAGGTGCTGAAGCACTGCCTGGTTGACGGTGAGCATGTCCGCTCCCATTCTGGCTCTGTTTGTGTTGTCAGAGCTCCGCTGTGTGGGGCGAGGCCTCCTGCTGCCAACGCGGTGGTGGGCAGAGGCACTGGGCGGAGGCTGCTCCCTCCTAGTGCTGCCTGGGCTTGTCAAAGGTGCTAACCCCACCCTCCCCCCACCTCATCTGCTCTTCCTCTTTAGAGCTAAAGGCTGCTCTCACTTACACCCAGGTTTTTTGGGCCTCAAGGGGGCAGCTGGGAACAGCTAGAGTGTGAAGATTCCCAGGCCCTGCCCCTTCCCCTCCAGCTATTCCCCTCACCCCCTCTCTACAGAAGGCTGTAGTGGGGCAGGACCATCGAGCCAGAACCCCATGGGGCCATTTCCTCTGAGTGCGGGGATTCCTGGGGAGCTGGAAGCTGCCTTTGTACCACGGAGGTGCTATAAAACAGGAGGGACAGAACCCAGAATCCCAGGCCCTGCTCACTCAGCTGCCCATGTCCTGTTGTGGCCTTTGTCTCCGAGAGTTGCCTTTCCTTACAGCAGACGGCAAAGTCAGCCTGAGTGCTTTTATGGAGAGCATGATGAGTACGCGGAGACCCTCCCAGGCCCAGAGTAAGTCAGTACAGATGTTCTCTCTGCACATTCATTATTGGTGGGTCCCTGCCCAGACAGTAGGAGACAGGTGTGGATGAGAGAGAGTCAAAGCCGGGGCAATGTGGAGATTCTCTGCACAAGCAAAACCCCGAGGTCCTTCCTCCGTTATCACTTTCTCCTCACTCAGGCAAAGCTCCCCATGGACTAAATTATAGGCCTTTCCCATGTATCCTAGGATACAATGTTGATGTCCAGAATCTGGACACCATCCTGGACAGCATGGGGGTCCATTTAACCGGTGAGGAGCTGCAGGTGGTGCTGAAACATGTGACCGTTGATGGTGGATATTGCAAACTTCACTTTTTTTGGAGGGGCGGGGGGCTTGAAATCAGCAGAATTGGTGGGGAACCCGTGAAATCCTGTGGTGTGTTTGTGCTGTGTGCTTGTGAGATGTGTGCACAATACGGACAAGGGACAATCAATCCTAGCTCCAGCTTCTTCTCCCACTTACGCTCGTGTCAATCTGGCATAACCCCACAGCACCAGTGAACTGATTGATGCCCATTTACACAAAGGCCAATATTCCCCACGCTGGCAGTGCAACGGGGCCTTAGCTCCGGTCTCCACTGGGCGAGGGGATCAATCTAAGATATGCAACTTAAGCTACAAGAATAATGGAGCTGAAGTCGGTGTCCTTAGATTGACTTACCGCGGTGTCTTCACGGCAGTGAGTCAACTGCTGCTGCTCCCCCGTGCTTGCACCTCTCGCGGCAGTGGAGTACCGGAGGTGACAGGAGAGTGCTCAGGGATCGATTTACCGCATCTAGTCTAGACGCGATAAATCGATCCCCGATAGATCGATGGCTACCCGCCACTCCGGCACGTAGTGTAGATGTACCCTTAAAGTCAGATTCAGTGATATGTGTACACCGACTAAAGTAATGTGTAATGACCATCATGTAAATGAGACTCTGCTTCAATGGAGTTAATTTGGATTTACGTCACTGGATACGGGAGCAGGATCTTGCCCTTTGAATGTTGTCCCCACCCATTCCCAGTCCCAACACTGTGATCCCTTGCCCTTCATTCTATTTTGAATGAAGATTGGTCAAAGCAATGTAGGTGGAAGTGTGTCTTCCAGCGCTACCTTACCTGAACTATAGCAGTGAGCTCAGTGTTGCTCTGCCTCTTTGTCCTCCTGTGTGTGTTTGTCATTTCCTTTGACTCTGACATGTGCTTTATCCTGCAGCCGATGACAAGGTGAATATGGATAAATTTATGAAGGAGGTGCGAAGTGTCCAGAAATCCTCCCTGGAAGGAGGTGAGAATCTAATAATACAGATGGGTGGTAGATAAAAGTGGTCTTAGTGATGCAAGAGCTCTATGGGGAAAAAAGTGTTATGTGATCATGTGATTAAAGACATTTCCTAATGAAGCCACACAAGGGAGCAGAGTTAAGGTTACATCAGCAACCTTAATGATGGCAGTTCTAACTCTTGAGTACATGACTTTGTAACTTTAGGCCTTGATCCTGCAAATGGGCATAGACTTGACTTCTCACATTAAGTCTCATTGAAGTCCCATGGGTACCATCCATCAGTGTTTGTGGGATTGGGGCCCTATTAGGGTTCTTTTACTAGAGGTTTTCGTATGTAACAATAATATTTGTAATACATGACTAAGCTCTCAAGGATACAAGACTGAGGGCTGGGCTACACTACGGGTAGGGGGAGAGGGTCGACCTAAGATACGCAACTTCAGCTACATGAATAGCATAGCTGAAGTCTCAGTATCTTAGGTTGACTTACCTGGCTGTCTCCACTGCAGCCACTCCCCCGACGACTCCGCTTACTCCTCTTGCCAAGGTGGAGTACAGGAGTCAATTTGGGGGTCGATTTATCGCATCTCATCAGAGAGGATAAGGGGTCTGTGGCTAAATACAATTCATCCCCACTATTACTCCCCTTGGCTTCTGGGGAATTACACCACTAGCTCATAATACCCAAAGTTTCTGTGTTATTTAGCAGGTTGTGTACAGAGTGAAAGAATTGTTTTGCCCGTATGCATAGATCTCCTGGTCAAGAAACTTGGGTTCTTGTCCAGTCGCTGCTGCAAACTCTTGAGCAAAACTCTCTGTGTCATGAACTAATCATTTAGTCTGTCTGTGCCTCAGTTTCCCCTCCTGTAAAATGGAGATAATTCTTCCCTGTTTCCCAGGGCAAGTGTAAGATGCATTTCACTAATCTGTGTGACGTGGTTTTAGAGCGTCAGATGGAAGTAGCTAGAGAAAGGGAAAGGAATCTTTTTCATTATCGTTGTTATATTCTTGACTCCCTATACCCATCCTAGCTGCACGCAGCAGAATAAGGTCTTCTCCGGTAGCCCGAAGTTGGGTCTCCCCTGAGAGATTTCCCTCCAATGTTCCACTCCCTGGCCACCTGCCCTGGAAGTCTAATTCCTCCTCCTGGGGCTCTTTCTCCAAAGCCGACCCCTTCTTGGCCCAGCATGGCCTGACCAAGCTAGTTCTTCCCCTCATTCTTTGGGACCTCCGCCTGAGCCTTCCTGCAGTTTGGCAGGGATCCCCAGCTATTGCCAGCCCTCCCAACGTGTTTTCGTCAGAACACGTCACCAACAGGTCCCCGTTACTGCTCCCCTTCAGGCCTCCTGCAGCTCTTTCCTCAGGCAACTCCCTTCACTTTTCCTTTCTCTCCTGTGTTCCCAGGTCTATCTGTGCTGCTGTGTAAGCCCCGGGTTAATAGAACACACGTTAGCCTAGGGCTTGAGTCCCCAGTTAGGAACTGTTGAGCCCTGGGTTCCAGCATCTACACTGCATTATGTGGGCCCGAGTCCAACCCACCCACATCCCACACTTCCTAGCGCCCTCCAAAAACATGGCTGATTTAGCCCTTTGTGCATGGTGGGTAAACTGGACCATCCCGAAGACCAAGTAAGTCTGCCTGTGGGATTGTGGAACATTTTTGGCAAACTCCCAGAGCCTACATCCAGTGGGGCTGTGTCTATATTGCAAAGCAATAGGGCTTGAACCCTGAATCCCAGCTTAGCTCAGGCTTTGGCCACCCACTGCAATGGGCTGCTGGGTCCAAGCCGTGAGCTAGCATACACTGTGTGTAGATGGAAGGGGGGTTAGGCTTGAGCCTAAATTTAAATGGCAGTGAAGACATGGCTCTCACCTGTGTCTTCTGTACAGTCTCTCTCTCTCTCTCTTTCGGCCCACTATATGTTATTACTCTCTCCTTACTCAGGCAAAGCTCCCATTGACTAAATTAAACCTCTTTCCCGGGTATCCCAGGGGATAAGGTTGATCTCCAGAACCTGGACTCCATCCTGGACAACATGGGAGCCCATTTAACCAATGAGGAGCGGCAAGAGGCATTGAAACATGTGACTGTGGATGGTTGGTATTTCAAATCTTGCTCTGTGTTCTCCAGCAGGGGGCGTGAAATCAGCAGAAATGAATGGAGAGCGTTAGAAACCCTGCTACATGTGGGGTTTGTGCATGTGTAAAGAACTCGTGTGATGAGGGGACAAGAGACAGTTGATCCAAGGCCCAGATTCTGCTCCAACTTACATTGGTGTAAATCTAGGTTAACGCCACCATCATGAATGGATTGATTGACTGGGTCTCACTTGCACTAGGACCGCTTTACCCTAACCTGGCAATGCAAAGTGGCCTTAAAGGAGGACACGTTTATGTTTTTGCACCACATGTAGAACAGTGTAAAGTGATCATTGTGTAAATGAGAATCGGGCCCAACAGCGTTAATCTGTATTCACACCAGTGCAAGTGGGGTCAGGGTATGGCCGCTTAAATTTCACAAAAATGGCCAGACCAATGGTGCATCTAGCCCAGTATCCTGTCTTCCGACTGTGGCCAATGCCAGATTCTTCAGAGGGAGTGAACAGAACAGGGCAATCATCAAGTGATCCATTCCCTGTCATCCTCTCCCAGCCTCTGGCAATCGAAGCTAGGGACACTCACAGCATGGGATTGCACCCTGGCCATCTTGGCTAATAGCCATTGTTGAACCTGTCCTCCATCCTTCATACCCTCCCTCTTCTGATTCTGAGTCCCTGCCCCCTCCTCCTCCTCCTCCTCAAGGATTCCTCCAGTTTGCATTTATAAGAAATAAAGTCTCTTGTCTGACCTGAACTTAGCAGTGATGTACATTCCCTTCTGCCTCTTTTCCTTAGTGGCTGTTTGTCATTTCCATTGACTCTGAGCTGTGCTTTACCTTGCAGCGGACGGGAAGGTGAATTTGGGCGAATTTATGAAGCAGGTGTGGGCTGTCCAGAAATTGCTCCCAGGGGAAGGTGAGTGAGACCTTAATAACACTTATGGTTGGTAAAGGAGAGTACACTGAGTGAGGCAGGAGAAAGTTCTATGTGACCGTGTAATTAAAGATTGTCTCCTAATGAAGCCACACAAGAGGGCATAGTTAAGGTTATGTCATGGATCTTAATTCAGACATTTCCTACCTTCTTGCTGAAATGAGAGTAGATCAAAGCGCAACTACAGAGCTTTTCATGAATGGTAACAGGGCCCACTCCGCCGATTAGTGCATGGCAGGCTAAAGAGCTGTAGATTTACACGCCAGCTTGCTGCGCACTAACCATCTATATAGACAAGCCCTCAGTTAAGTATTGTGAAAAACTAATTGGAAGCGGATTCTTCCCCCTTTGAGCTGAACGATGTATTATATGTTTCTTGGGTATTGGCAAAGATGCAGGATGATTTCCGTGCTATTCTAGAGGCAGTCAAAGATGATAATAGTCACAGAGCCATTTGCCTAGTTGTGTTAATTGGGCTGCACATTGTTTCTGTGGCTGACGCTGGGCTTCCAGCGGCACCATGCAATTCTTCTCACAGTCATGGGCTCCCACCCTTCCAGTGTAGCATTGTGCAAACCGATCCAGCGCCCGTTGCTCAAAGGTGGAGTCAGACCTGTTCGTGTGGGGCAGGTTTTGTGTCAGGGTGTCTTCGAAGCGTTTCATCTGCCCTCTGCGCTTCCAGTTGCTTTCGCTTACTACAGAAGAGAAGACTTGTTTTCGTAGATGGGTCACGGGCATTCGAATGACATGGCGAGTCCATCTCAACAGGGGGCAAATCAAATGAGTCTCAACGCCAGCCCAACCAGCGTTCACCTCTTTTGTCAAAGAGGATTGTGGCGAAGATACATTAGTTTCCAAACATAATAAATAATCAACACTTAGGGCTAAATTCATGGCTGCTGTAACTCTCCTATTCTTTGCGGGAATTACACTACTAAATCATAGAACGTAAGCTCTTTAAAACAGTAACCTTTTTTTCCCTTTGTTTGTACAGTGCCTAGCACCGGGGGTCCTGGTACATGACTGGGCTTCTAGGCACTACAATAGTATTTTTAAGGTTTCAGTATTCCTTACCAGGTAGTGCAGAACGGGGAAGGACTGTTTTGCAAATATGGATAGGTCTAGGGGCCAAGACACTTGGGATCGCCCTCTTCCTGTGCTGCAAACATTTGGGCAAATCACCTAATTGTGTCTGACCTTGAATAAAAATGTAATTGCTGTGCCTCGGTTTCTCCTCTTGTCTAGGTGATGATACTTCTCTTCTGCCCAGAATGGGTGCAAGTTTCATTTCGTTATTGTGTGTGTAAGATAGAGAAAAAACAAAGGTTTAATGTTTTTTATTATTAATATGATCCTTACATTGCCAAATGTCACTCCCCAGCCTGGCTGCGTGTAGGGGATGAAAGCCTGGTTTAGTTCTTCAGGATGATTCTTTACTGTACGACTAATGAGCCTATGCAAAGTCCAATCTTTTTCCCTCTGTTCCAGAGGACAAAGTGGATGTGGGGAATCTGGACTCCGTGCTGGCCAACATGGGGCTCCATTTAACCCCGGAGGAGCTGCAGGAGGTGCTGAAGCACTGCCCCGTTGACAGTGAGCATGTCCACCCCCACTCGGGCTCTGTCTGTAACCAAGAATCTTGTCAGAGCCCTGTTGTGTGGGCGAGGCCTCTGGTTGCCAAAGTGGTGGTGGGCAGAGTCTGCTCCCTCCTGCTACTGCCTCGGCATGCCAAGGGTGCTACCCCCATCATCCCCTCACCTCAGCCAACCTTCCCCCTTATACCCAGAGGCTGCTCTCGCTTACACCCAGCTCTGAAGGCCTCAAGGGGGCAGCAGGAAACAACCAAAGCTCTCCGGCTCCCTGGCCACAACCGTTCCCCTCCAGCTATTCCACACGTTGCGCTCTACGAAGGGGGTGGCATCGAGCCATTACCCCACGTGGCAATTCCCTCTGCCCGCAGGGATTGCTGAGGGAGCTGGATGCTGGCCTCATGCTGGAAAGCAGGAGAAACAGAGCCCAGACTCCCAGCCCCCGCTCACTCAGCTTCCCTGCGCATGGCTGTGTCTGATGTTTGTCTCTGAGTAGCACTTTCCCTTGCAGGCGATGGGATAGTCGGCCTGAGTGCCTTTATGAAGAGCATGATGAGTACGTGGAGACCGTTCCAGGCTGAACGTAAGTGAGAACAGACGTGCCCTTCGCATTCGTGGCTGAGGTGGCCTTACCTGGACTGCTGGAGAGTCACTCTCTATGCTTTATTTTCTGAGGCGGCGGCTTCTCCTGCAGCAGCTTGTTCAGGACCGTCTGTTCTCCTTGGGGAGCTTCCTTCCAGAAATGGCTTTTAAATACTTCGGGGGCCTTGATCTCGTGGCCCGAGTTACAGACCCATCTTCTGATCTAGGGAGAGCAGGTGCAACCCCATTGACCTCAGTGGAGTTACCGCTGCTCACGCTGAATCCAGCCCATGCTCTGCACTCTGCTGGCTGCTGTCTAGCCCACCCTTCTTCTCATTCCCTCGGGGTGTATTTCTCTCCTCGCTGCAGCCCTGCTCCTGTCTGAGCCTCGGAAGGAAGTGGCCCCATTTCCAGGAGGGCTCAGCACTCACCCACATCCCTGGGATTGAACAGGAGAAGGTGGTGCTCTGGCTCTTTAAAAAATTATTGCCTTCCTCCATATGGACTTAGGCCCAGCTCCGCAAAGCTACGTACACACAAAACTCCCATTGAAATCAATGGGAGTTCGATACCTATATTTTACCTTTGAGGATCTGGACCTTTGAGCACATAACTTCCAGCCCCCACATTGTGAAAATACTGGCCCCAGTTTTTAATGATGTTGCACTTAAGAAAAACCTCCAAATTCCTCTTGAATGAATGAATGCAGTCCAGGGGGCTGGACCCCTGACTCTACACATGGGAGGGTGAGCTCCTCACGACAGACAGGCTGGTAGGATCCCCAGACCACCAGCTTTTGCGCAGCTTCCACATGCTTGGAGTCATACATTTCAAACAGAACTTGACTTACCCTGGGCAGAAAAGATGCTGGTATCACATGTCTTAAACCGCTCTACTGAGAACACAGGGAATGGGAGCCTGGAATAAAGCAGCAAGCACCGGAGTTACAAGGTTTAAAGGAATGATCTGGCAAATCCGACTCGCAAGAGTAGCGCCTCCAGAAATCAGTATGGTTACTCGTGTGAGTAGAGACTGCAGGATTGAGCTCAACGTTTGTTACCACCGGCAGTTTTTAAGAGCCAGAGTCTGCCACTAAACATGAGCGAGCAGTTCCCATGGGAGTGCTGGTGAGTTCAAAACTCTTACTAAACCACGAGAACCAGTGGAGCCTGACAGAGGTTTGATTCCCAGTGGCATTAACAGTTTTACAGCCATACAGGAGAGGCAGAATGGTCCAAAGCTGAGGGTGCTGGCCTGGAACTCGGAAGACCTGAGGTCAATTCTGTACTCTGCCCCAGCCTCCCGGTGTGATCTCGGACAAGGCACTTAGGGCCAGATGTTTAAAGGCAGTTAGTCATCTAAAGAAGTAGATAGGTGCCTAGTAACACTTTTTTATAAATAGCAAATCCCACTAGGCCCTGGTGTGCGTCTGTAGGCCCCTAAATACCTTTTAAAAATCTGGCCCTTTAAAAAAATAATCGTGCCTCAGTTTCCCCAGCTGTAAAATGAGGATAATATCAATGCCCTGTCTCTTTAATGTTGTGAGGATGCATACAGTAAAGATGGTGAGGTGCTCCAGGAATCACTTTAGATCAACACGCCCGAATAAGAACCTCACTTCCCGATCTACCCAAAGGGCTTGTGCCATATAAGCCCTCGCTGGAGGTCTTTTGTGGGACTGAAATGACACTTAGCCCTTGTGTGAGCTCTCTTCTCTGCTTGGGGTGAATTTCACCAGTGCTTCAGCAAAAGCCACAAGGACCCTTCACTTCATATATTGCACTTCATTATTCAAACGTGTCAACCCACCAGCTCACGTGGGTGTGAGTTCTGCTGTCAGCATCTACATCCACTGGTGTAATGGAGAGCAGAATTTGGCCTGAGATTTGAGGGTTGGGGTGCAGTTACACTGGTGTTACACCCTTTTAACCCTGTTGGGCCAGATCCATTGAAGTTGATGGAGCTATACTGGCTGATGAGATCTGGCTCCAGTGGAGAGATTTGCACCAGTGTCTGCGAGAGGAGGATTTGGCCCCAGTGGCCTTAATTGAGATATTTTTACATCTCAAAGAGGTAATGCCAAAAGGTCTAAGGGGATTCTGCTATACGGGCTTCCCGGCAGGGAGCGGGGAAAGCGCACTGGGTAAGAATTTGGAGTGGTTCTCATAGGTACAAGAAAGCAAACAGTAAAACCCCGAATCCTTCTATCTACTTAAAGGGGACAGAGTTGATCCTGGTGACCTGGACTCCATCCTGGCCCACATGGGGATCTACTTAACCAATGAGGAGCTTCAGGAGGCGCTAAAATTAGTGACGGTGGATGGTGAGTCTTTCAGGTCTGCCTGTGCTCCGTGGTAGTGTTCACATTGGTGCCAGAAAACTAGGCGAATGCCTGAGCCACATTTTCCCTTACAGCTGATGGGAAGGTGAATTTGAGCCAATTCATGCAAGGAGTGAGTGCTGCCCAGCCAATGACCCAAGGACCTGGTGAGCAAGAGCTTTATTAAAGAGTCTGTAGCCGTGGTGGTCTGTATCAGCAAAAACAACGAGTCCTTGTGGCACCTTAGAGACTAACAAATGTATTTGGGCATAAGCTTTTGTGGCTAAAACCCACTTCATCAGGTGCATGGAGTGGAAAATATAGTAGGCAGGTATAAATACACAACACTTGAAAAGATGGGAGTGGGGGGTCAGTGCTAATGAGGCCAATTCAATTAGGGTTGATGTGGCCCATTTCCAACAGTTGACAAGAAGATGTGAGTATCAACAGAGGGAAAATTATTTTTTGTAGTGACCTAACCACTCCCAATATTTATCAGGCCTAATTTGATGGTATCCAGTTTGCAAATTAATTCCAGTTCTGCAGTTTCTAGTTGGAGTCTGTTTTTGAAGTTTTTCTGTTGAAGAATGGCCACTATTAAGTCTGTTATTGAGTGTCCAGGGAGATTGAAGTGTTCTACTGATTTTTGAATGTCACAATTCTTGATGTCTGATTTGTGTCCATTTATTCTTTTGAGTAGAGATTGTCCGGTTTGGCCAATGTACATGGCAGCGGGGCATTGCTGGCACATGATGGCATATATCACACTGGAAGATGTGCAGGTGAATGAGCCGCTGATGGTGTGGCTGATGTGGCTAAGTCCTATGATGGTGTCCCTTGAATAGACATGCGGTCAGAGTTGGCAACATGGTTTATTCTGGGGATTTGTTCCCGGGATAGAGTTTTTGTTGTGTGGTTGCTGGTGAGTATTTGCTTCAAGTTGGTGGGCTGTCTGTAAGCGAGGACTGGCCTGTCTCCCAAGATCTGCGAGAGTGAGGGATTGTCCTTTAGGATAGGTTGTAGATCCTTGATGATGCACTAGAGAGGTTTTAGTTGGGGGCTGTAGGTGTTGGCCAGTGACATTCTGTTACTTTCTTTGTGGGGCCTCTCCTGTAGTAGGTGACTTCTGGGTACCCTTCTGGCTCTGTCTGCTGCTAAGCACTCAGGTCACAGTTCCATTGCTCGCTGGCAGTTCCCCACAGTGATGTGCTTAGAGACGGTAATGTGTGGGTAAAGGTTAGTGTGTCTTGAATGGCTTCCATTGTCTGTCTCTCAGGCATGTCGTAAAACAGGCAAAAAGCCGCTCTGAGTCCCAAGTGTTGCTGGGGGTTATGGATTGTCTGGGCACATGGCATGGTGAGGTCATAATCGCGTGGTCTGATGACCTGGGATGTGGGCCAGTGAGCTGATTTGAGGTTTGTGGCGATTACCACTTCCTGGGCATCCCGAAGTTGATTGTGATTTGTTAACCATCGTTTAACCTTTTTTACGCTACCTCTTACACAACAATGGGGACTTAGGACACTAGTCAGTCAGGGTAGGACAGTACCTAGGCCACAATTTCAGGGGTGCCATGGCAGGTTTAGCTGCTTTGCAGAGATCCTAGTGAGATCAATATCTCATGGCGGGTAAGTCCAGGCTCTGGAGAACTCCGAGTACCTCAAGCCCCAGGGCTGCTTAAACGTGGAGGAGTGTCATGATCCTGGATTCAAGTCACAGAGCTGACGGCCTCGATCCATGAGGTGAGGTAGCCGGGAAAGAACAGGGAATCCTCCCCACCCCGCCGCCCGATCTAGTCCCTTTGCCCGTAGAATCTGAGTGCTTCCCAGGCATTAATATATTTTCCCTCATGACCCCCCTCGGGAAGGAGGAGAGTGCCATTAGCCCCATTGTACAGATGAGGAAATGGAGGCACAGAGCAGCTAAGTAGCATAGCAGCGCATCATTCAGAGGTTCCTTCCTGAGTCTGTATAGTGGCCTTCCTCTTGCCACCCTCCTCTGTAAAGCTGTCTCCAGTCCCAAGCTCTGGGATCAAAGGAGGTTTAAAGTGGGAGGGAGGAAAAGAGCCTCTGACCCTCTCTGCATGTTTGTCTTGCACCCCAGAGAAACCTCAGACGTCCTTTGGCCCCACCTCTGAAACCAATATGACACTGAAGTCCCTGCCGAAGAAGATGATGTTGAAACCCCTGCCAAAAAAGACCAGCAGGTGAGTGTGGAGTTGTCTAGGCTGCCATCACCATGGATTGCCAGGTCCTCTGAGCAGGATCCCTGCCTTCACTTCTGCCAGTAAAACACTCAGCACACTGGGTGCGGTAATCAGCATTAATTACCCTTTTTTCCAGCTGAAGGAGCTGGCTCCATTGAACTCTCCAGTGCCCCCATGTGGCTGCAATACTGTGTGTGTAACTGAATTTCTCTTTTTTTCTTCCTGTTTTCATCGAAAATATAGACACATAATGAAACAAAAGATATATAAATACACACACCAGATAGGAATAACCTCTCAGTAACAAAATTCAACCTTCATTATTTGCAAAATCTGGGAGGGGGATGGACCCAGAACCCATACAGATCATGCAGGGCATCAGTTAGTAAAGTGCCTGATTAGATAAATAAGCCTATGAGTAACAGGAGTTAATATATACTCAACTGCAAAAGTATGCAATCATTTCATGTGTGACCAGACAGCCTCCCACTTTTTCCAAGTGTTTCTGTTACACAGAGTCATTTTTTCCATTCATGCAGTAGAAGGGAGGTCACTAAGCCAGTCTGTAAGTGAAGAAGGAATTGCAGATTTCCATTTCTCAAAATAACTCTTTTGGCCAATAAAATAGTGACTGCAATCCGCTTCTTACTGGTCACCAACTCATTCATCACCCCTCAAGCACACAGGCTTGGAGAAGGAAAGAGAGCACATAACATTTTTGAGAGAGCACGGAATATGGTGCTCCAGAATATGTGCATTTCTGGACAGGTATAGAAGATGTACAAAAGGTTGTCATGGGGCTGTTTGCTTATCCAGTATACACTGTGCATTTAATATCTTGCTCTGGAAGAATCACAAGGATCAAGAACTTAAAGTACCATGCTCATTAAGCCAGATAGCTTTGATTCTCACAATGGAAACCTGGGACGATACATTCATTTTCCCAGTTTCCTTTGAGACCGAGATTGAGAAGGTACTGCCAAACGTAAAGCCATCTAAGTAATTCCTACAAAATTACTTTTGTTTCCATATTTCTTAACATCCCCTTCTAGAGGTGAAAGAGTTGAAATGGACCCATTGTCCCCTATCCTTGCATGAATCCTTGAACATAGCTGCTGAAAGGACCCCCCCCGTGAGACAGTAATTGCAGATATTCGTTACATGTGTAATCGAAGGAGGCCAGTCTATCATCTTGTATTATATCTTTAATTTTTGTTAATCCTTTTTCTATCCAAATTGTCTAACCATGGAGTTGGCCTTGATCCCGATGCCCAGGTTATGGTATGAGAATTAGTAAGATCAGAATTAGTAAGATCAGATGCTGTAATCATCTTAGTGAGTTGCAGGGTGCCCCATATAGATGCAAAGATTGGACTTTTCCTTAAGGGTGTGGGTAGCCTTATAAGGCATATAAAAAGAAGAGAGGGAACCAAATAGCATAGCTAAGCTCTTTTCTAACTCAAACCAGGCCAGTGTGTATGCAGAGCAACTGGAGGGGAACCATCTTATAATAGGATGCATTTGGAATGCTAGATAATATAGATACAGATCTGGCCACTCCATACCTCCAGTTGCCCAGTATTTTTAAGGATCTTGTGTGACAAGTGAGGCTGGTTTTTATCACCAATAAATTGCATGATAAGATTATTTATTTGAGAGGAGTGAGGGAGAGACCTTGAAAGATAACAGGCTAATGATATAAAATCAGTCTTGGGCAGATATTCGTTCTGGGAACCATGGGGGACTCAATCCTTTGGGGATCTCAGCCCATAAATGCCAAAGTCTTTATGCAGCCCTGAGGAAGTTGAAGGGATTGCCTAAGAGGGCAGAATCAGACCCTAGAAGTGTCTGTGTGGAGTGACCCCACAGCACCTCTGTGGTGTTTACATTTGTGTACAACTGATGTGAGAGCAAAATCAGATAATGAATTCTTCTCTGTTAAATGAATGCAACTGCTCTGAAGTCAATATGGTGGCATCAGTGTAGCTGACAGAGGCTTTTGGCCCCCTGCATCATATCCTGCCCTGAATCCATGCGCTCAGCGGCTGTTCCATCAACAGGCACTGCACATCTGCAGAGGAGTGTCGGTTTGCATCTTCTAATTGTCCTTCTTTCGTCTTGAATGTTGTATGGCAGGGAGTTATCTGGCATCCTCCTAGATAAGAGTAAGTGCAAAGCAGCAAAGAACCTGACCAAAGACCAACTAGAAGGTAACGATGCCCCAGTTATCTCTCCACCTTTCACTTTGACAAAAAGACTGTTCAAGGTTTATTCTTTAGCTTGTTAGATCCTTATTATTTCTACTGCAGGAGCAACTGCGGAGACAGCCCCCACCTGAGGTCAGGGCCCGCTTCTGCTGGTCATTGTACAGACCCAATCCCTGCCCCAAACACCTTCCAATCTCAACTGGCCAAACTCACAAAGGAAGTAGGGCTGTCAAGCAATTAAAAAAAATCACTGCGATTAATCGTGTGATTTTAAAAAAATAATTGTGATTAATTGCACTGTTAGTCAATAATAGAATGCCATTTATTTAACTCTTTTTGGATGTTTTTTCTACATTTTCAAACATATTGATTTCAACTACAACACAGAATACAAAGATTTCTGAAAGCATGCTCCTCACCTTGTCCCTCTCAGATTTTGGAAGGCACTTCAGATTCTTAAACCTTGGGTCGAGTGCTGTAACTATCTTTAGAAATCTCACAATGGTACCTGCTTTGCACTTTGTCAAATCTGCAGTGAAAGTGTTTTTAAAACAAACAACATGTGCTCGGTCATCATCCAATACTATAACATGAAATTGTGACAAGCAGGGGGAAGGGTGGACATGACTCCTGAGGCTAAACTACTCTGACCTGGAAACCTGGAGCTGTAACCTGAGATGGAGGGGGAGGGGAGTTGACACCTTGGGGCTGGCAAGGGAACAAAGGAGAGGCAGACGTTGGGTTTTTTTGAAAAGGGGTTAGACGCTGGCTGGGGAAGAGGAGGGAGCCCGGATTCGGAGTCTCATCTCCCTGCCCCCCAGAAGGGCCGGGCCAAGGGGGCCTGTTTGTACTGACAGCTCTAAGTGGGATTGTGTGCCTGGCATCTCAAATAAACCTTCTGATCTACTGGCTGGCTAAGAATCACTGTGAATCCCAAGAAGTGGGGGGTGTGGGAATGGGACTCCCCCACCCACCGTGACAGAAATATATGGCAGAATGCGGGCAATACAGAAGGAGAGACATACAGTTCTCCCCCACAGAGTTCAGTCACAAATTTAATTAATGCATTATTTTTTTAACGAGCATCATCAGTGTGGAAGCATGTCCTCTGGAACGGTGGCTGAAGCATGAAGGGGCATATTTTTTAGCAAAGCTGGCATGTAAATAACTTGCAATGCCTACTACAAAAGTGCCATGCAAATGCCTGTTCTCACTTTCAGGTAACATTGTAAATAAGAAGCAGGCAGCATTATCTCTCATAAATATAAACAAACTGGTTTCTCTTAGCGATTGGCTGAACAAGAAGTAGGGCTGAGTGGACTTGTAGGCACTAAAGTTTCACATTGTTTTGGTTTTGAGTGTAACAAAAAAAAATCCACATTTGTAAGTTGTAGAGATTGCACTGCCATACTTGTATGAGGTGAATTGTCTGTATACATTGTATTCTGTGTTGTAACTGAAATCAATATATTTGCAAATGTAGAAAAACATCCAAAAATATTTAATATCTTGCAACTGGTATTCTGTTGTTTAACAGAGCGATTAAAACTGCAATTAATCGTCATTAATTTTTTGGAGTTAATTGTGTGAGTTAACTGCAATTAATCAACTGCCCAAAAAGGAAGTGTCACTCCCCCTTTTGCAGATAGGGGACTAAGGCACAGAGGGAATAAGTGACTTGCCGGAAGTCACACAGGAAACCAATGGCAGAGCCAGGAGCTGAACCCAGCTGACATGAGTCCCATAACCACAAAATCCTCCTGCCTTTCCTCTGGTTCCATGGTTCTCTGTCCATATTGTTTCATTGACCTGGGTAGAATCTTTGTGTTGGCATAAAAAAAACATGCCCCTTGGTTTCCAAAAGAGTATAATACATGAAGTTCGGACATCGCACCTGACGTAACTGGTGGTACTTCCCCTCTGTGCCCACAGCTTTCCACCAGGCCTACAGTTTCTTCAGTAGGGACATAGATGGCAGTATTGACTTACAAGGCTTGGAGACAACGGTAAAGAAGCTGGGGATTAGTTTAACCGAACAAGAGGCCTACGACGAGCTGTCCTATGCTGATATGGATGGTGAGTGTACATCATCATCCCTGGTTTAGTCCACTGCGGTACGTTCCAAGGGTTTGTGTTTGTGAGTGCATGGCCTTGTGCTCCCTTGAAACTCCTGGCACTGGGGGAGAGCAGGGCTCGGTGCTGGGCACTGTTCCCACACGGTACATGAAGCAGTCCCTGCCCCGGGGAGCTTACAGTCTAAATAGGCAAGACACAGGGTGGGAGGAAGGAAGGATTACCTCGGCATTTGGTGACTTGCCAGAGGCAACCCAGCGAGTCAGTGACAAGCTGGGAACTTGCACCAGCTCTTCTGTGTGCCTTTGACCCATTGTCTGCTGTGCCTGATTACAGAAGGAGACTGCTGTAGGGAGTATAAAGAAAGCATGTTGAGATCTCACAGCCCCGAAAACCAGGAGCTGAGAGAGTTAAAGGTGCCACAACATCCTGGACTCTTGCCCCGTGGGGCGTGTGCATTGGGATGAGGGGTTCCACTGCTTGCTGTCTGGCAGAGTTTTGTGCTAACTCCAGCTGGAGCAGTGGAGGGCCCGGTCTGTGACAAAGTGAGAGACCAGCTCAGTGTGAAAGCAGGGCTCTTACAGGGGAACTGGGCAAAGTCGGGGGCAGCTGCGAACAGGGCTAGCTCCAGGATGGGCAGGGAGTGCAGTAGGTGGCCACGTGCTGATCCAAAGGGGTGGGGGCCAAGGGAAGATGGGACTATGCCCCACCTCCACATCAGGCAGCACCGTGAAAGGCACCATGTGAGCGGGTGATGGGAGTTTGACTGGCAGTT
This sequence comes from Dermatemys mawii, assembly GCA_007922305.1. Lineage (NCBI taxonomy): Eukaryota > Metazoa > Chordata > Testudines > Dermatemydidae > Dermatemys > Dermatemys mawii. Next base: position 8,190,927 of record ML677404.1, on the reverse strand, counting down.
GTGCTTGCCCCTCAAGAGGAATCCTGGCTGAATCCACAAGAATTCTTCCTTGGGCTGCCCGGACACTGTAATCAGTCGATGTGCAGCCGACACCATTCGCACACATCTCTTGCACACACATGAGGAGCCTGGACTAGAACCCCTGTCTTTCTGCTCCTAGAAGCGCCCCTCTCCCCCCCCGAGCTAAAGGACACCTCCCTCAGCAAGCATCCAAAGCAAGTCCCTCTGTGTCCTGTCTGTGACAACACAGACTCAGACATATAAGACTCCTCCTCAGGTCTTTCCAATGCAGCTTAAAGCCACGTTTGGGCCCAAAATGTATTAGCTCCTTTGGTTGATCCAGGTTTCAAACCGGGATTCACTAGGTTTTCTCCTCTTGTAGTCTCCTCCCGACCCCCATGGACACAGGTCAGAAGCAGAGCCATACAGGTATCACTAGGGCCCTACCAAAGTCATGGTCCATTTGGGTCAATTTCATGGTCATAGGATTTTCGAAATAGTAAATTTCATAATTTCAGCTATTTAAATCTGAAATTTCAGTGTTGTGATCATAGGGGTCCTGACCCAAAAAGGAATTATATGTGTGTTGTGGAGGGGGAGTGTCGCAAGTTTATTGTAAGCGGGGGTTGTGGTACTGCTACCCTTACTTCTGTGCTGCTGCTGGCAGTGGCGCTTCCTTCAGCTCTGGGCAGCTGGAGAGCGGCGGCTGCTGGCCGGGAACCCAGCTCTGAAGGCAGAGCCACCACCAAAAGACCTGATTTCATGGTCCGTGACGCGGTTTTCTTGGCTGTGAATTTGGTAGGACCCCAGCTATCACTCCTTGACACAGGCCTCAGAACTTAGACAGACCCATGCTGATGACAACCAGTGTAGTGGGGGAGGTATTATTCAGTGGCCTAGCGTGGATCTTAGCAACAGAGCCCCTTCTCCGCCAGCACTCAGAGGAAGGCGGCTGTTGTCAGCCTGGCCTGGAGTAGGCCCATCACTATCCTGTCCCTGGGGTGAAAGGCACTTGATCAGTGGGAAACGCTGTTTACCTTGCAGGAGATGGGAAGGTGAACTTCTCTGATTTTCTGACCATTGTCAGCGACAACAAGCGCTTCATCCAGGCTGTAGGTGAGTGCAGGGAACTGGGCCCAGCCAGTGGGATTGGCCGCGTTCCCCCCCAGCGACGTTAGTGTGTGGCCAGAGAACCCCACTTGCCTAAAGGCATCAGTGTTACCTCAACCTTGGGGCAGTCAGGAGTTCACGTGACATGCCCCAAGGAATGAGTCTCTCTGGCTGGAATACCGGGACCAACTCTGCCTCTTCCAAAGTAGAGGGGGAGCAGCATTACCTGGAGTTACTATGCTTCCTCGGGTGATGGGAGAGGGAAGTGGGAGGTGCCCCTTGCTACAGGTGTAGCTAGCACTTGCCCCAGTGCACCAGGCTCCCACACATGCATGCACTATACTCTGCCCAGAGGAAATCTCGTTGGAGGTCACTGATGCTGACAGGGGGTCTCTGAAGCAGATGGGTTGGTGGGCTGGGCGCTCTGACCAAGGTGCAACTCCTCCCCAGCCCCCGAGAAAGGCAGCATGGAGGACTTTGATTCCGTCAACGCCACGGGAATCCTGTTCTTTGAAATCCTGTCAAAGCTGGTGGAAATGTTGGCTTTGCCAAGGAAGGCCACGCTTGAAATAGTCAGGTGAGTGCTAAATGCTTTAGCAAGAGGGGAAAGGAGATCTCCATTTCATAGGCACAGTAGTGGTTATCTGCATCTTTCCAGACCTAAATACCTTTGTAAATCTGGCCTCAGTTCTTTAGCATGTAAGTGAGCAGTGTACTTGTGTAGGCAAGGGTGGCCATATAAATGAGGACAAAAGAGGGCCTTGTAGATATATTTCATACCTCCCCTCTCTGCCCCCGGAGAACAAAAACACACCTGTTCTACCTGCAGTATGGTACACACCAAAAAGCACATCCCTCTTCTGTATGTATCCTTTCTGATCTTACTGCCAGAACACGGCCTAAGCCTCCCAGCCTGGAAAGCTACATTCTGGCAGGGTCTGAAAGACGCGGATGGCTGCAGGTTGTGTGAAGGAAAGCCGTGAGTAGCGGGGGCCTGAGCTAAGTCAGGCTTGGCAACCTGTCTTTAAAGGTGACCTGCAAAGAAAAAGAGGTTCTGTGGTTTGCTTCCTTATGATGGGTAGAGAAGGTCTGGAAAGGATTTTTTCATTCTTAGAAGGAGTTCGGGTTGTCAAGTCTTGTCTGTCCAGGTCTGGTTGGAGGACTCGGAGGTATGGTCTCAGAGCTTTCTCTGCCCTTTATCAGCAGGGCAGGGAGCTGAATCCTTAAGACAAAGAGCCCTTCTTCCAAGAGTTTTAAGTTGCTTTGAAAAACAAGGGTGCTAGACTTGGTTACTCTTCCTCTCAATGACAGTATTTTCCGCCATGAGCAGTCTTACTGAAATCAACAGGGCACAGAGCTAGTCAGCGTGCACCAGGGTATCCCAAGGGGACCAAAGAGCATTAATCTATCTGAGTCTAAATCCCTTCCTTCTTGTGGTGAATCAGGATTCAGTTTCTAGATATTGCAGGTTCCATAATCTGCCCAGTTCTCTAGCTGTCCACAGAGTCTCCAAGGAGACGTAAGAGCTGAATTTGTGCTAAAGTAAAAAAATAAAAATAAAAATAGGAGGAAAAAACCTTTCAAATTCTCCCCAGCCTCCTCTGTGGCACATAAAGCAAGAAAAGGACACAAGCTTCATTCCCCTCCCCTCTTTGCTAGCCCCCTTTAAAGAAGGTGAAAAAGGTTGTTCACCTGTTATAACTGTCCTGTGTGTAGAGTGTTTGGTGACACTGCACCATCTTTCATCTTCTAGTTACTACCGGCAGAAGTTCCTGGCATCCACTGGCAGGAGGGCCTGGATAGAGCCTGGCAGCTTAATGGACCATGGGAAAGGGCTCCAGAGAGCCCCGGCTCCTCAGAGAGGCAAAACCACTTCTATGTCTGCCTTTGCAGGTGCTGCCCGCATCTCAGTGATGAATGACAAAGAGCTGGAAGCCTATGTGGAAACTCTCAAGGGTAAGAACTGCACGTCTGAAATTCCCAACAAGCCAGAAAAGCCCATTTGGGAGTCACAGCTGTTCACTGCAGTGTCCTGTGTCCAATGTCAGTAAGGAGAAGTCCTCTCTCCCTACTGGACTTTTGGGCTTTGGATCAGTACCTAGGTTAGCAAATCTTTTTTTGCTACCTGCACCCACCCAAAATAGACACTGCCTCCAGAGACTGCACAAAGTCACGAGTGTGATAGGAGGAAGCATAGTGTTGTAGTGAAAGTGGAGGACTCCTGGGTTCTCTTCCCAGCTGTACCAAAGACTCACTGGGTGATCTTGGGCAAATCACTTCAGATTTATAGAAGTGACCACTGATTTGGGATGCCTCCAAGCCAGGACTTGAATGCAGATTTGCCAGTTCCAAATCACTTATTCGATGAGAAATCAAATGGGGGGAGGGTACTCTTCCAGGCTCCACCCACAGAATAAGCTCCAGCCCCGTGAATCACCAGACTGACACCTTTCAAATGATCAAAATATGATCATCTGTTCTCTGAGCTGCACTGGGCACCTTGGACTTAGTTCCCCCCCTCAGTGCGGCTTGAATATGGCTCTGATAGGCTCGTTAGATTTGCTTCTTTCTTGATTAGTTTTTTTTAAAAAAAAAATAGTAGTCCTCTCTCCCAAATGTCACCCATAGATGGCACCAAAATGGGAAGTCACTCACCATCAATTGTGTAGATCTCCTTTCTTACATGAGGAATGAAATAGTTGACACATACATTATCAGCACTGTCACCATGTAGATTAAACATAAAATGAGAGAATTAAAGTTAGTGTAAATTTGATTAAAGAAATATGGATTGTAAAGAAATGCCTTGAAAGTAAAGAGTTATAAGGCCTGAAGGAATGAAGGAGGGAGGCTGTCTGGTTCAAAGACTAACTAATAAGATAAGGGGAAGTTTCTAAAAAGGCTTCTGATCAGTAAGGGTGACTGGTTTTAAATGAGACAAAGAAAATCTGTTATCTCAAAAAATAGGGCCTCCGTTAACCCAGGTACAAAGGAAAAACTGTGGTTCAGCAAGAAGGAGGGGAAGAGATAAGGAGGAAAGGCCTTGAGAAGAAAGGAGGCTGTAATCTTATCTGGATTAAGACTGGAAATAAGGGTGAACTGTCTCCAGTAATTACTGAAATCAGTAATTGGCAATGACATCACTCGTTTGCCAAAGGGTATAAAAAAGGAAACTCTTCAAGGGTCTAAGCACCCTTGGGTGTTTAGCCCATTTGTAAATATCGCGATCAAGTGCTTATGAATGTTTTGTTACGGGTTGGATGTAGGAAAATGCTTATTATTTAGGCTTTGTAGGCATGTTGAGAGCAATTGTATAAATACCTTTCAGCCTCTGGATTTAATAAAGGAATTTATGGTTAAATTAGTATCATGATAGTATCCTGTGTAAATAATAATTCCAATACACCACTTAGTCTGAGGGAACCTTAAATAACTGTTCAGTTCTTCTCAGTGGCTGCTCAGTGTATGGGCATGGGCTACCAAGGAGCCCATCTCTAGCCCTTAGGACCTATGGCTAAGACTTTCAAAGGTGGCCTCTAATTTGGATGTCCCCATTTGTGGTTTTCCCAATTTTCGACACTTGTGGGTTGATTATTCAGAGGTCCTGAGCGTCTACAACTCTTTGGAATAGTGGTAGCTCAACATTTCTGAAAATTAGGTACTAGATCTGTAAAGTTGGGCACCCAAAATCAGAGGCAACTGGCTCATATTTTATGGAAAGTAAGGTACAAAAAAGGAGGAAAAGTGACTAGAGGAGATCTCAGAATGTGTGTAGTCCTGCCTTGGTTGGATTGGTCATAGAATGGGAAGAGCCAAGGACCAGAAAACAGATGGTGGGCACTATGTGCGATTAGTGATATCCATTCTTTTCTCTTCCCCTTTGCTAGCAAGCACTGTCCCCTCTGACAGTCCTTACGCTCAGGTACCCATCTTTCCATTGCTCCCCAACCGGGATGGAATGACAGTGCCGAAGCCCAAAAAAGACTTACAGAAGCTGGAGATGCAGAGGAGGAAAGCGCCTATATCATCGTTTGAAACCCACTTTTTCCATAAAAGAAACTGGCTGCGTGAGGTAAGATAAGGAAGCAGTTAATCTATGTAATAAGAGATGATGCACAAGGGCAAGTAAGTCTGAGCTGTTGTGCTGTAGGCTCTTCCCCACTGAAATGTGTGGGATTAGCACATACCCTTTCAACTTTTAGATTCCCTTGGACTCAAATTCAGTGATGTCAATGGGGTGTGACCCTGCGTAAACCTGGAGTTGTCTAAGATGATGTAATATACACACTGAGGGTGATGAAAGGAAGTGTAAATTACGCAAACTTAACTTCCTTTTAGATCTTTTTAGACTCATCTCTGAATATGGCCAATGGAAAATTGTTCCCAGAAACGTTCTTGAAATTAATCTATTAATACGGCATTGTTTAAACTGCAGTTGTTGCAGCTGGCATACCGTGGCTGTATATATGTTTGAAATTAAATAAAGTGGGGAATTCTGATGGTTTTTATATCTGGCATTCACCAGAGGTATAATGGATAGAATAGCTCTCCCCTTTGCAGCTCAGAAAGCCTGATACCTCTGGGTGACTATTCCTGGTAAGACAGGGATACACTTTTACAGGGAAGCAAATACCCTTGATTTCTCTTAAACATGTTAGGCTGGCTGAAAAGGGTGTGGGTTTGATTCCTGTCCTAAAAGCTTAGAGGGAGGAGATTCTGGCTGAATTCCCCCATGTTCCCATCTGCCGTCAATATAAAGACTATATAATAACATGATAACCTGATGGACTGTCTTGGTGGGATGATTAAAGGAATGAACCCTACCATGAATACAGCGGAAGATAACAGCTAGCTGTCAGTCCCACTAAACAGCCTTTGTTTCTCACTTCACAATCTCATGATATGATCAAGTGATCCAGACCACAGTAAGATACTTGTGAGGATGTCTACTTTCTCTGTTGTCCTCCGCAACATACACCCTGAGACATGTGGACAGATGATGGGAAATCATGACTGTGCATGAGAACACTGAAAGATCTTTTGTGAGCAGTACTTCCTCCTCTTGGGGACTGTACCAGAGCATAGCAGCACTGAAAGTAGATAGGGCCAAACCCTGCTCTTGTATATTTCAGGGTAAATCTAGACTAGTAACTCCATAGACTTACACCTATGTAACTGGGAGCAGAATTTTGCCTTGTACATATACTCTGGTACCCTTGCATTGCTGAGCTAGGGCTAATCAGATCTCATGCTTCAGCCTGACTGCTACAGGAAGAGGTTTCCCCAGATGTGCTACACTAAACATCTGGGGATTTTGTTGTCCCTGAAAGTAGTAGGTCACAGCTCCTGCCTGAGGCAAGAGGCCTGTCTTCATGGATCATCATTGGTAAAGCCGCCCTTTCTGTCTTTTTTGATTAGGCAACTGCGTTCAAACCTCCTGCTTACTTCAGAGACCGGAAACCCGCCCTTAGTCTCGGCCCTCACTTGATGGAGAGGCAACATCATTTGACTATAGAAGACCTGCATGAGATACGACTAGATGTGAGTACGAAGTCTACCACCCCTTGCAAAGAATTCCTCCCTCCTTTGTCTCTGGCATTTTAGGAGATAACCAGTTTTACACTCCATCAGAGCCTCGCCAATCAAACCCACAGTTCTTCCAAGGACTGGCTGGCTCAAGGCATTAGGAATGGGCTATGGGGGCCCTTTCATCTCCAGGGCACTAGTTTGGATGCCAACTGAGTTGCTAGCAATGAAAAGATGGCTATTTTGTGGCCTTTATAAAAAGAGTTCAGTCCTGGTGAACAGGGACCACATCACACACACCAGCATCCATCCCAGCGGGCCTCTTTGGTCCCCTTTTTGGAGGTCAAAGGAGATGGCCATTGCCATCTAATGCTACCCTTTCACCTAGCAGCCATCCCGTCAGGCAGGGCTGAGACACGAGTGAGGGGCAGCATACGGACGTTTGCATTCACACTGCCCATGCTATAGAGAAAGGACTTCAACTCCCAGTGCTGTCTGTCTGCCCCCTTCCAGACAGAGGAAAAGCAGTGTCTCTCCGGAGTTGCTCCATTTTGCTTGTTGAAACATAAAGCTGCTTAGTACATGGAACAAATTCAGACCTGATGTAAGCAAATGCACCTGCCACTGAAATTGCTGGGCGTGCGAGGTGCTCAGTGTCTCTGAAAATCAGACCACTTTTATAGGGACTTCATTTTAAGTACTCAGACTGAAAACTTGTCCCAAGGTCCTCACTGCTCTGCATGGACATTAAAGATTCCATCCGCTCTTTTCTGTAACAGTTTGAGGAGCTGACCCAGACTTGGTCAAGACTTCCTGCCTCTAAAATTGTTTGCAAGTTTTCAGCCTGACTGCTGCCCTCTATCCCCAGAGGTGGCTGCATTTCAGTGGTGCTTTGACACCCAACAAACTTCAGCACTACGATAACAAACTGTAACACAGAGAACACCCTATGAGACAAAAGGTGCTACAGAAATGTATGATTATCAGTAACCCAGATAGTACAAATTAGTGGGTTGCTCATTCTCAATACCTCTTCCACCCTGATTGTCTCCTTGCAACCATTCCTCCTCTCACAGAGGAATATGCAAGGGTTAGCAGCAAGTAGAATCATAGAATCATAGAATATCAGGATTGGAAGGGACCTCAGGAGGTCATCTAGTCCAACCCCCTGCTCAAAGTAGGACCAAGTACAAAAACCATTAGCTACTACCACTTAGATACAATAGCAAGGGGATGGGGACCTTAGAAATATTGTAGGAACTGGGGTATATGCACAAACCCTTTATAGTACAATGTCTGTAGTTACACTGACATTCCAGCGTAATTATAGGTTGTAACCCATACAAATAACTTCCTGGTGAAAGGATTTTAACTAAGCATCTGTACTACTTCATAGTACACCGGACCCTCGCTACAGCCCATGTCACTATAGTGCGGATTCAAGTACAGCGTGGTCATTGCCGTGGATCCCGAATTTAAATATGTAAATTGAGATCCATGGCAACGCGTCCCCCTCATTAACGCGGTCCCCGCATTAGCGCAGGACCACGCGTTGATCCTGAACCCTGGGCTATAGCGAGGGTCCAGTGTATTTTCGAGGAATTACATGAAGCATGAAACCAAAGGGATAGTAATAAGTAAGTCAGTTAATCTTTCAGTTACATAAATTGGTAATATTTCCTGGCATCTAACTGCAGTCAGTGCATGATAAAGGGCATCCAGATCTTTTTTTAGACAATCTCATGCCTCCCATCTGTCAGACTTCTGCAGCAGCTGGCTTCCATTTGGGTAAAGATCTGGCTCCATGCTGCTTTGCAGCCTCTTGTAACCTTCATCTCATCTCCACAGGTGAAGCAGGTCACTGAAATGTACAAGCAGGGAATGGCACTTAAGGAGAGGAATAGGATGCTGAGACTGTGGCGGAGGTTGCAAGGTGGCCAGCTTGGACTGGAGTCAGGGAACCACAGTTTCTACCACACTTTCTCCACCTACTCCTGGTCATGGAACACTTGCCAGGAACTGGTGACGCCCAACGAACTTCAGCTCTATGATAACAAACTGTACCGCAGAGAACATTCCTCAGCCTCCTCCGATGACAGCGAAGTCAAGGGTGGGATAAGGAAAGGAAAACAAAGGAAATGAGAAGAGCCATGCTGCTCCATTTTCTTAACATCATCGTTGACTATTGTCCTCTTCCTCACCCCATTATTTTTCCTTATACCAGTCTCAGGCTGTTACACAGGTCACGCTGTCTGAGGGTAGGAAAGAAAACTGCTTCCCCTTTGCATACTGGCTAATACAATGAGAATTAAAAGAGAAACATGTTTTAATTCTACCAGTCTCATCATCTCTTTCTCTATAACAATCACTGAATTCAGGGATATCACTATAGGGGTCACACAAGAGGATAGATTTGGGAGAGGGGGTGTCAAGATTCCTCTATTCTATTCTATTCCTAGCTCTGCCACTGACTTTCTGTTCCTTGGTTTCCACATCGCTGAAATGTGACTCACACCTACCTCAGAGGGAGGGGCAGCTTCAGGGGATTCAATAAGTGATTACTAGGGTGGTTGATTAATCGTAGCTAACTCACACGAGTAACTAAAAAGAATCGCAATCCATCGCAGTTTTAATTACTCTATTAAACATTTAATAGAGTGATGTTGTTTTTCTATATTTTCAAATATATTTATTTCAATTACAACACAGAATACAAAGTGCACAGTACTCACTTTATATTTATTTTTTATTACAAATATTTGGACTGTAAAAACAAAAGAAACAGTCAAGAATCAGAGGGGTAGCCATGTTAGTCTGGAATTGCAGAAGTGACAAAGAGTCCTGTGGCACCTTAAAGACTAACTAAAGTATTAGAGCATAAGCTTTCGTGGGCTAATACCCACTTCGTCGGATGCATGCAGTGGAAGTATCCAGGGGCAGGTATAAATAGGTAGGCAAGAACCAGATTAAAGATAACAGGGTGGGTCCAATGAGGCTGAATCAGCTGTTATCTCTAATCAGGGAGGGTGAGGTATTCCTCTAGCTGCTGAACTGGAGGTGTGAACAGCGAGAGAAGAGAAGCTGCTTTTGTAGTTAGCTAGCCATTCAAAATCTCTATTCAGTTCCAAACTGATTGTATCAAATTTGCAAATGAATTTCAACTCTGCAGTTTCTCTTTGCAGTCTGGTCTTAAATTTTTTTTGCTGCAAAATGCTGACCTTTAAGTCTTTCATGGTGTGTGCAGGGAGATTGAAGTGTTCTCCTACGGGTTTTGTATATTGCCATTCCTGATATCTGATTTGTATCCGTTTATCCTTTTTCGTAGGGACTGTCCAGTTTGACCGATGTACATAGCAGAGGGGCATTGCTGGCACATAATGGCATATATTACATTGGTAGATGTGCAGGTGAATGAACCAGTGATGGTATGGCTGATCTGGTTAGGTCCTGTGATGGTATTGCTGGTGTAGATATGTGGGCAAAGTTGGCATTGAGGTTTGTTGCATGGATTGGTTCCTGAGTTAGAGGAGTTATGGCGCGGTGCGCTGTTGCTGGTGAGAATATGCTTGAGGTTGGCGGGTTGTCTGTGGGCCAGGACTGGCCTGCCTCCCAAGGCCTGTGAAAGAGAGGGACTGTTGTCCAGGATGGGTTGTAGATCACTGATGATAGGTTGGAGAGGTTTTAACTGAGGACTGTAGGTGATGACCAGTGGTGTTTTGTTGTTTTCTTTCTTGGGCTTGTCTTGCAGCAGCAGGCTTCTGGGTACACATCTGGCTCTGTTGATCTGTGTCCTTATTTCCTTGTGCGGGTATTGTAGTTTTGAGAAAGCTTGGTGAAGATCTTGTAGGTGTTGGTCTCTGTCTGAGGGGTTGGAGCAAATATGATTGTACCTCAGTGCTTGGCTGTAGACAATGGATCGTGTGGTGTGTCCGGGATGGAAGCTGGTGGCATGAAGGTAGGCATAGCTGTCGGTAGGTTTTCGGTATAGGGTGGTGTTGATGTGGCTGTCATTAACTTGCACCGTGGTGTCTAGGAAGTGGACCTCTCATGTAGTCTGGTCCAGGCTGAGGTGGATGGTGGGGTGGAGGCTGTTGAAATCATGGTGGAATTTTTCCAAAGTTTCTTTCCCATGGGTCCAGATGATGAAGATGTCATCAATGTAGCGTAGATAGAGAAGGGGCTTGAGTGAACGAGAGTTGAGGAAGTGTTGTTCCAGGTCAGCCATAAAGATGTTGGCATACTGTGGGTCCATGCGGGTGTCCATAGCGGTGCCACTGGTCTGCAGGTATATATTGTCACCAAATTTGAAATAATTGTGTGTGAGGATAAAGTCACAGAGCTTAGCAACCACTTGTGCTGTGTCCTCATCAGGGATACTATTCCTGACAGCTTGTATTCCATCTCTGTGTGAGATGTTTGTGTAGAGAGCCTCTACATCTATGGTGGCTAGGATGGTGTTTTCTGGAAGATCACCAATGCATTGTAGTTTTCTCAGGAAGTCGGTGATGTCACGGACTGAATAGAGATTTTGAATGGCTAGCTAACTACAAGAGCAGTTTCTCTTCTCTCGCTGTTCACACCTCCAGTTCAGCTGCTAGAGAAATACCTCACCCTCCCTGATTAGAGATAACAGCTGGTTCAGCCTCATTGGACCCACCCTGTTATCTTTAACCTGGTTCTTGCCTATCTATTTATATCTGCCCCTGGATACTTCCACTGCATGCATCCGACAAAGTGGGTATTAGCCCACGAAAGCTTATGCTCTAATACTTTAGTTAGTCTTTAAGGTGCCACAGGACTCTTTAATCACAAAAGAAACAGTATTTTTCAATTAACCTCATACAAGTACTGTAGTGCAATCTCTATATCATGAACAGGCAACTTACAAATCTAGATTTATTTATTTTTTTGATTGCATAACTGCACTCAAACACAAAACACTGTAAAACTTTAGAGCCTACACGTCCACTCAGTCCTACTTCTTGTTTAGTCCATCGCTCAGACAAACAAATTTGGCTACCTTTGCAGGAGACAATGCTAACTGCTTCTTGTTTACGTCACCTGAAAGCAAAACCAGGTGTTTACATGACACTGTTGTAGCTGATGGCGTTGCAAGATATTTACATGCGGGACATGCTAAAGACTCATATGTCTCCCTTCATGCTTCAACCACCATTCCAAGGGCCATGCAGCCATGCTGACGCTCTTAAAACATGTTGCTCTAATACTTTAGTTAGTCTTTAAGGAGCCACAGGACTCCTTGTCACTTCTGCAATTCCAGACTAACATGGCTACCTCTCTGATTCTTAAAACAATGTGTTAATTACATTGGTGTCTGAATTCCTGGGGGGAGAATTGTATGGCTCCTGCTCTGTCTGGGGCTGTTGGCTAAGTGAAGCTGTCACATGGGGAAAGAAGGACCAGATAGGGCTGGGCCCTGGCCCTCTGAAAACACCCTGCAGGGTGCTGGGTCACCCCCTGCTCTGGGTGAGGGGACCCCTTAGGGACGGGCCACGAGGGAGGGCGGTGACGTCACTGCTCTTGGGGCTGATGCTCCTCCCCCCCGGGCGCCGGCACATGCGCGCGCAGGCGATGGGCGGGAACTGGACGGGGTGTGGGCTCTGCTCCCGCCTGGGCAGCCGGAGCAGTTCTCTCTCCGGTCGGATGGAGGGGTCAGGAGGCGGGTTCCGGTTCCGGGTCGCGTAGTCTGTCATGGCGGCGCCCAGCGGGCTGGAGGAAGAGGCGGCGGCCCCTGGGAGGAGGCAGCCGTTCGGGAGCCGCTTCCTGACCGACCCGAGCCGACTCTTCCAGCACAACGCCTGGTGAGGGGACCCCCGCAACCCCTGGCATGGGCCGGGCCAGAACCCCCCGCCCTCGGGGGAACGACCTCCCTCTTTCTGCGAGCACCCTCCCCCAGCCCGGCGGGCATCGACCTCCCCCTTCCCCCGGGTACAGCCCCCGCTAGCTGCTATGGGTACTGACCCCCCTCGTGCAGACTCCCCCAGCCCTGGGAGCACTGACACCCTTCTGTGCACAGCCACCTCCCCCCACAGCACTGGAGCCACCAACCCCCTCCCCACCCCGGTCCGAGGGGCACCAATCCACCTCTCTGTGCGCTCCCGCAGCGCAGTGGGCACTGACACCCCCCACGTGCAGCCCAACCCCCCAGCCTTGAGGGGCACCTTGTGAAACTGGGAGAACCGCCCCCCTGTTTGCGTGCGCACAGCCCTTCCTCCTAGGCGCCAGGGGAACGGAGGCACGTACCCCCACCCCAATGGGAACTCTTCCTCTTCTTCATTCGCACAGCCCTTCTCCCTCCTCACTTAGTGATCCAGTTTTGGATGATGTGACTCAAAGGTGCCTCATAAATGTAAAGCCTCAATTTCCTTTGTCCAGTAATGAGGCCATTCTTAGGGATCTACTGTTCTGTTTCTTTCAGTCTTTTGTCTCTATCAAATAGTATTGAAAGAATAACCCATTTTAGGGCCTGACTAATTCTGCTAGGCCTCCTACATTCATCTTTGTCCTGTCTTCTGCGCATCATGTTGCTTTGCTCTTTTAAATTATCACTTTAATGCTTGCGCGGCTGTGTATGCACATGGAAACTGTCAACATGTTCTTAATATCTGAAAGTTTCCGTGTATCCAGTGCTATCTCTAGTATATTCATACATATTGTTCAATATTACATCTGTTCATGAATTAATGCTATTTTAATACATGACAGGAGTGTCATCTGCTCTGTCTACCAAGATGTGCCTATTAGTGTCAAATGTGAGAGTAATTTTTGTGGTGTGAATTTTTGTCCATTAAAACTGGATGGGCATCCAAAACCATTCACACACACCTCCGAACAGCCATCACATGGTGATCAGCTTTAGATCATTATCTAGCTGACCCAGATTTGAACTGGAGACCTATAGATGAAGACCCTATTATTGTATCACCAGTTCAGTGAACTGTCTAATTCCCTCACTTTCTTTGCTTATTAGGTGTGTTTTTGATTCTTAATTTACCAGATATTGAAATGCTGTTACACTGCTCAGCAGCTTTCTCTCTCACCCCCCAATCTTAACCTTCCTATCTAAGTAGCTCATTTTATTTTTCCAAACAGGGATAATGTAGAATGGTCTGAAGAGCAGGAAGCCATTGCAAGGAACAAAGTTCAAGAGAACAGCAGGCAGCTTGTGCCACAAGACAAACAAGGTAGTTCTAGATGTCACTATTTCTTATAAATCTTGATGTGTCAATACAATAGTTGACAATTCTAGCCAAAAACAAAGATTCATCTTCATTTATTCCTTCCACCCCCACATTTTTAAAACTGCTGATTTTAATTAGACTCAGGGTCTGTTTAGTATGTGCTGCCTTTAGAACTTCCCCCATAACTCACCCCATTTGACTTTAAGTGATCTTGACTGGAAGGATCACATTGGCCTTGAATTCCCTTGTTGATCTTTTATGTATTAATAAGAAATGCCATAAATCATATAAACAAACTTCTCCAAGTATAAGGCAAGGGGCTGATTCTGTTCTGCCTTCACGGCTGTCTGTCTCTCTCTAGCAGCTTAATGACTTCTAACATTTAATCTTCAAGTTCTTTACGTGATGTTATGCTGCTTGTGAAATAAGCCCAGTCTTTCTCCTATTAAACTATGGGCAGTATTAGTGGTGTCCATATTTATATGCATTAAGTTAATGGTAATAATGGAAGCCGTGACTGAGATAAATATTAGTTTATCTAAGATCCTGCATTGAATGTTTGGCATTAAATCATAGGATTGGAAGAGATCTCATGAGGTCTTCTAGTCCAGTCCCTTCCACTCAAGGCAGGACCAAGCATAGACTATCCCTGACAAGTGTCTGTCCAACCTACTCTTAAACATCTCCAATGACAGAGATTCCACAGCCTCCCTAGGCAATTTATTCCAGTGCTTAATTACCCTGTTAGGAAGCTTTTCCTAATGTCCCCTCTAAACTGTCCTTGCTTCTGTTTAAGCCCATTGCCTCTTGTCCTGTCCTCAAAGATTAACGAGAACAATTTTTCTCTTTTCCTTGTAACAATCTTTTACATACTTGAAGACTGTTATCATGTTGCTGCTCATTCTTATCCTCACCAGTCTAAACAACCCCAGTTTATTCATAGATCATGTTTTCAAGATCTTGAATCATTTTTGTTGCTCTTCTCTGGACTTTCTCCAATTTCTCCGCATCTTTCCTGAAATGTGGCACCCAGAACTGGACACAATAGTCTAGTTTAGGCCTAATCAGTTTGGTATTAAAGTTCTAAGCTGTTCCTTTCAAATTCCCTTCACTTGCTCAGACCTTGGTGCAGGAAATATCGGTGTATCCATCACTTAAACTCACAGTAGTTATAAATCTGAATCAATCTGGAGAAGCATAGCTTTGCAGCTAATGTTTTGGTGAAAGCTGCTAGAAAGTTCACCTGGCCCCTTTCCTCTCCTGCTCTGAGATCTCATTCTACTTTACAAAAGTCAGTGAAAGTGTCCTGCTGTCCTCTGCTATATCTTTCTCTCAAGAGCTAGACTAAGGATTTGGTTGATGTTACTTGTTATATCCCACCTCACACTTGGATGTAGCTAAATAGGAATAATCTGTTGATATTCCTACAGTAGGCTGCTCCTGGGTATCGAGCTGGACCTTTTTAGAACATAAGAATGGCCATACTGAGTCAGACCAAAGGTCCGTCCAGCCCAGTATCCTGTCTGCCGGCAGTGGCCAATGCCAGGTGCCCCAGAGGGAGTGAACCTAACAGGTAATGATCAAGCGATCTCTCTCCTGCCATCCATCTTCACCCTCTGACAAACAGAGGCTGTGATGCCATTTCTTACCCATCCTGGCTAATAGCCATTAATGGACTTCACCTCCATTAATTTATTTAAATAAAACTAAAGTGGTGTGTGTCTATTACATCTGTAAGGGAAAAATATGAATTCTGATGGAGCTATTCAGGCCCTTTCCATGTAGCATTCCATTGTGTTCACAACAGAAGGCTTTCTACTATGGCTAAGACTGACCCTCCTAAAGTCTTGGGTCTAGATTCTCAAAAGTGCTCGGTACCAAGCAGTAGCCATTGCGATATCCAACATGCTGAGTTCATTTGAAAATCAGGCCATTAGCGAATACTGCCCAACTGTCCACTAGCTTCACTTACTTCCAGAGTACAGGAGAGATGGTAACTCTGCCACCTCTGTGGGACTTACTGTACAACTGTAATTCAATTCATGGCACTCTGTAGTGATATTCTAAATGGAATGGAATCCCTGCTGAACCTTTTGTAATCTACAGCACGGCTAGCTACACTACAGAGCAGTACAATGCAAAGTAGGATATTGGTCATTACAGCTGCAGTATCTTGTGGAACAGATGCACGTTCAGAATTTATTTTGGAGAGGGGATCTGATGTACGCTGACTCTGATGTATGCTGTCTTGGAAAGGGTACTAACTAGCTGGGGGCATGGAAAAAGCTTTCACTCTTTCCCTTTGGAGACAATAATTCGTAGGGTCCATCGAGTCTCAGATTCCCTCCCCATCTTCTATGGCCATTAATTTTTGTTTGGGGACATATTTCATCCAGGAGATTCCTCTAGTGTGAAGGGGTGAGTATGGGCTGGACTTTGAGGGTTGTCCTCACAAGGAAGAGCAGAGAGATCAGAACTTCCAACCAAGGAAAGAGATCTGCCGGAATCCATCTCACACATGGACATTCTCTTACACTAGAGTTCTGACTAAAAGGAATATTTTTAATATTCCTGATCTTGAAACAGGAATTATGGGTGAAGTTCATTGGACCATGCTGCGAAAACATCAAATTAGATGATTATAATGGATCTTTCTGGCTGTGAAATCTATTTTTTGCGTGATACTTAACAGGTGGTCCTTGATTTCTTGTTCTTACACTGCTACTAATACTCTGTGCTGATCTGAGGTCTTTGTTGTTTTACAAACAATAAGTTCCACAGCATCTCTGAGGTAGGTAAGGCTTTATATAGGACTTAACTAGAAGGACCAACATACCTCTGGAATAGAAAGTAGCTGCTGTCCGGTAATGCACAGCACTGTTGCATCGTTCTTCAGGACAGGAACGTATCTTATGCAGTGGATATCACAGGAGGCATTTAGGTCAGAGGTTCTCAACCAGGCGTTGAGATCCTTGGTGTACTCAGAGATCTTCCAGGGGTTACACCAACTCATCTATATATTTGCCTGGTTTTACAACAATAAAAAGCACCAGCAAACTCAGTACAAACTAAAATTTCATCCAGACAATGACTTGTTTATATGGCTCTATAGACTATACACTGAAATGTAAGTACAATATTTATATTCCAATTTATTTATTTTATAATTATATGGTAAAAACGAGAGTCAACAATTTTTCAGTAATAGCATGGCTGACACTTGTATTTTTGTCTGATTTTATAAGCAAGTAGTTTTTAAGTGAGGTGAAAATTGGGGGTATGCTCATGCCAAAACCTCACTTGAGAGAGAGGCTTGCCACATTTGGAAGATGCTAATCAGTTCCTCACACTGAGTCCATTTCCCGAGAGTGGAAGCAGCTCCAAGAATGGTATTAGGTATCTGAAATCTGTGCAGTCATGTCATAGAAATTTTCAGGCCATTTCTGAGCCCATTAGAAAATAACTCAATCACCTCCACTTCCCATCTGCCACAGAGGAGGGTTCTTCCTGTTCTTTCTCAGTATTGTGTTACTCATCTTATGAACTTGATCCAGGAGGTCTGAGAGATTTGAATCTGCAAGTGATAACTCTCTCCACTAAGGTTTCTTGGATGCAATGAGGGAGTAGCCATTTCCCTTTGTCCTCTTTTCTTGTCTGTAATCTCAGAAATGTCTGATGCTCTAAAGTGTACAAAACACTGGAAAATAAAATACTTGGATCAGTCCAGTGTTGGCAATCAGACTAAGTTTATTATAATGTTTTTAATTTCACACAATTTCAAAGCATGTGACAAATACTAGCTTACCCTTGTACAACCTCTGTGAGGTGGGTGAGTACTACCCCATTTTTCAAATGGGAAGCTAAAAGGCCTGATCCCAAAATAAACTAAGCACCTTCGTCTCTCATTGACTTCACTGGGAGTTGTAGGTGCTCAGTGTTTCTCAGTATGACTTTCCTCAGGTCCCAGAGAGAGTCAGTGGAAGAGAGAGGGAATAAGACCCAGAGGTTCTTTAACAGTTCTCTACAAATAGGCCTTTCCTATCTCAGTGCTGTGAAATCCAGATAGAAAGGCAGACAACTTCTTTCACAAACTCCTTCCTTTCTTATTCCTAATGAGGTAGCATGATGTCATAGTGGGGCAGAGGGCGGATTGCTCCTCATGCGAGGCAATCAAACTCAGATAGGATGCTCCTCAATGAATAACTCTAATTCTTAAATAAGTTGCTTAATACAGTATGGAGTTTGTGATCCCTGTTTGAGTAAACTGATCTCAAGCTAAGAACTTTGACTTGTCTTCTGTTGACCTTTCTTTTGTGTCTTTGCTTACAGATGAATATGAACTCAGTGCTAATGAATACTGGAATGATTTCTATAAAATCCATGAAAATGGCTTCTTCAAGGACAGACACTGGCTGTTCACTGAATTTCCTGAACTGGCACCAAACCAGAACCTATGTCAACCTGAGGCTTCTGCATTCAAAGATGGTAGCACCAGAAAACGGAGAAACACCAGGCTGGGGAGCTGTGAAAACGGTCTTTGTTCATTGGAAACCAGAATACAAGAGCATGGTCAATTGGACTTGATGAAAGATAATTTATCTAATAATATCATCAACAGACTCGACATAGATGGAGAAGCAGTACTGAAGTTGGGTGACTTGAAACTAAGTGATGGTGACTTCCCAGGATCTTCTGCCACTTACCGTATACTAGAGGTAATTTCAATGAATGAGAGAAACAGCATCTTTCCCAAGTGAATCAAACTTGCCATCAGAATCTTTGTTCATCAAGGTGACAGATTGCAAACTGACCGGTTGTCATGTACAACCTCACTAAATCCTGCAGCGCAACATGACTTTACATACAGAACCAACAGTCTTACTTACAGATCTATCCCAAAGCTCTTTACAGATCTGAATAATAGGAGAGAAGCTGTAATATAGGCAAGAAGAGAGCTTCATTTTCTGCTGAAATTTGATTATGAGGGAAAGATTCAGGAAGATTGCTGCAGAGGAGAAGGCTCTTGTACCAGCAGTAATGAGACTGAGCAAAAGAATAGACATAGTCACAGAGTTTGAGGCCAGAAGGGACCACCAGATCACCCTCTTTATCTCTCTCTCCTTTCCCAGTCCCCATATTTCACAGGCCACTAGCACTACCCAGCACCCGTATAGTAAACCCAACAACCAAAATTAGAGTACTACATCCCACAGGAGACTAAATTATAATGTGCCACTGACAGAGAATAGGATAGCCCAAGACCCCTGCAATGGCAGAGAAGTGATTAAGTGAGAGATGTCCAGATAATCCTGAGAAGTGATTTGTACCCATATGCTGCAGAGGAAAGTGAAAAACCCCCACAACAGGCAGTCTATGGGAGGTGATAGAGAGAGGACCAGAGCTGTGAGATGGGCTGGAGTAGCTGAGTGGAGGGTGTTAAAAATGAAGAGGAAAACTTTGAACTGAATTACACCTGTTGGGTTTTGGTTCAGATTGGTCTTTGTGACCAACTAGTTCCCAAAGGGATGAGTGTCTGACTGTCCCACACTGAGGCCTTCTGAGAGTCAAAATGCAAGTTATTGCTACCTGATAAAGTAATGGCTGAAGTCTGAGCGCACTCATTGTGTAAAGAGCTGGTTTGTTAACCGTGTTCAGGAAACTTCCCTCTGTCCCTGAGTTCTGCTCCTGAGTCTCTGACTTGAGTGATGTAAAACTGAAAACTATGTTGCAGACCAAAAAAACCCCTACACATACAGCTAAGGAATTCTCAGGTAGTTGTGAGGTCACAAAATAGTGATGCATGAGGGGTATCAACAGCATTCCTAGAACTCAGACTATAGAACTCATGGAGCTAATAAACTATTAAAGCTGAAATATTTGTACTGAGTTGGTCCCCACAACCTGTCACTGTGGATGATCAATCATCATATATCTGGGGCTGGTTCACTTTAAGAATTACGTTAATAGCAGTGGCCGGCCACCTGTTCTCCCACAGGTGAGTCAACATGAATAGCTTTGCAGCTCTCTGCAGGATCCTAGCACCTAAAATCCTGTTAGAGGCAACTTTCCATACTATTAAACCATCTCTGCTTTCATATCCCACCCGTATGCTTTCTGCACCCGCCGTCATTTCAAACATCCAGTTGTACATTCCATTCTGCTTACTTCAGTCCTTCCATAGAAGTCCCTAAACATTCAAGAACAACAGCCGCTGAACTAAATTGTATGGCTTATCATCTCTTCAAACGAAGGTAAAGGGAAGTAACACTCCAGGCCCAGGTATAACTAGGGATTGTAAGAGAGTCATCTAGAAAAGGAGACTGAAATAATAGGGTGCAGCTATAACAGAAAGAAAAAGCAAAGCAAATTTCCTTCTTCTCCCCCACCCTTCCTCATTGTCTCTGTATGGAAATGAAAATGACTAACCCCTGGCCTTTGAGGCTGCCTGGGTGACTCATGCTGGTTGTTATGCTTGCAATAACAACTTTCAAGAATATCCGTGATCCACACAATCTGCCAGACTGTTGGTAGAATTAGGTAGCTAGTTTGGTGGCTTTCTGTGGATGCTCGGCTGCAGAGCCTGATCCTGAGAGGTGCTGAGCATCTTCATCTCTTATGAATGAGAGTTGCAGGTGTTCATTGCTGTTTGGGATTGGTCCCCTATAGGTTGCTGGAACATCATTTTGTGGCTGGAGGGTGATGCTTTGTAACAGCTGCTAAGTGCAGACTAGAAAATGGGAGTCAGTGGGGAAAGCAGTACAGATGTGTAACCGGCTGCTCTTTTTCTGCAGGTTGGCTGTGGTGCTGGAAATACGGTCTTCCCAATTTTGCAAACCAACAAGTAAGCAGCTTTGATTATTTACTGCTTGTAAAGTTTAAAATAATCACTGGAAAGGATGTTGAGCTCTGCTCCTTTTTTTAAATGCATAGACTCGCTGCATATGAAAGAGGCTTAACACATACACACCCACTTGTCAGTTCTGTCCACACACCTTTGAATGATTGAATTGAAGTTAAAAGGTTGCTGAGAGTCCAAAGGATGCTTTTGGTGGTCATGAAATTCTGCACATGCACTCATCTGTGGCTTTCAAAGCACTCCACAGATAAACTTCCCAATCTCTTTTTTCCCTCCTTTCCTGCAAGACTGTAAGCATCATTGTACAGATGGGAACGACAAAAGCGCTAAGTAACTCATCCAAGACCACACAGCAAGTCATTGGTAGAGATACCAATAAAGCCCAGTGCTCCTAATTCCCAGCTGCATGCTCTAATCATTAGACCCACTGCTTCCCTAAAACTTACTTTGCAAGTTGAATTGATTTTAAATCAACAATTTTAATCCTGATTTAAACCAGCAAGCAGTACATCTTGATTTAAATCAGTGATTTTAATCTTGTTTTGCATTTGTACTGCGTGTAATACAAATTTGTTTTATGTGTAGTTAGTGAATTGAACTGATTGATTCTGGTCATCATTTTTTTCGAGATTTTAGAACTAGTAGTTTTCTTGCACCTCGTTTTTATTCATAGATTGGGAGTTGAAAAAGCAGGAAAATCTTCAATTTTTATTTTTATTTTTCCAATCAGTTATTTAACTTTGAATGAACTAGTCATTGAACTAATATAGTTGAATAAATTAAAATGAATAAAATATTCGCCCTGCACCTGCATAAGAAACTGCTGTTGTCAAAAGATAGTTTAGCACTTCAACAAAATCTAGTTATAGGTGCTTAGCCAGTGACTGCTACCATTTCAGTGCTTTTATTTTCTTTAAAACTTTGGCAGCAAACATGTACTGCATGAATATTTTTAATTTAAATTATTTTAATAGATTATCATAAGTGTAGGTATTAAGGTAAGTTGTCATAATTTCAAATTTAATATAAAAAGGCTTATTTTTAAAAAGAAAAATATATTTAAACTAAAAATCCAAGGTTTTTTTATGAGCAATTTTTATCCACTTTGAGAACCATATGGGGCAAGTGACTGTTTCCTGTTTCTTTTGCATTTATTTCAGTGATCCGGGGCTCTTTGTTTATTGCTGTGATTTTTCCAACACAGCTGTGGACCTTGTCCAGGTAAACTAAATATTATATAAATTCTAGATAAAGTCCCAGCTAGATAGAGGCAGCTGATCCTGTGCAGCATTTGCAAAGATCTACAATTAGCGCTGCCTTTGTTAGTTCAATTCTGCTGGCAGCTTGATATTTAGCTAGAAGTACATACTGCCTCTCAGTGCAATAGATTAGGGGATCTGGCCATTGGAAGCTGCAGGAAGGAAGGGAACAGGATTAAACTTTAAAAAAAAAAAAAAAAAAAAAAAAAAAAGGAGCAGATTTAGGCCTTGACTCTCTGTGCTGCTATAAAGGGGAGAATTCCAGCTTACTGGTATAAATCACCCATTTCTAGCCTTGATCATTTGTGAGAGGCTGGACCTTAAAGCTGTTGCTGGTCCACAGTCTGGCACTGCTTTTTTTGGCAGTAGTGAAGGACTGAATAGAATGAGTCCAGAACTCTCTTATAACTCTGCCGTATCTACTTAATAATTGCCCATAGTTCCCCTCAACTTCCCTTTCTGACATCACTCAAATATTCTAATAGCTATACACACAGGGGTTATTCTGAAATGGACTCAAGGCCTCTGGGCATGTCTACACTGCAGCAAAGGGCATGTCTCCCAGCCTGGATACACAGACTCATGCTAACTCCACTCCAACGAATGTTAAAAATAACATGTGGACATTGCAGCGTGGGCGGTGGTTCAGGCTAGCTGATCGGGCAGGCTTGGACTTGGATGGCTACCTTGAGCCATCGCCCATACCACAGTGTCCACACTGCTATTTTTAGCACGCCAGCTTGAGTGGAGCTTGTGCAAGTCTAGGAGGCACTAACTCAACTGCAGTGTAGATACACCCTGGCTGTTCTGGCTTTTCCATATGAAAGTGAAATGGAGACTGTGCCACCAGGTAGCGTTGGTATTTGTGTCTGTACCGTCTTGTATTGCTCCTTTTTTAATTGCAGGCCAATGCAGAGTATGACTCTTCTCGCTGTTTTGCCTTCGTTCATGACCTGTGCAAGGACCAAAGCCCATACCCAGTGCCAGAGGAGAGTCTTGACATCGTTATTCTCATCTTTGTCCTATCAGCTATTCTCCCAGAAAAGTAAGTCAGCCTCTATTACAGCACCAGCAATTCACT
Organism: Dermatemys mawii; assembly: GCA_007922305.1. Classification (NCBI taxonomy): domain Eukaryota; kingdom Metazoa; phylum Chordata; order Testudines; family Dermatemydidae; genus Dermatemys; species Dermatemys mawii. The sequence continues at coordinate 8,167,893 of ML677404.1, read as the reverse complement.
GTAATGAAAGGAAAAAAGGCTGCACATGACTAATGCAGTCAAAGCTACTTTATAGGGGATATTAAAGTGATATTGTCAGGTTAAAAATTCTGTAGTGAAATAATCCTTACCTGTATTACTGAAACTCTAAATTTAACCTAATGTACTCATCACCTTGTGCTCTTTATATACTTTGTGCATTTCATTCCACTTGGACAACGAACAAGCAGTAGGGTCAATTTCAATATAGAGCAGTGCCCCAAAGTCTGGGCTTCAAGTGCTACCAGGGAATAACTGAATCCAAGTAAACTATTCCCATGGACTTCTATTAATATTAGACTACATAAAACTTCATTTTATTTACACACCTACATTTTGGTCCTAAACTCTGGGGAGTGTCATTTTTACAGATGAGCAAAATGAGCACAGAGTTTACGGGCAGTGTCCCCATTAACTGTTCTCACTTTACGTATTTATAAAAATAGGTGCAGCTTATGCTATTTACCTATAGGTAAATAGCATAAACTGCACCTATTTACCTATAGGTAAATGCCCACATGCTCCAAATATCAGCACTATCCCTAGTCCTTTCTGCAGTGGAATGCTATAGGTAAATAGGTGCAGCTTATGCTATTTACCTACCTCACAGGAGCGTTGAGGAGGAATATAGGTAAGATATCTTACCTATATTCATAATACATCCGTTGTATGTAGTGCATCTCATGGCAGGACAGAGACACACTTGGTGACACTAGGAGTACAAAGAGGATTTCTTCTTCTGATTTCTGGTCACATACCAAGCCGGTGGCTTTTTTGGCTTTCTTTCTATGGGAGTGACTAGCACAGCATATGCTGCTGAATGTCCCCACGCAAAGTTTCCCACAGTTCGACCTGGAAAGTACAATCATGGGAAAGACTGCTGACTCCACTGCATAATAGGGATCATAGTAATGCTTTTTAAAATTGGAATACTTGCCAGATAGCAACATGGTGTCAAGGTAAACACAATTTACAAACCAGTATGTACTTAAATAATTACCTGCTGTTCATTGTGCGGCTAGTGTTCAAGAACCTTGTCTGAGGTGACAAATCAGGAAGCCTGAGTAGCCACCGCGATGTCATAGTGCCAAATGCCTCGAAAACAGTGGTCTTATCTTCCCATCTGAACCATATCTAGGCCAAGAAAAGATTAAACATCGATTTCTGTGGCTTTCCATTGATGCACAATCATCATCCACGGTACCTGAGGATAACCCTGAATTGCGCGCTTAGCTTCCATCGCCACCTTGAACAAAACCAAAAGGAAAATGAAGGCCAGAGTCCACATCATACAGAAGCTTGCAGTACCATCTGGGGGAAGCCATGCCACATGCTCCAAATATCAGCACTATCCCTAGTCCATTCTGCAGTGGAATGCTGTGCCCCAGTTTGGAGCGGAACCCCACACACCATTTTAGTGGACACTGACATCAACGCCGCTCTTTGCATAATTAGGGACACCCTCACATTAACACCATGTCCAGGGCTATCAGGATTGGCTAACTTTGAACCAGCAAATATCCAAGGAGATGCTGCAGCAGTTATGGAGTACATAAAGATCATGGCAAAAACCCCACTACCATTCCACCTTGAACTAGAACACCCGCCTTGCCACTGACTAAAATCAAGAAAATCCTTTTGGTCTCATGCCACAGCCTTCTTGCAGAAGATAACGACATCTGCAGAAGACAGTCTGAAGCCTGGGTGGCTGCAGATGTACCAAACAAAAATCTAATTGACAAACCAACTGTGAAAGTGCTGGGTTTCTCCTCCCCATGGTGCATATGGACAGCTCTAAACCATATCCACACCTGACATGGAAGATGTGCATAATTACTCTGTAGATGGAAAGTGAGGGAATTGTTGAAATTTGACTGTGGTATAGTGCAAACTGTTGGACACATCTTGAATGATTGACTAGTCCAAGCTTATCCTGGAGGCGTCATACCCGTTCCCATGGCCGCCACCTCTCAGCTCTGAGCTAAGTAAGAGACCCGAAGATCCAACTGTAGTGATATCTTTGCTTTCACTGTTTCACTGTCGCCGTACAGAAGAAGACGAGGACAACTGTGTGGCTACTTTGTCTATATGTACCAGAGAAGCTGCTTGTGATTCATAAGCACATTCTGAGTCATGGGCACTGCTCAGTGGCACTCATGGACTGTCTTTGAGTTCTGTGTTTGTACAACAGAGTCCTGGTCCATGTCTGGGGCTCTGAGATGCCATGATAATACAACAAACCAACCATGTAACTGTGCACCCATGGGATAACATTTTTCGCTGGCGGCTGACACCTAGCATGGCAAAGCCTCTTGGAACAGTTCAGGCTCTCTTGGAGAGGTTGTTGGGCTAGGTCTCATAGAGGGATGGGCTGATGCGAAAGCGAAATACACTGAGATGGGCTGGCCTCACATGGCATCTGGCAGAGTTTCAGTGGGATGTAATTCGGTCTTCTGAAGTGTGAAGGCTAGGACTAAAACAGGGTTTAAAAGAGAACTGGATAAATTGATGGAGGTTAAGTCCATTAATGGCTATTAGCCAGGATGGGTAAGGAATAGTGTCCCTAGCCTCTCTTTGTCAGAGGGGGGTGATGGGTGGCAGGAGAGGGATCACTTGATCATTACCTGTTAGACTCACTCACTTTAGGGCACCTGGCGTTGGCCACTGTCAGTAGACAGGACACTGGGCTGGATGGACCTTTGGTCTGACCTGGTACGGCCATTCTTATGCGGGGGCTCTGCTCCAAAAAGAGTGGGAAATCCTGCCTTGCACTGTAAGTATCAGTGCCGACCTGTGTTTCCTGAACTAGCTCTAAACCCCTGAGAGCAGGGTTAACAGACGCTCTACACCAGGGTTCCTTCTGTTTTGGGACAGTTTCAGTCCAAGTTTCAGAGCTGCTAAGCACCAACAGTGTCCGCTGAAGTCCATTTCTGGAAGTCAGGCCCAAGGTGCTGCAAGTTAGGCACTTACAGAAATGTCACAGACACGTTCATAGAGTCTAAGGCCAGAAGGGGCCACTATTATCACCTCGCCTGGCTTCCTGTAAAACACAGGCCAGAGCACCTTGCCCACTAATTGCTGTATCAAGCCCATGATATGTGATTGGACTGTACAGCATATCTTTTAGAAGGACCTCCAGCCACTACGTCTCTCTGTCCATTGTTCCAGTGTTAACTGCCCTCACTGTTAGAAATGTTTGCCTTATTTCTAGTCTGATTTTTGTCCGGCATCTAGGATTCCTGCCCAAACTCTCACAGGAAATCCACGCAGAACCATGGATAGCACTTGAAGATCCTGTGTTAAACCACGTGACCACTTCCTCTCATGTGATGCCATCTTACAAAGATTTTTTCAGATAAACAAAGTTATAAACACCTGCAAGTCCGGGAGTATAGGCACAATCCAGTTTATCAGGACAGCTGCTGACAAAACCACAGCAACCTTCATATTCTCCACTATAAGCCTGCCTTTTTAAAAACCTTAAATCAACTGAGCTGTTTAAAATGAGAATTTTTCACTTGGGTCATAAGTTGTAAATAAAAGTCTAGACATAAAAGTACTCTGTCTCTTTGATGATCTCAGCTCATTCTGATGATCTGAGGGATGAAGGAAGCTAGCATAACTTTGAAGGCTGTTGATTTTTCCTAATTTGCCCTTTTCCCAGGATGCAGTGCGTCATTAACAGACTGAGCCGGCTTCTTAAACCAGGAGGAATGATTCTATTACGAGATTATGGTCGTTATGACCTGGCGCAGCTTCGATTTAAGAAAGGTATTTCCTCCATCCGTGCTGGAACGTTTGCCCCATCAGGTGTGAGTGTGATGTGCGAGTGTCTGTCTGCTGGGGAGGCTGCCGTGTCTAGGAGACAGGCTGATAACTTCCTCTTCAGTACAGTGGGCAATAGGGGGCAGGAATTGTCATCTGGCTTCTTGTGCAGCTGATTTAAAACAAGTTAGGTGAATAATACTGTCCAAACAACTCTTGCCCCCAGGTCGGTGTCTGTCCGATAACTTCTATGTGAGAGGCGATGGGACCAGAGTTTACTTCTTTACACAAGGTAGGAGATTAGATATTGTATTCCTGACATTCTCACCTTCCTCATTCCTTTGCATGGGGAATTTCTGCAAACCCCCAGAGGCGAGCAGCTGACTGAGACGTACCCTCCCTGGACCGGGCTGAAACATTAGAGGTTTGTCAGTTGCATGGAGAGCTGGGCCTGTTGATCATTGTGAAATATGACTTAGTGCGTTCCTTCGTGTAGCAGAGAATCCTTCCCCATCTGCCTCACTTGCAGAGGGCCCTCTTGCAGTGGAACTAGTGTGTTTGCTGCACTGGGGGGTTGACGGGAGGGGAGCAGAATTTGAGGAGGTGTGGGGAGGGGCTCTCCTTGGATACTGTTGCCCAGGGAAGGTTACATGGAAGTGGAGCCAGAGGGGCCAGCACTCTGAGAATCGTGTCTTCTGCCACCCCCAATGTGGAGGCACTAAAGACTATTCTGGCTGCTGGGGGTAGCCTCAGCAAAACAACTCTGCTGCTGCATCATGGAACTTGTACTCTTCTCCACTCATAACCCCCTGCCCTCCAAACCCACAGCCAAGTTAGTGATATTGGGCCCCTCTTGCCTACTGCTGGTAATCATTAATCAAGGCTAAATGATCAGGTAGGTATGGCAGTGGTGCTACTGTAACGAGCTGTTCAGTTCACTGCACAGGGCGTATAGGTTACAGTGAAATAATTCTAAAATGGGTGTTTCGAAAGGAAGAAAATGGCTGTCTGGCAAAGGTTTCAGCATGGCAGGTATGAGATAAAAGAGCACAAGCTGGGACTTGTTAGCCCTTTGCTACAGAAACACTGTAAAATCACATGCTCTCAGAGCTGATGTTACACTGGATCTCTTCCCAGTACTACTAGATTTCTGGCTTTACATGCGGCCAGTGTGTTGGGGCACCCTGTTACAAACTGCATCGTGCCGGCTATTGCTTGTATTTGGACTACTTGGCTATAGCATTGTTCTGGCCTGGAGGGCACTCGGTGTCTTGATCAGCCCCACCTTGATGTGGCTTTTCTGGGATGTTTTTGGATTAATGACCACAATCCATATCAGTAGGGCCCTCCCAAATTAACAGCCATGAAATATGCGTCACGGACCAGGAAAGCTGGTCTTTTGAGCGCTTTTACCCTATATTGTACTGACTTCACAGGATAGACCAGATTTCACATGGCACACAGGGGTCCTGACCCAAAAGGGAGTTACAGGGGGTCACAAGGTTATTTTGAGGGGGAGGGTCACGGTATCACCACCCTTACTTCTGCACTGCCTTCAGAACTGGATGGCTGGAGAGCGGTGGCTGTTGGCCAGGTGCCCAGCTCTGAAGGCGGCACCCCACCTGCACCAGCATAAAAGTAAGGGTGGCAATACCATACCATGCAACCTTACTTCTGTGCTGCTGCCTTCAGAGCTGGGCGGCTTGAAATCGGCTGCCGACTGAGGGCCCAGTTCTGCACTGCTGCCTGCAGAAGTAAGGGTGGCAATCCCATACTGTGCCATCACTTTTGCACTGCTGCTGGGCTCTGGCTTCCGGCCAGCAGTTGCCGCACTCCAGCTGCCCAGCTCTGAGGGCAGCTGCGACCAGCAGCAGAATAGAAGGAAGGGTAGAAGTACCAAACCCCTCTCCCCACACCTACAATAACCTTGCGACCCTCCCACAACTCCTTTTTGAGTCAGGACCGTTACAATTACAACACCATGAAATTTCAGATTTAAATAGCTGAAATCATTGCATTTACTATTTTAAAAATTCTCTGACAGTGAAACTGACCAAAATGGACTGTGACCTTGGTAGGGACTTAGATATCAGACATACAGTACTATAAGCTTAACCTTATAGCTCTACAGCATGGGCCTGATCCTGTAGGGTGCTGCATGTCTCTCACTGCCGGGGACTTTGGTATCTGAGGATGCTTAGCATCTTGATCAAGCCCCTTGAAAAACACATTCCTGTCTCAACTATCCTTAATCTTGGAAAGTCGTCTTCTCAGGCATTTGTGAATGGACAATGCCCACCTCTTCATTCTAGGGTTGCTGTCTTCCCTTCCTCCTCCCCCTTGCTCTCTGTGATACCAATCATCCAAGCACTTCTCTTCCCCCTCAGTAGAGCAGAGCAGAACATGTACCCCAAGCTCAGTATTAATTCTTGCCATGAGATGATCACAAGGGTTGGCAGACTGCGTAGAGATCACGACACATCAAAGGCAGGTATCATGTGGTCCTTTCAATTTACTGTAGAATTAAAGCACTGGATTTTCCCAGGACTTCCTTGAACCTTCAAAGGAATCTTTTGGCCCCCACTTAGAGCAGTTTAACCTACGACAAGCAAGCGTTGATCAAATTAATGCTTCTGCTATCTTAACCGCCTCCTCCCCACTCCTCCTAGATGAACTGCATGCTCTTTTCACCACGTCTGGGTTGGAAAAAGTCCAGAATCTGGTTGATCGGCGCCTGCAGGTGAACCGAGGGAAGCAAGTGACAATGCATCGAGTGTGGATCCAGTGTAAATACTGCAAGCCCTTCCCTGCAGGACATAAGGAGAATGGGCATGTTCATTAGAAAGGCATGCTTATCACCTGTGCTGTATTTGGACTTGCTGGGACTGTCCTCCTGTGCAGCGTGTGGCACTGAGCAGACCTGCCATATCCTGCTGAATTCCGGCGCATTCTCCAAAGACCAGACTAGTCGTAAGTTCACATTCTTTGTGTGCAAGGTGGAGCTATGCTCAGAACAACTCCACGACAACATTTACTTACTAGTCCTTGTTTTTAAATTAATGGTGACTAACAGTTTACCTAAGAAACGGGTAGTCACTGTCCCTTGTTGAGCCAGAGCTAAATGAGTAACGAGTCCTCTGTCATCCGAGTGTCTCCATGAAAAGGAATGGGAGTTTGGACCTTCTCTTCAGGTTTGGCAGTTTTCAGGACAGTGTGGTTCATTTCAACCACCCACTCCACCCATCCCAGATCCTCCTGCTCCGGTGTTGAAAACCAAAGTCGGATGACCTGCAAATCAGATACTGAGAGGGGTGGGTTGGCCTACAAGTTTTAAAAGTCAAATTGGCTAGTGAATGCAGATTCAGTCCAGCACTGTGCTACTCATGCAAACTCACAGAGGGAATCCCCTTCCATCTTATGCAAGGTAATCAGCTGACTTGATGTGGTGGACGGTGTCAAGTAATTAACTTACTGGAAGCCTACCCACAAGGTTCAAAAGCTATTCTTGTGGTCCATCCTCTGGGAGCTTCTGGGAAATCTGTTTTAAATAGAGTGTGAGGCTACAGTCTTTGTTACATTTATAAAGAACTAATTTGCGGTAAACTTTGCCAGCCATGGTTTACACCACTAAAGTCTTTCCAAGCAAGCTAGTGTGCTGTACTGCAGCTGATCTGCACTGAGGAGATTCAGGTTCAAGTCTGTCAAGCATGGGGCAAAAATAGCATGGTGTGATAGAACAATACTCCCCTTTTGGTGTCAATTATAGACCAGAACAGACAATCATCTCTGACTGTGGATTTTCATGTGTATAGAGTGGAGAAGGTGGGGGAAATTCCATCAAGCCTATGTTTAATTATCAGGATAGGAAGAATGTGACCAGGTTGGGGGGTGGGGGGAGATGGGATTGACTAGGTGTGGAAGGGGAAGGATTGGAGGGGATTTGTGATGCTTCCGAATAGCTACTGGCTTATGATCCTCCTTCTCTCCATCTACCTTCCCCTAGTGCCTGCTCCTCTCAGGATCTCTGTTGGAGAGAACCCAGCCTGACACCTTCTTAATGACTTGTTTTGGCTGACATTGCTGGGGGGAGAGGGACCAAGGCTGTGCCCATGCAGTCTGGTGCACCTCACATGCCATTCCACTCACAGCACATATATTTTGATGGTGAGATGATCATGAGCTAAAAATACCTGTACAGGAAGGAGATGTCCACTCATAAGGAGCTGTTTCATCTCGCTGACAGAACTATGCCTGGAAGGGTGTAAGGGAAGTAAAGAGAGAAGAATGTGCTCTTGGTCCCTTAGAAGTCAATGGGAGTTTGCACTGAGAGTAGAAGTCAATGGGAACTTTTGTCATTGAGACTGGACTGGGCCCATTAGCTTGACTGGTGCTGGAAGAGCCCACAGGCATCATGGTGACATCTGCCATGTTTAGAAGCCAGCCCTGTTGATTCGTGACACTGCCACCACACAGCCAGCCTGCCCCTCTGCAATTGTCATTCCTAACTCCATAGGGTGATGTGTTCCAAGGCAGAGTACAGGTGCAAAGGTGACCAAACAAGTCCCTTGGAGCCTCCCTTTGTGTGCTGTGCATGCTGGTGCAATTTTTGTGTTTAAAATCAGACTCCAAAACAGTTCTTTGTGAGCACCTGATTAATGCTCGAGTGAACAGCTGGAAGAAAAGCTCTTGTTAAAGGTGCTACAATCCTGCTCCTTCAGGTCAGGGCTGAGAGAACTTTCAAACCACAGAGGATGGAGGAGGAAATGAGCAGACTCAAAATGCCTACTATTTCTAAGGCAAAAACATATGGAGAAGGCATATTTCCTTCAGCAATATTGGCAGGATTCAATTGTATTTCTTATGATTTAGATTATACTGAATTTTATGCATTTTTATCAATTTTCACAATTGCGGGAAACAATTTGGTGGGGGGGTAAGACAATAGCAATTTAATGACAGTAGGTGTTGAGATTCAAAAAGTGAAGCTTTATAACTGTTAAAACACAAATTGTCAACCTCGCATATCAAAATATACCAAGTAAACACGCTTAAGTCAAACTCAGTTCTCAAGCAACAATTTTCTTATTTTATCAGTAAATTTCAGTTTTAATTTTGATGGAAATATTTTTTCATGTGTGTGTACAGTGAAATCTTGTCAATGTTTACTGATAAAAATCTAATCCTTCCAAGCTTACAGATGTTCTAAGTAGCAGAATAAAGCACAAATACAATTGTCCCTTTCCTTTACAGATCACGTTTAAAGCGGAGGGATTGCCCCTTGCCATGGGGCAGCTGCATTGCTAAGCTATAGCTCCACGAGAACTCCTCAGTATTTCAGTTAGCCTTTAAAAAAAAATGGCTACTGAGTTTGGAAGAGGTTTTAATAATTAGAGAGTTAGTGCTTTACAGGCATTTAATAAGATAGGTCTCTGCCCTGAAGAGCTTACAGGGGAATGGACAATACCTAGACAAAAGTGTCTCCTTGAAACAGACTGCAAGAATAACTGTCTGCTTTTAAGGCAATGATTGCATCATTGCTCTCCGGAGCTCCTTTTCCTCTTAATCCTGGTGATGTTGGTTTCTTTCTCTCATCCCACCCAGGAGATCAAGTCAGGTTTAGGAAAGAAGAATCCTGTCATTCTCCAGCATGACGTCCCTCTGCCTCTCATCTAACCAACCCTGCCTTTGCTTAAATGTCGCCTTTCCAGTGACTGCTGGCACCTGAGCCAGTTTCCTGCAGTTCCCCCCCGCCCCCATCTCCAGAGGGAGCTGTCCCTTTTGGGGATAGTTTTATCTCCCTTGAAGGAGGCTTATTTACTGAAGTAAACAAGCAGTATAATTGGGGGGAATTAAAGTAATTAGAAAAATTCCTTATTAATCACCCAAGGGTTTGTTGTAACACAAGGAAGGTTGTTGCTTTCATTATAAATTATTCATTTAAAGATGATGGAGCCTGTAAAAGCACTTCATACTCTTTTAAAAGAATTAAAATGAAGTTTCTTATGATTGTTCTACTAGCTTAAAGGCTCTTAGCACATCTATCTGGTTTTGACTAAAGCTTCATGCAAACACTTGCAACCATTTAGGCATGCAGCCATGAATATAGCTGTATTTTTTTTAACCTTGTTTGTTCTGTTTTAACATTTAAACAGGTGCTTGGAATAAAAAAAGTACTGTTTAAACATGATTTTGTTTTAGATGTTACTGGTCCTCAATGGCTATTAGCCAGGATGGGCAGAGATGGTGTCTCTAGCCTCTGTTGGCCAGAAGGTGGGCATGAGTGACAGGATGAATCACTTGTTGATTCCGTGTTCTGTTTATTCCCTCTGGGGCACCTGGCATTAGCCTCTGTCGGAAGACAGGATATTGGGCTAGATGGATGTTTGGTCTGACCCAGTATGGCTGTTCTTATGTTCTTGAAAGGCTGAATGGCCTTTATTTGAACCCAGTCTACTACAGACCAGTGGATAGAGCCCTACTAAATTCACGGTCCATTTTGGTCAGTTTCATGGTCATGGGATTTTTAGAATAGTAAATTTCATGACTTTGGCTATTTAAATCTGAGATTTCATAGTATTGTAATTGTCGGGGTCCTGACCTAAAAAGGCGTTGTGGGAGGGTCACCAGGTTATTGTGTGTAGTTCTTGGCCTATTCCAGTCCTGGCCCTATTGAGCAGAGTATGCTGATCAGACTCAGTTACACAATGGTTTTATGATGTATGGAGATAAGATCGTTAAACTTATTGTCACTGTCTTAGAACAGGGATTTTCAACCTTTTTCTTTGTTTCCTATTTCTCTCCCCTCCCCCAACATGCTATAAAAACTCCTCTGCCCACCTGTACTACAAGAACTGGTTTTCTGCATCTAAAAGCAAGGGCTGGTGTTAGTGGATAGCAAGCAGGGCAATTTTCTGGGGTCCCACAGCACAGGAGCCCCCACGAAGCTAAGTTGCTTCGGCTTCAGCCCGGGTGGCAGGGCTCAGGGACCTAGGCTTCAGCCCAATGTGCTGGGGCTTTAGCTTTCTGCTCTCAGCCCCAGCGAGTCTTAACACTGGCCCTGCTTGCGGTACCTCAGGGGGCCCTGGACCACTGGTTGAGAAACACTGTCTTAGGGAATTAAAAGCTAGGTTGGCTGCCCAAGGTTGGGTAGGGTAGCAGCATCATGTTAGCTTTAAAAACATTCTAAACATGTTGGTTCTGAAGCCCCTTGGTTGGGGAGAAACTCAGTGTATTGGACCACGTGATCCATGCCTGTCTTCCCCCGTTACCTCCATCCCAAAAGCTATATTGTGAAATTGAATGTATCATTTCAATGATTTTTTGTAGTCTGTAAAACTAATAGATGACACTTACTGGTCCTTGACAACAAATGGACCAACTGAAAGTGGGTGTGATTGAAAAGACGTCCTGATGGCAGAGAGTGCTACCATTGCACGGAAATGAAGGCTGATTCCAACACATCTGCTGCTCTTGGAATGGCAAGACTCACTGTGGTGCACATTACAGCCACCCTGACAAAAAGGAGATGATAAAAACTCAGCTCCGGTTGCTCCAAACCCAGAGCTCCACTACTACACAACCTAAAGGAGAATCTCCATTAAGCAGTATCAGTATAGGGCATGTGCCACACAACTGAGCAATTCTGATTTCATCCAGCAGAGGGGAGCTGGTAGTGACTTCCCTATATTTAGGCTGCCCAACTTTCCACTACAAAGGATTTTTGCAAACTTTTTTTTGAGAAGGGATCCCATAGCAGGTCTTTGATATTCAGTAGGAGGTGCCTTGGGCTATGGGAATACCTTTTCTTTGGCCCATGAAATTCCACCTCAGCTTTGGTGAAGATCTAAAATGTTGAAAACCATTGTTTCCAGTCTCACTCGTGAGGCCTTTGGAACACAGTGGCAGCCTACCAAAATCACTGAGTCATTTAGAACCAGAAAACTGAAATTTTTCATTTTTTAAAAAAAGGGCAACATTTCAACAAGTGACAGATTTTTCCAAAATAAAGTTTCTAGTTGGAAAAAATCTGTTGAAAAAAAGGTTTGGTGTTGATGAATTGGATTTCTGGTCCAAAAAACCCAAATTAAACGCAAAGTTTAATTGAAAAATTCCCCACCAGCTCTATGCTCAGTCTAGAGCTGGCAGTTTTCCAGCAGCACCAGATGCTATTGCAGCTTGCCCATCAATGAGAATGTCCAGTCACCTGCTACCACAAGGCCTTGGCTTTGGGACCAACAAGCTTATTAAACATTTATTTTCCGGTAGCACCCAAAAGACTCAAATAGGATTGGTGGGCAGAGTGATGTACTAAGATACAGAGTGACAAAGAGTCCTGTGGCACCTTAAAGACTAACTAAAATATTAGAGCACAAGCTTTTGTGGGCTAATACCCACTTCGTCCACTGCATGTATCCGACGAAGTGGGTATTAGCCCATGAGAGCTTATGCTCTAATACTTTAGTTAGTCTTTAAGGTGCCACAGGACTCTTTGTCACTTCTGCAATTCCAAACTAACGTGGCTACCCCTCTGATTCTTAAGATACAGAGTGAAATTGTAAGCTTTCTAAGGTAGAAACTCGAACACCTAAACAGAGCAAGGGTGGAGGGTAGGGTTATAACATAGAAGCAAATGACTACTGGGACGAGAAGCACCGAGGAAACATTAGCTGAACGCAAGTACTATGATGAAGGGTAGGGAGAGGGTGTCTGATAAAACTGCATTGTAGGCTATGTCCACATTAGATAATTCCCATCAGAGCTACCTACTTCAGCTGCATAGATGGGAATTCCGATGTAAAATACTGTGAGCACTGAGGGTTTTACAGACAGTAATCGACAGCCTGAATGACACTTTTAAGTGTTTTGGAGTCAGGGCAGAGCAGGAAGCATGGGTATCATGCAATTATCCATCCACCCTACCTCAAATGGGTCATGCCTCATTCTACACTAGCTAAAGCGTCTGTGTGCCCTGCAAGAGAAGCTCCCAAGTAGAGTGTACTGCTATAGACTAGTTTGGGGTTGGCGAAGACATGGATAGCTATGGTTTCGTCTGCATCAGAGAAGGAAAGGATGTTTGTGGCCCATTTGTGCTAGGTGCTGTACAGACACAGAAAAGGACAATCCTTTGCCCCAGAGTGTTTCATCTTGCTCCAGTCTAACAGACAAGACATTAGCAGATGAGATGAACAGGTATGTGGGGTATGGGGACATAGGGTCACAAGAATAGGATGTGTGCAATTCTTAGTAAATTGGGTGGTAATCACACCTATTCATCTAGTCTGACCCTGTGCATAACACAGGCCACAGAATTTCACTCGGTGCCTGCTCAGAGCCCAGTAACTTGTGGTTGATCTACAGCATAATCTTTTAGAAAAACATCCGAACAGAATCCAACTGATAGAGTATGGACAACATCCCTTGGTAAGCTGGTTCTGAACCCTGCCCGATCCTAGAAGCACAGGGAAGTTGCTGCCTTGATGAAACCAAGAGGTCAGCCCAGATCTGCAAAGGGACTGAGAAAATGTGATGCTGAGCATGGTCGTGCCTAACTTTTAGGTGCCTAGAAAATTACAGGAACAGCCCTCACCTGAGGGGCCCGATCCAGTAGATAGCTTCTGGGCACACCTACCAAACTGTGTCCCTGCATATGATTTAGATGGCAAAACACCTATATTCCCCGCTTTGTGAATTGCACTGGAGCTTAAGCAGGAGATAGCCATCTGGGCAACTAGCGTGAAGCAGGAGTGCACATGCCCAGAGCCAGAAACATGAGCACCTAGGTCCTTTTACTGCAAAAACATAGGTACGCACGACTTGCGGCACTTACAGGTTTAGGGTGACAGCCAAGCAGGAATTTTGTGGATCACAACAGTACCTAACAGGACCTAGAAGTCTAAATACCTTTGTGGATCACACCCATAGAGCTAAGTCCCCTTAGCATAGAACAAAAGTGCAGCTTGTCACATCCCTCGCTCTTCCCTCGGCGATGCCACATTTGGACAAGCAATATAAAGGGACTGAACCCCAAGTGTCTCCACAGTTGAGGAAAAGCAGCATGTAGAAGAAGAGCAATATCCTAAATCTCTTCAAAGGAATGAGCAAAATCATACTGAAGTGACCACATCCATCCCACTACATGACTCAAGGCTGCCAGTACAACTAAACAGCTCTATAAAGACGTTATTGGACCCTGCTGGAGTTGGCCTGCTTATTTGATACAATTCTCTCTTGCCGATTTTGATCTTGCTGTACAAATGAAGTTTACTTATATAACTGAATGTTAATTCCAAATGTCACTAATATTCCTCTAAACTGTGGTGATTAGTTGTAATATGGATGGGCTTGAGAAACATAAGTACTATAGAAGTCTCTTTAAAAAAGAACTTTCAAAATAGTTTTTAAAGATCACTGTCACTGTTTATGTCCCCATGGTGCATCTCTTGGTGGGAGGTGAAATTTTGCTGCTACTTCCTCAGATTGGATCTCCTGCTGCGAAATAGGTTAAAGCACAGGAAATGCAGTTTACGAGAAAAGGCAGACATTTTCAAAGTGATTTGCAGAGCAAGTTCCCCCCTCTCCTCCTCAATGTACCGCGTTTAACCTCTGTTAAATAAACAATTTTAAAATAAAATATGAGACATTTCTTTACAGTGGTGCAAGTCTCTGCTTTTTCCTGTGCATTCAAATGGGATCTTATCATTCCCCTAGTTCTACTCTAATTCAACAGATTTGCCAAACTGGCAGAGATTCCTGTTCAAAAGTACATTTCTCTTTACTCTATTTGCAGTAAAACAAGTCTGATTTCAGTGATTGATTCTCCTTTGACAAGCAGACACACTGACTAGAGTACCTTTTCCATTACACTATAGTTTTGGAAGGCAAAGCTTTTATCCAAAGCCCCAGCAACTTCCTTTCCCGTCCTTAATCCACGCCTGCCTCCACTTGGACAGGCATGGCCACTTCCTTTCTGAAAAAGTCGCCCTCCCCTCCCATTTGTTTGCTTTTCAGAAAGCTGATTCAGCCTTAAAGCAAAGTGAGTTGCTATGCCTTTCAGTGGCCCTTCACATTCTCTCTGATGATGCCCCCACGATCTGGAAGGAAAGGGAATAAGAACAAACTACAAGGTAATCTACCATAGTAACCAGACTAAGTCCTTTTAATGTTGGAGTTTAGCAAGACACAATTGCAAGAGCGAGCCCCTTTGCTTTAAAAGTGTCAGAAAAGACTACAGTTAACTTAAGTCACTTAGTTTTCTTCAGCCTGCTTTTTATGTGCAATATCTGTATTTAATCAGAAGCTTGTTAAAAGGATTTAAGAAACACCAAATTAGGGTGGAGACATTACTGTTTTCTGATGTCTTTTTCTCAATTCCTCAGAGGAGCAATGATTGGGAAGTTGGGGGTGTTGTGTACAGAAACCCTAGAGGCCCCTTTGCTCCTCACTGGGAAGGAGTCATTTCCTGGGGAAGAGGAGATTGTCTTTGCAGACAAGGTCCCTTGTTGCTCAGGAAGAGGGAGGAATTCCCTCTGGGTGGAGATGGAGAGGAATTTTCTCTTCACGCCACAGGGAGTTAAGAGGAAAGTGGATTCGTGCTGATCATCCTTATGCATCAACTCGTCTCCTCCCTCTGTGTCTGGTCTGTTGCTGCCAGTGCTCACTGAAAGCACCCTCTTGGCTCGGGGAGCAAAGCAGCCTAGGTTACCCTTACCCCCTGAGTGTTAAGCACATCAGCCACCCACTTTGCCCCCCATCAGCAGCGTTGCGGTTCATTGGAGGGTGAAACAACCTGGGTGGGTATAAATCTCCACCAATCCCCTCCCTTCTGCATGAATCCAATTCTGCTGACCGCCAGCCCCAACCCCTCCCCATGCATGGGGGTCCCCTTCCTCGCTGCATGCACAGACACCAGCTCCTTCGCTTGGGGCAGGCACTAACCTCTCACCCTACCGAACCCCTCCTCCCTGATGCAGCCCCTCCCCTCTACACTTGACCCCACTTCTTCTATCAGGTGCCCGGCCTGTCCCGTGCACACTCCTCTCCACCTGCACAAACCCCTACCCCACCTCAGACCCATGCATTGGCCCCTCCCAGCCCCGCATTAGCCCCTCCCCCTTCCTGCATTCACCCCCCCACCCCATACACTAGCCCCTCCCAGCACTGACCTCCCCTCCCCCTTCCCAGCACTGACCTCCCCTCCCCCCCAGCCGTGCAAATCTCGCGAGAGAACACGCGCTTTCACTAGTGTGTCTTTGCACCAATCGATCCCTATCGGGCCGGGCCGAGTCGGACCAGGGGGCGGACCTGGCCGCACCGACACCCGCCCCACCCCCACTAATCGCCGACTATTCGGGCTGACCGTGCAGGGAGGGGGGTGCCCCGGATTCTCGTGCCCCCACCTGCAGCTCATCGGAGCTGCTCCCCCCTTCCCCGGGGCCTTTGTCCTCCGAGGCCGCCACCGCCCCCCTCCACGGTCCTCACGCACCTTGGCCGGGAGGGGAGCCTACGCGAGGCCGGGGATCCGCGGCCTCCCCCGGCGCCGGCGAGGGGCTCGCCCCGCTTCCCCTGGCTCGGAACCGCCGAGCTCGCGTGGAGCCCGCTGCCCACAGCGGCGGGGCGCCTGGCTCAGGAGAGGCCGCGGAGCCGCCCCGGGCCTTCCCCTCCCGCCCGGGTGGCCGCAGCAGGTTCCCCCCGCCCTCCTCCTGCCCCCGGCGGCGGCGGGATCCGAGCGGGGCCCGGGGAGCTGCTGGGCCGGGCCGGAGGGGAGAGGAGCGGCGGGGGAGCAGCACCAGGTGAGAGCCGCGGGGGACTGAGCCCTGGGGAGGGGGGTGGTGAAACGCCGCTGGGGGGGGCCACCTCCGGCCCCCCGCCCGGAGTGCGGCCCCTGCCCCGGGGTCAGCGTGGCCTGACGGCGGGCGGGCGGAGGCCTGCGCCCCGGGCGGGCGGGGGCCCTGGTGGTTGCTAGAGCGCTGCTGGGACGTGGGAGAGCGGGGCCCGGCCCGGGGGTCCCTGGCCCCGTTGCCGGATGGTGACGGGGGTAAGCGCGAGGCCAAGGGGCGGACCGGGGCCGGGCCCGGCCTGTGGATCCCCGGCCTGGCAGTTGAGGTGGTGGCTGCCTCGGGTGAGAGGGAGGGTGGGAGGTGCAGGAGCCGCCGCAGCAGCTGGGATCTGGTGGGGGAGCGGGAGGCTAAAATCATCCCTGTAAAAGCCTGGTCCCTAATGCCGGGCAGGGCCCCCCAGCTCCCGAGGGACGCTGAGAGTCTGGGCTGCCAGCAGCTCTCACCCAGGGGCATCACCGAGCCCTGGGAGGCTGATAAACCCATGATGTCAAAGCCCTATAGTCCCCAGTCTCCCTCTCGCCCAGTCCATGGTCACTCCAAGGCTGGGACCCCCCTGGCCAGACGGTCCCCAGACCGCTCCACACCCTTCTTTATGATGATTGAAGTATCTGCATGTTTGTGGGCTTGCTTCCCTGTCATCCCACTTCTCCTATCTCTAGCTTTTCTAGTTCCCAAATGAAGAGACCACTGACAGCTTCATTAAATGGAAACCAGGGGATTTTATTAATCAGGTGTCTCAATTTGTTTGGGGGTTTTATCATTTGTTCAGGATCTGAGTGTGAGCATGTAAATACCCCCCAATGGATTCGCTCAGCACCTTGGAACTTAGATCTGCACCATTTAGAGGAAATGAGATATATGGGGACAAAATGGACAGTAAATAGAAGGAACAATTGTATGGTGGCTTTTCTAGAGGGTACTTGCTGTCCTTCAAGAACTTTCCATGAAGCGTATGATCTTTATACAGCAAATCTGTTTTCTCTCATTTTTTTCTGTTTTTAGCTCATGCGGAGAAATGAAACTGGAACAGATATTTCTGGAACTTACCAACTTGCTCAAAATGCAGTTGGCAAGATGGGAAAGGCAGTTCTAATAAATCAATTAATTCTCAAATTTGTACATTTTGGGAATTAACCCAAACTACCCAAGGATGCGGGTTTTTTTTAAACCTTTCATATAACACCACCAGTTTTAATGGATCACCTGGAAGTACCCAGAAGCATTCAGCTGTATGGGAGGAACTTGAATGCTAGAAGTGTCTGGTACATTTGCCCAGTGAGGGGAGAGGTTTAAAAAAGTGTCATTCTCTCCCTCCCATCCCTTTCCTAGAAGAACCCAGGTTTTGTGTCTGAGGTTACGGTCACAAAAGCAAAAAGGTAGTTGTACTGTGTTTGGGGTTATCTAGTGCTTCAGGGAGTGGCAGAAATAGAGAATTGTGAAGGGTGTTTTAGCCCAGCGATAGTTAGAAAACTCTAAAGACTTCAGCCAATAAACCCCCCTCCCCTTTTTCTCCTCTGCATCAAATTTAACAAAATACCCAGTGGGAGACAGTGGAACCATTGTTCGCAATAGAACTGGGGTTATTCAAAGTAAGAAATTTCCAATAGCTGGTAATATTGTCAAAAGATGCAAATCTTCAGAATAGGCGCTTACTAAAATAACTTGGTGGCAAGTTGCATTTTACTGCATGACCATTTTGAATCTATGTTGCATGACAGAAATTATTTGTATACGGTCACTTGGTACTACAACTATTTTTGTGTATCATCAGTACCACAGAAAATACATTCTTTCCCTTTTCCTTGCATTATGTAATACGGCATATTTTTCTCCCATAGCAGCAGAAATGATGGAAGAGTTGCATAGCCTGGACCCACGACGGCAGGAACTGTTGGAGGCCAGATTCACTGGAGTAGGTGTTGCCAAAGTGAGTAAAAGTACTTGTGATAGCAGGCACAGATCTTGAACTATCTTGCACACCACATTTTTTTTACATAAGTTTCACTAGGGGAAAGTTGTTCATTGATAGTTTTGCTTTGTCCATTAACTTATTTTAAAGCGTGTGTAAAGAGGAATGTACAATACTAAAAATGGTATGAGGTGCTTGCCTCTGTGTGCATAGACACCATGGTGTGTGTGAATTTGATTTATAATGAAGAGTTAGTTTTTAAGGTTTGCTCAGTTTTTTCAGTATAAAAAAGGCCATGCACCCCACCATGACTACTTCTGGAAGAAGAAACGTAGCCCACCTCTTTCCTATCTCAAAGGGCTTGTTTGGGAACTGAATATGAGTAGCTTAGGTGGGTATTGGTATGGTGAACTTGCATGTGACCAGGGTTAAGGCCATCAGGAACTTATCTATTCAATTATTCTTTGAGAATAACTGAACTTGTGTGAACTCAGTTATATTCAACTAACATTTGCTTATTTAGAGGTAAGCTTGCATACTCTTGGGTTCACAATCTGATAGCAAAATCCTACCCTTTTCTTAATGTAGGACTTTGAACCTGATCAGCAGTTGCATTTCTTGAGTCAGGCCTCAGTATTAAGTTGTGTAACTGCCATCCTTTTGTTTGAAATACCACTCTTGGATTTGATCTCCATATATTTGCGTGTGTAGTGTTATAGCTCCTGTAGTAGCATCTCTTCATTTCTCCCACCATTCTAGTTCTTAAGATGACAGTGGAACAGTGATAATGTGTTTGCACACTTTAAACACACTGTTTCAGACCATATCAAGCTGTTTCAGACAATATCAAGCTAAAAGGAAATATAACTAGATAACCTGTTGCTATAAAAGGTTCCGTCACCTGTTAGAATTGTATTGGGAAGAGGGAACTCGGTAGCTAATTTTTCTCTTATGAAAAGTACAAAATAAATACATCAAAGCTTGGAATGGTTCTATCCAAGTTTATATTTTGTTTCTGAACTAATTTGTGCAGCAGTTCTGTTATGAAGCCCTGGAAGCAGATCAGTAACTAAAGAATGTAAAAGGAGCTTACAAAGGCCTGGTTCAAACTTAAAAGTTTTACTGTTACAACTTTTGGTTAGGAATGTGATTTTTTTTTTTTTTTTTTCGGTAACTGAAATAGTAATACAGGTAAAAACCCTAATGGGATGCAGTTTTTCTGGTATTAAGATGACTTGTACTGGTATAGTTATTCCTCTTCTTGCATGGGGTGAGCTATACTAATATAATTTTGCTTGAGCAGCGGTGGTGGTGGTGAACTTTATACAAGTATAGTTAAAGCAGTACAAATTTCTGGCGTAGACATATCCTTAGATTGTAGGCTTCTTGAGGGCAGAATGCCAGTCTCCTTATATTATACAGAGCCTAAATACTTTGAGGAGAGTGTTAACTTAGGAAACTGCTTCTTATAAAGAAATAACTTTTAAGTGGATCTAGGAACTTATACGTACAAAACTGCATGATGTTATACAATTGGGAGAAAAATGCCCTTCCTCTGTTCAGGTTACTATTGAAAGCTACCTTGCTAATTTTCATGCCATTGAATCATAGCTTGATGATCTACCTAAAGAGAACAGCAGTTTCTCATTATTTCTCCGGCTTTGCAGCAGAGGCAGAATGTACAGTAGTAAACTTTGTCTAGTATAAAGTATGATACAGTACCACAATCTGTGGGTGTAATGCTAATCCCACATACTATATGCCCTACTGGGCCAATGTTTTTTCAGAATCTCTGCCCATCGCATTCAGCACTGGCATCTGTAGCTCAGTGTTTCAAAGTGAGCATGTTTGGAAACCCATGATATGTTTTTTAATAGGTTTAAGCAAGATTTTAGCGCTTTCCAGTTGGGTGTCGCAGGAAAGTCACTTCAAATGAGTTAGTGCCATTTAGTGGGATTGGCGCCAGCCTCTTGGGATTGAAGGTATTCTGTTACTGTTTGTTGCATAAAAGGAAGAAAGTAAATGTTGTCTCAGATGCTTTCCTATCGGGTGAGTAGGCCAGGCAGTTGTAACACTGAATTTCCTGCCTTTTATTAATTCGGCTTATTGCTTAGTATTTATTCAAAAACATAAAGCACAAATCAGGCCTGTGCAAAATAAATAAATGCTAGTTTGTATTCTTACTACTAATTACAGGATATATAGTTTTTTAACTT
Organism: Dermatemys mawii; assembly: GCA_007922305.1. Classification (NCBI taxonomy): domain Eukaryota; kingdom Metazoa; phylum Chordata; order Testudines; family Dermatemydidae; genus Dermatemys; species Dermatemys mawii. Next base: position 8,147,149 of record ML677404.1, on the reverse strand, counting down.
TTGTTCACTTGCAAACTTGGAGAAAAATACTTGTAAAAGTGTTTCTACCTGAAAACCAGTGTGGACTCGCACTGAATTTCCTCAGCCTCAGAAATTAAAGAACATGCCTTTTTAGAAACTTTTGAAATAACCGAAATCACAGGTACAAGAAAGAAATGTTTCTAAGCAGTTGATGGATCTCCGTCTACATGAAACAACCATATAGCTAGACATCTTCAAAGTAATGGTGACTTGTTGGACACCTAGCATTGCTATGCAGTTTTAATGTATTCCTTTACCAAATTCATGCTTAGTCTTGCTTTGTGACTTGCTGACATGAGGTGGTACTTGGTTACTTATTTAATAGCTCAGGTTTCATTTAGCAAATGAACAGTAAAGTTCAATTGTGAGGCATACTTCTAACTAAACCTCTGTTTCCCTCTTTGGGTCAGTCGATGTTGAAGACAAGCCATAGTTTGAAGTCCTTTGGATAATGGTTAGTTTTGTGTGTCGTCTTTTCTGCATCACCTTCCTCTGTCTCTCCTGCTGGTAAGATACAAAGTGGGATAGTTCCAAAGGATTTTAACATTTCAAGGTATTTGTACCATATACAAAGAGGGATAGCTAGTTGTGGGTGGGAAAGTGCACATACGCTCCTGCCTCCGCCATTCAGGCTAAATCAGAATGGATCATTACTGTAACATACCCATCATCCACCAGCCTGCTACTGGGAACCAACATCCACCACTAAACGTGTCCCAGTTTGCTTTGTTGCAGCTGTGCTGATTCACTCTCACTGTTAGGAGACAAAAAAAAAAAATTCTAAATTTAAAAATAAGTCTGCAATACTTCAAGACAGCACTGACCCTCTTTATTTAGCTGTAGTAATTATCTAGGTCCAAATGTGTACACTAAAACTCAAGTAGCATTGGTCAGTCGGTCTGTCACTACTGTTTCTGAATTTGCGTGTAGGATACAATAAAGAGGGACATGGGAACAAATACAGCCTGAATAGTGTTTGTGTTGCGGAATATCTAGATCCAAAAAAAGTATACTGTTTCCGAAAAGCAATAATAATATTTTGCAACTTGTTCTTGCTTTGTGAACCTTGTGTCTAACCAGAATTGTATATCCTTTTCACCAAAATAAGCTTAGCAATTAGACCTCTCTGCTTTAGCTGCAAAGTTTCCACGTAGAGGACTGAAAGCTGAGTGACTGCATTTTTTCCTCAGAGGGAAATAATGCTGTCCCAAAAAGTTATCTACCATTTAATTAATGCAAACATTCATAGACCAGCAGAGTAGGAGTTCTGAGTTATAGAAATGGATTCATCAGCTAGCAAAGGAAGTGCCCAGGGTACTTTTTTCTCCTTTTTATCCTGAAGACTTGATATTTATCTGGATGGATTTGAAATAAATAAGCATATATAGCTACTAAAGCACAGAAATGGAAGTCAGATCTGGGTTCTATTTCAACTCTGTTGCTGATTCTGTGTGACCTTTCAGTAAGTCACTTGACCTCTTTCTGCCTGAATTTCCCCATGTATAAAATAAGAATACATCCTTCCTTGTGAGGAGGTAGTGATTAATTCATCAGTGCTTGTAAAGCACTCCGAAATTTGTGGATGGAAGCTGACAGAAGCTTGTTGCATTAGCATATGTCTATGCTATGGACACTATACTGAGGTTTTTCTGTCAGTGTTGAAACACCAACTTCTCGAACAACATTAGCTCAGTTGACAGAAGCACTCTTCTGTTGACATAACTGGGTCTACACTAGTGGTCCTCAGCCTGCAACCCAATCAGCACATAGCTGCAGCCCATGTGACATCCTCAGGGCTATACAGGTAGTATACATGTTGTGTGGATGTGGCCTATATAACACACACGGGTGCATATGTGACCCCCCGTGGTAAACAGGTTGAAAACCACTGGTCTCCACACTCAGGGTTATGTCAGCATAACTGTCTGTCAGAGGTGTGGTTTTATCACACCCTCACCAATTTAGCTATGCTAATAGAATTCTCAAGTGTAGACCAAACCTAAGAGATTGGAAACCAGGCAACTAGTGAAAAGTGGGTCAAAGTTGTAAACTTACCTACCTCTCAAACGCAGCAGAGGTGACCTACGGAAACTTTGTTGGTAGCATATTTATCTTTTTAACTGGATGTTTGGAACGGTCCAGTTTTAACCAGCATTGCAAAAGTTTCAAATATCATTTGTGTGTGAAAGATGTCTTTATTTTTTACTTAGACTATATTATAGCTCTTATGTCTATGTAAATAAAGCATGAAAGAAGGAAGAATATTTTGTGAAACATGTTTCATTTTAGGGCTGGCCTACTTACTAACTAGCACAAAAGTAATTAGATCAGCTGTAATTCATATCTTTTAGTTATCTTGATTCAAATTTGTGTAAGTGACCCTAACTTGAATGGAATTGGAAAGGATCACTTGTTTCCATTTAAAACTCTGTGATCACTTTATAGAGCCCCTTCGCTTCCCTGTTGACTTGCAGATGTGGAAGTTGCACAGGTTTGGTTCACCCGAGAAGGATCATTCTAGTTTGATCTAATCAAGTGTGCTTCTGCTCTTGAGTTGACAGGAGGGTTTAGCAGAGGCTGCTATTCTAAATTATCCTTTGTGACTCCCCGTAGAATTCATGTTACCTTTCACCACAAGGAATGCATCCACTATATTCAGGCAAATAGTAAATGTAGCACAAGTAACTTTGGGCTATTTCACTGTGGTGGAGATTGATGAGAACCATCTAAACCAAGTTGTGAGAGGATCACATGCAGTGTTTTGCAAATTGTTTGATGTCCACTGGGGTTATTTCACATTGGGAAATGGACAGACTTAAGCTGGGGCCAGACAAGGTGGATGCTGTTAAGCTAGTCCACTTCCACTAAACAATGTCAAGTGAGGGCTTTCCTAGGGACTGTGGGTTATTTCTATTGTAGTGTAAGCCAATACAGCTTGACTGCAACCCTTCCCATGGTTCTTACAAAGAAAATGACTGGCAAGCTTGTGTGAGTTGCCAGATGTGAGCAGGCTTTCAAAACCCTTAAGGAAGATTCTTGCAGGTCAGTAGTGCTTTTGCAGGTAAATTACAATATAAAGATTGAAATGTGTGTAGATACTTGAGATGTGGGCCTTGGAGCAGCACTCAGCCAGGTGAATCACAGGTGAGGAAGGACACCCTGCTTTATATCACAGGAAAGTGCTTCCTCGGGAAGCAATGGATGTCATTATGGAGAAATGCCTTGCTATTTGGGTAGGCCCTTCAAAAACTCCTTTTTTTAAAAAAAAAAATAGTCTGTACTTCAGGATGGTGACTGACCCCCCCATTTCCTTACACTGGTTGCACTAAATGAGTAGGCTTAAGGTAAAACTTCTCCAGTAGAATATTATCTTGAAATAATACTCTTAAATTAGGCAGCTGTAACAGCCAAAATGCAGTGCTATTGGACTTCCTGGTTGCGAGGAAGATTCTTAACAAATGTTTCCTGATCCAAAAGTGTCAGTAAGGAATTGGCAAGTTCCTTCTTGAAAGTTAATTGACTCTATAATATATTGTTACCAGACTTTGATTTTATTTTATATACTCTATGCCAAGTGTTGTTTCCCTGCTCTTTGATAGAAGAATTTACCTTCTTTGGATTAATTCTGTACCTAGGTTTATTGACTGTTTAAAATTAAAAACTATACAAGATGAGTGGAAATTAGATACTTGTTCTTATATCACATACACATAGCTAAATAGGAGAAAACAGGAATGAATACAGGAGTTGGAACTACATATAGTTAGAATGCAGAAAAAATAATCTAAAACGTACAGATTATTACTGTTTACTAAACTTGTTGCTATAAGTAGTTTTGCGAAGCATTTGATTTCTCATGTCACCATGAAGATCAGTGGGCATCTAGTTAGATGACTTAGAAACTCAAGTAGCATGAGAAGAGATTTAGCAGAGAACTTCACTATGTTCTTTAAGCTTTCTGGGTCATCAGAAATTTTCACCCCTCCTGGTTAGCGCGTATTCTAGTGGTCAGAAAAGACAATGTGCTGTAATAGTTAGACTGGAGTCAGGAAACCTGTGTTCTATTCCAGAATTTTTTGCTGACTTGCCTTGTGATACATAAACCAGTCGCTTAACTTCGGTTCCCTGTCTATAAACTATGGTTAAGGCTTTGCAGAGTACTTTGAGGCCCTAAGATAAAAAGTGCTATATAAACCACTAGAGGAAGGTTTCACTGAGAAATACTTTTGTAGAGACAGGCTTCGATACACAATCTTGTTCCCTGTTAATCATTGTTCATCTTCTAGGGTTGCATTTTAAATGCGGTGTATCTTGCTATTCGTGTAAAACTGGAGCCCAAATATACTTTGATTTTGGCCATGGTATAGGATCGAAGAATGGACTACTTGTCCATTCTCTCTCTTCCCATATTCTACTGGTGTTGGAGGCATGAGGATATTTGTCTCTCTTCATTTTCAAGAGGATTACCACTTTGAGAGAAGCTTCCTAAAGAAAGTAAGGTAAAACGAAATTTGGCATTGCATTCTGAATTCTCTAATTCAAGAAACTGATTAGAATTAAATAACTATTTTGTTGATTTGTGAAGCAGACTCAATTCCAGCTTGCTCTTCCTTAGCTGTACCTAGACCTTAATTAGTCCAGCCATGTTCAGATGGTGATGGTGTCAAAGGTCAGAAGAACACCGCATGACTTTCAGATTCCATGTTGCGTTTTCAGGGTTAGCAGTTAGGAAAACAACTTTTTAGCTCAAATTGAATAGGGTTGGTCTGTGTACATCATGGAGGATAATTACACATCTGACCGTTCTAGAGACCCTTTTCTGATTGCCCACTTGCCTGCATCATGGTATCCCTCTGGGCTGTTCTAGTTTACAAGTCAGTGGGATGAAATATAGAACCTTGTTAAACAAATTAAATATCCTCCTGAGTACAACCTGCCCTGAAAAGCTCAAGGTGGCATTTTAGGAGCAGCTGTTTTTCTGTTGCTCACTCTCAATGAGTGAAATGGAGGCAGTGAGATTGTGGGAAGAACGTTCACTTTCATCGTCATAATACTGTATTAGAGACCCTTAATATGTCTGAGGCAGAGCCCAATTCTGAGACACTTCTGCACCTAATAAGCTTTATTAAGGTGCAGAAGCGAAGCTTGAACATTGTATCGAATGCTGACTTCTTGAACGTACTTTTGAGGTTCAGGTTCATAAAAGGAAATGATGGATTTTAGAGGGCATCATTTGTGAAGTTTATAAACAAGCTTTTTTACATGGTGAAGAGATTAACCTTCTGTCACCACTTGCCATAAGTGCCATATTAACTTTATTACAGCCACATGAAGGCTGTGTCTATATCTAAGGTTAGCACTGGCATTTCTGTTAAACCCTGTTGTCAGGAGTTTATCACTTGGTCACTTGAAGAAATGCACCCAGGTGGTAATTGGAATACAAGAGTCTATCAAGAAACAACTTACTGTGGTACATTTTTAAAACGAACTAGATTGTAAATTGTCATGTTGGGAAGGGAAGAATGCATTTTTTCAGTTTAAAACCATTTTTTTGTGCTGGTAAAGGGTTTTGGGGAGGAATTAAAGGGATTATAACTTGCAATATGATCTAGAAAATAACTTCACAAATCTAAAGGGTTTTTTTGAAAGTAGAGTCCTAAATATAGTCTTTCAAACTACTCCAGTGTAGCTTTTTTATTATTATTATTTTTTGGGAACACCTTATTATGCTTCTTTACACACTCAAATAGATAAACAAATCAGTGCTTAAATTAAAGTTGTAATATAGATTTTCAACAGCTGAAATTAGGCCTTACTTTGAACTTTTTGGTTCTGATTGGGATGTATCACAACCTTAACTTTATTTAAAAACAGTTGTGCTAGCACTCCTGGAATCTTCTGTGTATAAAGCTGAGGTGTGTTGGGGGGGAAGGGTTTCCTCACAAATCTGGCTTGGTCATGCTGTTATTTCAGCCCAGTCTCCATTTCACTCGTATGGAGAATTAACTTGGTATAATAATGAACTGCTGTGATGCTATATCAAAGCGCTTGTTTTTGAGTACAGCACAAGTAGAGCAGATATAGAGCTCTATAAGTAGAGCAGAGCTCTTACATCAAGGGAGGAGGTTTCTCTTGGCCAGAAAGTGAGGCTTATTCTTTCAGTGAGCCATGAGATGGTAGTAACGTTGAAATCTGCCATGCTCCCTTTACGCTGTTCCAGTTGGAAATTGTACTTAGTGTTCATTACCCTTTCTACTTGCTAATTAAAATCATCTTGTAGCTTAAGCCTTTATACGTTGTTGCAACCCAACCCACCATTTTCCTTTGCAATGAGGAAAAATTTAAGGGGTAAAACGGAGTAAAAACAAAACCAAAACCCACTGGAGGGATGGTTTTGGCCTGTCACTCCTAAGTAAAGATTTTGGACAATTAACTATGAATCTTGGTTTTTATGTCTTTGGAAAGATAGCTTAACTAATTTTCAACTAATTATTCTGTGTGAAGATATTACACCAAACTGCGACAGTAAATTTGCATGATTTACTCCAGTTTCCTTTTAGATTGGATTTACTGCAGTCTTTGGACCAGATTTATAAAGGTATTTAGGTGCGCGGTGGTGCAGATAGACCACTAATCGGCTTAGGCACTTTTGCAAATCCCACTAGGTGACTATCAGCATCTTTTGGTGCCTAAATACCTTAAAGTCTGGCCCAAAGTCTGCTTTCAGATACTAATTTTTGGTGTGATGGGATGTTTGGGGCAGTCAAGGACGATTGAAATAGTCTAGCAAGAGAAGTTCCCTGTAATCTCAACTAGTGCAACTAACGCATGGCAACAGTAATAGCCAGCTTGCCAAATGGAAAATACCTTTAAATTCTTAGCACTGGGTCAAGCAGATGCTTGCTGGAAGAGCTGCTTTGCTATTCAGCAATTCAAAATGTTTTCTTTCACAAGCTCATTGTTTTAGACCTTTACTAACATTACCATGGTTGTTAGAATGTGATATTTCAAATGGACCTGAGATTGTTGTTGTAAAGTGTTTTAAAGGCTGAGTTGAACTAAGACCTGTCTACAGCTTTCTTGCCTTATATGAAAACTGTCTCTAAGTTGTTTTTGTTCTTTGTTTTTCCTCCTGTAGGGTCCATTAAATAGCGAGTCTTCCAATCAGAGTTTGTGCAGCGTGGGCTCTTTGAGCGATAAAGAATTGGAGGTAAGCAGCCACTGTTCCTAATAGTCATCAGTTATAGCCCATTCACGTTTAACATAACAAAACCCAGAATAAATTACATGAGCTGGAGATTCGGGGCTTTTGTGTGGAACAGGTTACTAGAAGAATCTAGACCGAGTCCAAGTTGTATGGATGTTGGAGCATTCTGCAAGGCCCACTTAGTTGAGGTTTTTTCATCATAACAGATGCTTTTTTTATTAAAGATAAAAAAGGAGGGTGATTTTACTGCAGTTACGATGGTGGTTTGTGAAACTAAGCCCTCAATTGCTGTTTTCAGTACTTGGTGACTGTTTTCAGTTGCAGTTTTGGGCAGACCAAAATAAAAGGGAGTCTGCTTGGAAAAGTCTAAGATTTTACCCACCCTCCTTCACACTTCATGTATATGTGAAGTTTTAAAAATATGTACAAGATAAGGATTTATATAAACTGACGTAGAATTAAACGGAAATAAGGTGTGATATTATTAAAAGCTTCCTCTTGGTTACTTTCATTATATTTGGATTAAGAACTTCAAAAAACCTGCTAAAACAATCAAGTTGAACTGCAGTTACTTTCTATTTTAAATTGAGATTGCCAGTTGGAAATGCAGTATCTAAATTTAAATAGTTTGCTTAAACCCGCGATAAGATAACTTCCTACTTCACTTACCAGCCAAGTGCTGAGTTTTGGATCATATTTCCCCTTTAATACATTGCAGTACAGGTATCAAGTATCTGGTGCAGTCAGTACTGTAGGAATACACAGTATCTCGAACTCTGGACTTGAAAGGTAAGTAAATTAGGAAATGGTCTTTAATTATTTGAAGATCATGAGTATTAAGTATCTACATATGTTTGTTTTGCTCTGGCTTTACAGTCCACTTCTACTGAGTTTGACTTAGATTATCTAAGGAGATCCAGCTGTCTACCACTCTTTGTTTTTCAGTCTGTTGTGTTTAGCAATGGATAGGTGATCTTATATATCCTTCCTCTTGTGCAACTGAGTAAATGCCAGTGTCTACTTGAAATTGAATTTTGTTAATTTAAGGACAATATGAAGCTAAAATACACTTGTGGTCTCCCGTTGTAATCTTATTGACACTGTTACAGAGCCTTTGGAGTCACTGTTGCATGGCAGTATTTGTGAGATGCTCCTGTCAGCAGTGGGGTGCAGATTCCTTTGACTTTGTATTGTCAGCAGTTTCCTGTACCAATATTGTATCTACATAGTAGCCGATATCAAAATGTTGTCAGTGAGGGTCTGTTCATTCTATTGATGTTGTTCTATAAAGTAGCGCACAGGTACAGTAGCTACTCTTCATGCGCTTTGTAAAGCGCCAAACAACCCTTTCTGCCCTCCCACCCCAAACAAAACCAACCCTCATCTCCATTAGGGACTGCTGGGCTGGCATGTTATGACCTCCTACGTTCCCTCGGATCTTAAGTTTAACTTCTAGCTGTGCCAACTTCATTCCTTCATCTTTTCAAAGTAGGTAGGTTGTTTCTGTGTTTACTATGTGGACATCAGTTTCTAAGAACCATGAAACTTAAGTTTGCCAAAAAAGTTTTGGCCAAGATTTCTCTACCTTTTGTTGTGCAATGGGCACTGTGTCTTTCCTCCTTTGTAGTTCAGTGGTTGCTGACATGATGTGTAAACGTATAGCTTGGAAAATACTTTGGGCCTCTTTTGCATAAAATGCATGTGATAGAAATGACCAGATTTTTCTCTGTAGTAACTTTGATAGTTTTTTTTTTTCCCTAATACATAAACTTCCAGTTTTGTTTCCTTGTGTCTCACTTTGTTTTGAAGTCGTGCTGAAGGAACACTTTACATCTGAAATGCCTCGCATAATGTGTAAATGCTGTCTTGCATAAGTTACATGAAAAATCACCTAGGTACTAAGAGCACTAGAAATCAATTATTGAATAGGCTGCAGTCAGTTGGGTGTTATTTTCAAAAAGTGCTAAAGTGACTTAGGAACATAGCTCCTGACTCACTTAAGCATTTTTGAAAATCCTGTGTTTAGAATGTAGACTGGGCCCAATTCTCAGCTGCTCTCCAGCTTATGTGTAGCCATTTAGACTAGTGAAAAGTGGGTGTTAAACACTGCTGTTCTGATTTGATTGAATTTTATGCTCAATCTGCAGCAGACTAAAAGAATACATGATATACAGGGCAATGGAGAATCAGTCCTACTATGTCTAAAATAGAAAATAATCTCTCCCTGTTCCTACCCCCTTCTGATTTCTAACATGTTCTCTTATATTTGCTGTGCATAGGTCTGAAGGTAGTGTCTCTCTAAGTACTGAGTGCAAAAACTAATGCACTTGGGAACTGGAACGACAACCGGGGACCTGCAGCCTATTTATTTAGTATTTTGGTCGTTTTTTAAGTTCTGGAATAACAGCAGAAATGTTAATTTTGAAGTATTTTTTAACAGACTCCTGAGAAGAAACAGAATGACCAGCGGAACAGGAAAAGAAAAGCAGAAGCATACGAGACCAGCCAAGGTAACCCATTTTCCTGATCTGTTACAGGATTTCCAACCAGCTCATAATTGTCTTCACTTTTAAAGAGTTGTGGTGTCTAAGGAGTGTAATGGTTCATCTCAGGGGTGTGTCAGGCAGCTTGTTAGGAATTTTATTTGAAGTACTTGCAGTGATAGTGTAATACTCCTTTGGGAGTCGTTCTTTCCATTGTAAGAAAAGCATTCAGTCTTACAACAACTTACTGCAACATTCGTGTTTACTTCTAAACTCTAGTCTTCTTACTGGAGATGTATGATGGAGCCAGATTGCCCAAGGAGAGACTGGATGTGAGTCCTCATGGGTTAGGTGGCTATCATGTGCTTAGTCACATGGCTACAGTCTGCAGCTGAAATCTTTCTCATTTTTGCTGTACTTTGAAAAGCTTTCCTTCATTTTTTACATCTTGTTCCATGTAACATTGGAAACCTACTTTAACAACCAGCTAGAGAACAAGTTGTACTCAAAAGTATAAAACAGCAAATGTTGTCTTAAAAAGAGTCTGATTTCAGTCCAAGCTCTCACTCTCCTCTTAGTGGGTGAACATTAGGAGGATGAAAAGAATAGTTACTTTGGAAATAGGAATCTGCTCCTTCAACAAAATAATAGATTCTATTGATAGTAGACTGTACCTATAGTGTTTGGAAAGAGAGGTGGAACAACAGTTAAACTTTAATGAATCTGTATTAAAATCACCATTGTGTGTCTAGCTCTCATAGGAAGGATTGTGGGAGGTTTGATGTACTCACGTTGAGTACAGTAAGTTACATAAGGGGAAGAGTAGATTTTTATATAGTAACCTTTATTATACTGTTACCTTGAAGGAAGCTTTGAGAGATCCACATTGTACACCGTGAGAGCAAATATTTCCCTTGTTATTTGCAGAGAGACCCAATTAGATGACATTTGTTTGTCAATTTTGGAATTAGTCAAACTGTCAACTCTCCTAACTGCGGGAGAAGATGAGGAAGTGTAGAGATTCTCATCTTGGGACTATTGCTGTGTAGAAGCTCCTCTTCTGTACTAGGTGTTGTAAGGAGCACCTAAGTGTACATCTTCATTTACATGAATAGGTTTCTCAGAATGGCATCAGATATTTACATTTACAAATCAAGTTTGTCTTCCTTTTCTATTTCCCTTTCAGGAAAAGGCACTCCTAGGGGACATAAAATTAGTGATTATTTTGAGGTAAGCCAACTTAAAATTGAATTTTCAGAGAAATCTGTTCTTAAATCCTTGTTTGAGGTATCTTTGTTTTTTCAAAAAAAAATAAAAAAAAAATGGAAAACTACAAAGTAACTTCAGTTACTTTTATCACTGCTTCTGGTATAAGTGATTCACTGTATCAATCTGATAGGTTTATGAATTTGATTAGGGCAGAATATTTGAATCTTGTTTCTAAATTAAGCTAATTTCTACTTATTTAATTTAAACAATTGACTGACTAAATGTTATAAATAGCAGTCACCTTAAAACCGTTTTGAAGCTGACTTCTATTGGGATCTGAACCTTGCCTCTTGAAACTGAGCCACCTTTTGGCATGCCCACTGCAGTTATGTTAAAAGACTCAGTCCTGCAAAGGAATCTGCCAATAGAGTCCCATTAATGTAAGTAGGACAGATCCTGTACAGAGTTAAGCACGATTTAAAGTCTTTGCAGGGTCAAGACTTAGCCCCACTGAGAGTCCAGCATCAAGTACAGAATGGAGATCTCAAAACATTGATGGGTTCCCCTAAAAACTTTGAGAACTCATTTAATATATATTCTTGGCACTTTATCTTTCCAAGCATGTACGTATTAGAGCCTGTTACTTTTCATCCCTAACAACTTGTTCTTCACTTTTATTCTGAGTAGTTAGTTGGCTTGGAGTTAGCAGTGCTTTTGCTAGCACCTCTTCCTTACTGTCTTCAGACATTGCTGAGTTAAAGCATGGCACAGTCCATGGTACAGGAACATAGGAACTTCCATAGCAGATCAGACAATAGTGCCAGCAAATCTGATACCCTGTGCCTGACTGGAAACAGATGGTTCAGAGCAAGGTGTATATCTTGTCCATCTTCCCACCCCCTTGCACACATGCGCGTGTACATAAACAGTGCACAATTAGACATCCTCCCAGGGGGAAGGTCTTCCTAAACCTGGGTTGTTAGAAGTTGACTTATCCTGAACCATATTGCTTGGTTTAAAATAAGAAATTATATCTAACGTAGCTGTGGATTTTTAAAAAGCATTGAAAGCATTCGCAGTCACCTCTTGGTATTATCAACATAATAGATATAGTTTGTGCTCATTTTCTTTTGTAAATGGCCAAACCTCAGTCAGTGAATTTTTTTATTTTTCGTTGTCTTAAGTGTCCACTAAAACAAGTTGCTAGGGCTTATAGGGAAGGTCTTTATGTTTTAAGATAAATATGCAGCTTCTATCTTTTTTCCCCCAAAAAACTTGCTTAAGCATAGTATCTTTATGAAGTGATTGATCATATGTATCTTTTTGGTCAGTTTGCTGGGGGAAGTGGTCCAGGAACCAGTCCTGGCAGAAGCGTGCCACCTGTCGCCCGATCCTCACCACAGCATTCCTTATCCAATCCCTTACCAGTAAGTATTCCCTCTGAGGAAGGCGCTAAATGATGCAGTGGATATGCCAGAGACAGGAGATTTTTTTCTGAACAAATAGAGCAAAATGTTACCACAGTTACTGAAAGGGACTTGGATTTTGTTTAGTCTCTGAAATAGTTTCAGTGATCCTGCAGTCTATATAGAGCTAATAAACTGGATCAAAGCTGTGCCCCAGGGCCTGACAGCTGTTTCCGAGGAGTTAGTCTAATCTTAAACAGTTTATCTTACATACTTCAAATCCCAGATGCCAAATTTTGATATAGTATAGACAGGTTCTGTCTTAGAGTTGTGGATTGGCCTATGTTCCTAGTAATAGAAAAAGTAAAACTAACATAGTTGCCATTCTGTCATTCTGATCACTCTGCTTGTCTGTTGCATCCCTCTTTCTGCACAGTGTTGTCTTGTCTATTTCGATTGTGAGATTTTTTCCAGAAAAGGGACTGGCTTTCAATGTCTGCATGGTACCTAGCTTAGTACTATCCTCTTTACTGGAGTTCATAGAGCTACTGAAATACAAATACATCATTAGTGCTGAAAAATATTTTACTCCACACTGATTTTTCAGGTACTTGTAGCTTTTTCGGATAATCAGTAGAAGCTTTCCAATGTGTGTGTGCCCATTTCCTGACTTTTTTCAGAAAGTTTCATTGTGCCATTTGGTCGCTTTTGCAAGGTTCAAATGAGAAGAGAACCAATATTTTAATAAACTTAGATATTTTAGAAGCTGCTTTTCTGTTATAGTCATGTCGGTACCCTGAAAAACCACCCTTTGAATATGGCCTGTACCTAATCCTCAAATTTTCTTGAGCATTAGGAGAACTGTGTGGCAGTTTGGAGTCTTTTCTGGAGCATAGAGTACCAGTATAATCAAGCATATGAGCTTTCCTGGCTAGTCTATTTTGAAGTCATTTGCATACCTCCTAAACTCATATTTGTCTAAATTCCAATGCTGAGTGCTCAGGGACTGTGCATTGTATCCTGCAGCGTGCCACAAAAGAGAGAGATTGGACCTCAGAGTCCATCATACATCACCATATCTTAATGAAACCCTTCCAATGCTGCCTCAAAGATAATGGGGAATTAAAACACATTGCCAGATTATTGTGTACGTTTGTTGCTATATTTAACTCAACAGCATCTCCCTTCTTTAAAAAGAAAAGTTAAATGCAAAAACCACTTAATGACAGCTCATGGATGACACTTTACATGCACAACATTCAAGACCATTCTTCTCCCCAGAATCTAGGATCCTGTGCATTAGGAACATTCTTTTAGTGCATTTTTTAATATATTGAGTATATAGAGACCTGGAGAGAACCTGTCCCATGTAGTCAGAACCAATGTCACAGGCAGCATCGGCTAAGTTGGTTGTCTTTGTTAAAAAAAAAAAAAAAAAAGTACTTGTCAGGAGCTATGTGGGGGACACAAGCATGCGCCTCTAATTGTCCCACACCCGTGCACATTGCAAGGTGTGTCAGTTTAGCAGGGCTGACTATTGCTCCGCCCTCTGACTGAGGTTGCTTGGTTGTTTCTTCCCCTCATGGTCCCAGGTGAAAGAAACTGAACAGTCCGCAGTCACCAGACAAGGTAGAATAAAAGCATAAAGGAAAAGGAGAATCTGTAGGTGGCTTCCATGAGTATATTGGCCTCTTCGTTCAGAGGGGCCAGGGTGGTATCTCAGTTCACCCCCGAGTGCCCTGAGTCTTCAGTAGAAGTCTGGCTCATTTCCCGTCTTAATGCAGGGAATTGGGGTTCTCCTGTCTGCAAAGGCTGGGGTGTAGTTGGCTCTCATCCTCTCTGGGGATGCTCAACAACCTGCTCCTTTCTCAGAATTGCTGCCTTCTGAGTGGAGTTCCCTCCTCAGTCCTCCTCCAGTCCTGGCATGGTTTACAGGTGTGGAAGGGCAGAGCCACCCTGGTCTGAAGCAGCTTCCCTGCTTGTGCAGAGTTTGTATACCCCCTCACAGTGCTCTTCAGATTCCTTGTCTTCAGTTCTTGTTCTCCTTTCTCCTGCAACCCTGCTTTAATTTTATGCCTGGATTGTGCTAGTAGCATGCATCTGTAAGACCATTGCTTTGGCTACAGAAGGAAAAACTAACAGTAGGAACATGGGAAAAGAGGAGAAAATGGACTCTCATTCCCAGTTTAGGGCATTTGTGTGTGGGTAAGGAAGGTGTTAAGCACCTTTTATGAAAAGACTGTAGTAGTTAATCACACTGCATGATAAGCTTATCTGTGCCCAGAGCTAAGGGAGAAAAGGTAATATCTTTAGGTAAGGTTGCTCAGCTTTCTTAGGCCAGGTCTACAGTGGGGGGTTCGACCTGAGATACACAACTTCAGCTACGTTATTCAATGTATCTTAGGTCAACTTACCTGTGCATCCACACAGTGGCGAGTCGACCATTGGCTCTGCTTCCGCCTCTTGCGGTGGTGGAGTTCTGGAGTTGACGGGGAGAGAGCTCAGGGATTGATTTGTCATGTCTGCACTAGGCACAATAAATTGATCCCCAATAGATTGATCATTACCGGCTGTCTGGCAGGTAGTGTAGACTTGGCCCTAGCCTATCCCTCGCCTACTTCAGATCCCCTTATCCCTCAGTTGCAGATTTCACAGCCCTCTGCTCAGATTTCAGCTCTTGAAATGTCCCCATCCCATAAAGCTCTCTATCAGAAGGGAAAGTAGTATCTCTAATGCTGGGCGGAAAAAATGTTTTGGATAAGCAGTAAAAAAACAAAACAAAACCCAAGCTTTCTTTAGTTCATCTTTTAAAATCATCTGGTTCCTGCCTTTGCTGCAATTGCCTAGGAGAAGAGACTGCTGGGTGGGAAAATGTGTAGAGATGAGGAGGGAGACGTTTCCATATACGGTATTTTAATGAGGCAACATGTAATGCACTGCTTTGGAGAACATCTGATGGTTACTAAGTTTAAGGCCGCCACAATTTTCTGTCTCATTCAGCCATGTTCTGTGCCAGCGCCACTCTCTTGACCCTGAGTACCATATCGCACAAAGTTAGAGGAGCAGTTCTTAGACTTTAAGACCTACCCCATTGCACCTAAAACAGTCCAGTATTTGGCATTCTGCCATTGTAGCTAATATCGTTTCTTGTTCTGATGCTACCAAGCTATGCACAACAGTTAGAAAACCACTGTACAAAATGTGAAAGTGGTTTCCCCTTAGCTGCTGCATATGGGTACCTCCTGAAAAGCTTTGAAATAGGTCAAGATTCTCCCTATCTTAAGTAGTTTTAAAAGGTGGGCCAGGTTTCCATGACTCCTGGATCTTGGTCATGTTCAGTTGCTTATCTTGAGCAACTCTGCCTCAGTCCACTTATCTATAAAATGGGTATACCTGCACCTCTTTGAAGTTGGGTGGTTTGTAAATGACTTTGAGAAGTACTAAGCATCTGTAGAATGATGATACTGACTTAAAGTGCTTTGAGATCTGTAAGAGCTAGAGATCATTGTTCTGAGTGTTTAAAGAGTGCGAAGGCCTAAATTAAGATTTTCTGGTTAAGGCTTTGAGTTTCCAGCTCTTTGCTTGAATGGCCCGAAAATGTGCAGACATAGAGAGGGGCAATATTTCTGTTAACTAGGGGAGTCCTGTTCCGTAGGTTCGCATGCATTGCAACCCATTACAGACGTGTTATTCCAGTCACTCCAATTGACCTCTGCTATCAGAGCGATCTTTCCAGGAGTCCTGCTTTTGTTAACAGATCCTCTCTTTGCTGGCTCTCTGTTCCTGAGCTGCTGCTTTGCTGACAACAGTTTTGGCAGAACCAGAGAATCATCTTTTTCTTAAGGTTTATTGTATTTTTTTAAATGTGTTACAGCGGCGAGTGGAGCAGCCACTCTATGGGGTAGATGGCAGTTCTGCGAAGGAGCCGCAGGAAGAACACTCTCCTCTGCCAACGCTGATGTCTATGGTGCTGGCAAAACAGCGGCTTGAGAGTGAGCAGCTGGTACAGAGGGGAGCTGGCCTCTGTTTTGCTTTTGTTTCGGTGAGCAGTTTTAAAAAACCCAAGCCCGGGGCAGAGGCTGTGTTAAGGGATTGGGAATGGGATGTGGACTCTTTCAGCTCTAGGGCTCTGGTTGATATCCAGCCTGGGTTATTAGTGACAGTCTTTGCCATCTGACAGCTGGTTGGTGACCTAGTTGAAAAGTTGCTGGATCTCCAGCCTTCCCTTCTGGAAAATCTGTCTGAGGTAGTTGCTTTTATTTCAATTTAAGAAGCAAAACTGATGAAGCTGCAGTAGATTCCTGACTGGTTTTAGGCTAAACCCACTACTCTCAGAGCTGGAGTAACTGCCAATACAGTTGAGAGACAAGGTAGGTGAGGTAATATTTTTTTATTGGGCCAACTGCTTTTGGTGAGAGAGACAAGCTTTCCAGCTTACACAGAGCTCTTCATGTCTGGGAAATGAGCTTAGTGTCACAGCTAACTACAAGGTGAACAGATTGAAATAACTACGTATGGTAAACAAGGTGAAATGGCCTGATAACACCTCTCCTGTCATAGGGGAGTAAAGTATTGGGGAGGATGGGGAGAAGCTGGCAGAGGGGATAAGTGCGTTATATGGCTGTAATAAGCCATAAATCCAACGTCTCTATTCAGTCCATAATTTTTAGTATCTAGCAAAGTTGTGCATTTAAGCTCCCAGGCCAAACAAGGACACTTTGCCAGAGAAATAGATCACATCATGGAATGGGCCACCCAGATACCCCCAAGAGAACCTGCTTCAATACAGAAATGAACCCACCCCCTCCAACCGCACACCTCTGGTTGTCATTTAATTGCAGCAAGTGAGGCTTAGGTCGGGGCATTAGGAAAAACTACCTAAGGTGGTGTCTACACCGTATACCTTACATTGGCGTGGCTATGCCGCTGCAGCCAGGCCATTGTAAGGTGCGCAGTGGAGACAAAATAAAACCACCCCAATGAGGGGTGGTAGCTTTGTCAACAGGAGAGCAGTTCCCACCG
Organism: Dermatemys mawii; assembly: GCA_007922305.1. Lineage (NCBI taxonomy): Eukaryota > Metazoa > Chordata > Testudines > Dermatemydidae > Dermatemys > Dermatemys mawii. The sequence goes on along the minus strand of ML677404.1, from coordinate 8,129,801 downwards.
CTCCCATTGAAGTGCTGTCAGCATGGGTGTGTTTTGTCATTTGGAGGCTGTTGTTTTGTTTTGTTTTTAAACATTGTTTAGCGTAAGTGGTTAACACATTTCAAGGTACCATTCAAGGTGAACTGGCCGGTTAACACCTTTCCATCACAGCAAAAAAAAAAAAAAAAAAAAAAATGCTGGAGAGGGGATCATCTTTTGAAGGTTTCCTTTGAGGATAAAGAGAGGTCAGATGTAGAGCTATCGCTTTATGACCTGTTTACCCACAGGTCTTATTTTCTGTAAAAGTTCATTTGAAAGTGCAGTGATTGTCTCTTTTCACCCACTGTTATTGGGGCATTCAGTTCACTAGTACACCACAGGTGATAGGTATGTGTAGAACCCATGGATCTTGAATGGTGTGCTGCTGGGGGTGTTGATAATTGCACAGTGGAGATAAGCCTGCAGATTTTGCATTTGTTGTTCTGGCAGGATCTGATGCTGCTTTGAGCTGGTCTGTGGAGAGCTTGCTTCTGAGCTTAGTGAGGCTGGGCGAGGGGGTGGCTGTTTGAATGCCAGAGAGAGGGATCCAGAAAAGATTTTTCACAATTGCATCCCCATTGAGTATGGGTTGCAATTGTTTGATGATAAACTATATGGGTTTGGTTTTTTTTTTGCTGTGATGGAAAGGTATTAACCGGCCAGTTCACCTTGAATGGTACCTTGAAATGTGTTAACCACTTATGCTAAACAATGTATTCTGCTTTGTACTTGACTGTGACACTCTTGAGTACATTTTCCAGACCTGAAGAAGAGCTCCATGTAAACTTGGAAGCTTGTCTCTCACCAAAAGCAGTAGAGCCAATAAAAGAGATTACCTCACCCACCTTGTCTCTAATTTCCTGGGACCAACATGGTTACAACAACACTGCATAAAGACAGCTGAGAACATTGATGAAATGTTACTGAGGTTATATTAAAGTTCATAGAAACATTGTATCTTTTACAGTATTGCCAACTGCAAATGTTCAAAAATCTTGTCACCAAAAATCATGAAATAGGCTTTAAAATCATGAGGTTATGTAAAAATAGATGTGGTGTTTATTTGCCTTCTGCTTTTTGAGCCTTTGCAGGGGTCACATTTTGGAGTGTTAGCTACAGCCTCGAGGGCTAGAAACTTACTTTTTCTTAAAGAATGAAGGCTGAAATTGTTGCACATCCACCTGACTCCAGGAGTTGGAGCTTTAAGGAAAACAGTAATTATCAAGAGACTTATGACAAAATCATGACTGTTGGCAATACTGCAAGTTTTAACAGTTGGGCTTTCTGAAAAGGATTGGTTTTCCTTTTGATAGCCCAAACCTCTGAAACACTTTTTAAATGGTTTTATCTGAACAACATGGGTGTTGAGACCAGAAAGCATCATCCATACCAAATGTGTGTGTGTTTGCATGAAGAATTGCAGTCACGTTAATACTTGGCAGTATATTATTATGCTGGCTTTCTGTTGCAGGCCCAGCAAGGCAGCCCCTCTTCAACGGGATCAGGGAACACAGAGCATTCCTGCACCTCCCAAAAACAGATTTCCGTCCAGCACAAACAGACACAGGTATAGGCCAATAAACTGAAAAACACATTGCCTCCTTACATCTAGGTTTTGCATTTGATACAGTTTCAGCACTGAAGGAGAGAAGAGGGACATGAGTCTTGGAAGGTGGCAACCTACTGGCTTCATCAGAGGATTGAGTTTGGGCTGTTGGATCTATTTGTGGCTCTTCCACTCTGTCGTCCACCTTGAACATGTCCCACAACCTCTTTATGCCTTAGTTTCTCTCTGTAAAATGGATACTTATGTACCTAACTGATAATGGTGATTACTTGCTCTTTAGAACATTTTGAGACCTGATAAAAGACATACTCACTGTCTAACAGATTTTCATATTTAGGGTCTGGAAGGAATTTTTCCCCAAGTCAGATTGGCAGAGATCTTGTGGGATTTTTTTTTTACTTCCTTTGCAGTGTGGGTCACTTGCTGGGTTGAAGTAGAGTAAATGGTGGATTCTCTGTAACTTGATGGCTTAGTCAAGAACTGAAGTCTTCAGGAGCTTAGCCAGAGGTTAGGGGCCTATTGCTGGTGTGGATGCATAAAGTTCTGTGGCCTGAATGTGCAGGAGCTGAGACTAGACCAGTGGTTCTCAACCTGTGGGCCGCTTGTGGCCCAATCAGCACACAGCTACGGCCCATGTGACTTCCTCAGGACCATTCAGGTAGTATAATGGATGCAGCCCACAATGGTAAATTGAGAACCACTGGACTAGATGATGATGATGGCTCCTTCTGGCCCTAAACTCTGAGTCTAAGGCCAGGTCTACACTGGGGTGTGAGGAGGAGGGGGTTTCGACCTAAGATATGCAACTTCAGCTACATGACTAGCTTAGCTAAAGTCGATGTATCTTAGGTTGACTTATTTGGGCATCCTCATGGTGGTAAGTCGACTGCTGCCGCTCCCCTGTCGACTTCGCTTCCACCTCTCCTGTCTAGTGTAGATGCAATAAATCAATCCCCAATAGGTCGATCGCTACCCACCGATCCGGCGGGTAGTGTAGACAGCCTTAGAAAGAATTGCCAAATGGTAAGGAATGTTCTTCCCCATTGTACCCATAATTCCTGTTTGTTACGGGAAATCAAATACATAAGTTTTCAGAAACAAAACTTGTCCCTTTCTGCTATTAAAAGGGAACAGGTCAATTCAGAGGAGGTTATTTAAAACGAGAGCAGACAAATGGGAAACAAAGGTCAGATGTAACACTTCCCCACAAGGCCATCGTAGGACTGTGTGAAGATTAACGTCCTGTCTAATAAATAATGTGGGTATGTGATGGACAATCTGAGATTTTCAGTGTGTGCGGTCTTACTCTGTCTACCTACTGAAATTTTAGCTTGGAACTAAAATACATTTGAAATCATGGCTGATGGGATGTGCATTTTGTCTCCCCTCGGGGTAGCTGTGGTGTTATTGTCTGGGAGAACACAGAAAACCAGAGGCCTTAAGGGCACTAAACAAAATTCAGGAATGCAATACAGGAATCTGTTCAGAGCAGAAGGGTGGGGCTTTTGCAGCTCTTCAAATGCTACTGTGATTTCAGTGGCATCCCACGAAGTGGGTATTAGCCCACAAAAGCTTATGCTGTAATACTTTAGTTAGTCTTTAAGGCGCCACAGGACTCTTTGTTACTTCTGTGATTTCAGTGTTCCCCATGGCCGAATTGTCTAACACTTGTATGCTCATATTGTCTGACCTTTATCCTGGGGGTGTGCACCCTGGTAGACGAGAAGAGTGAAAATAAGTCATGGCTTCACCAGAATTCTAGAATGCACAAATCTTTGCTTTCTGTTAAACTATTGAGAACCATGACAAATGGCCAAAGACGAATAAGTAGCAAGCTTTCTGTAGCTGAAATATTACCTATTTTCTCCTGACTTTGATTTGTGATGTTTGTCTCTGCAGTCTGACCTCACAATGGAAAAAATATCTGCACTAGAAAACAATAAAAACTCTGACCTGGAGAAGAAGGAGGGGAGGATAGATGACTTATTAAGAGTAAGTGTGAACATGGAAAGGCTCTTGTAAAACATGCTTTTTGTAGCATCCTGGTATTGCAAGAGTGGAACACGTGCCCAAATCAATCTGCAAATCAGGATTTTCTGTACTACATCTGGGGAAACTTCGACACTCTTAGAGAAGGAGGTAACGTGAATACCTTTTTCAAAGGATAACTGGCATATCGGTTAGGCTCAGAAGAGTTCTTCTTGAGGTAGAAGCTGTAGGGAGACTTCTCAGTATATGTAGAGATACCAAGCTTAGCAGTTTAGCTGTACCCATCAGACCAGCCTTTCTATCTCATTATTTGTAAGTAAAATAACTTCTTCTGAATAAACAATGAGATCTAGTAGACTTGTCACTTGACTCTCAAAGGAAGTGATGGAAGCTATCCTCTAAATATGAAAGCATATAAAGCACTAGAAAATATGCTGTGGGGGCAGGGATCCCTATCTAGAAGACATCGAACGTGTAGGCGTGTTGTCTACCAGAAGAAAGCAGAGTCAAGGAGTAGAAAGCAAAACTGAACTTTTCCATTTACTCCAGACTCTACTGTATTGAAAACATTCCATTAAAAATACTTGTTTCTGACCACACTAAGGCCCTTATTCTGCGAAGATTATACTTGTGTGTCTGGCCTCCATATCTAAGAGAATGTGTGTGACATGGTCAAAAACGTGAAAGATTTTGTGGAACACTTTCCAATCAACCAGGATGACAAATATTTGTTTTCTAATGACCTCAAGAATAACTCCTAAAATCTTTTTTTAGAGAGGCCTACACCACTTGAGGTTTAGTTAGATGCCAAATGAGACTTTTCTATTTTTAGATATATCCTTTTCTAGCCTATAAAGGAAATACCCATGCAAACGTGATGTTTTTGAAAAACATCCCAGTTTCCAGAAAGACAGTCTATAGCAGGGCTGACCAGCTGTGCCAGAGAGCAATCCTACAGCTGAAAGTGCAAAGGAAGTCATCTTGCTGCTTCCCGTCAGCTATCCTGGGACTTGAGACACTAGTTCAGTTCACTGCTGTGCTGTAGACTTCCCATGTGACCTTTGTCAAGTTACTTTAGGTTATGTCTACACTACAGGTTATATCAGCATAACTTGTATGTTGCTCAGGAGGGAGAGTGAATAAATAAATAGTGCCTAACTAAAATAAACAACCTCTTAGAATTGGTATGGTAATTTCCAACTTTTTATGCTTTCTATGTATATAAATGCATCTTACTTCTGTGTGTTCCATTCTATGCATCCAATGAAGTGGGCTATAGCCCACGAAAGCTTATGCTGAAATAAATTGGCTAGTCTCTAAGGTGCCACAAGTGTTCCTCGTTTTCATTACCTAAAATAAATAGCGCTTCCCTACCTCTTGAAGTGTTGAGGTTACATTAAAGATTGTGAGGTGCTCAGATACTCTGGTAATGGGGACCAGGTAAGTACTACAGAGAGTGGATTCACTTGGCCTTTTATCTTGGCAACGAGTTGGCTGCTAATTTGCTTTTCTCTGGCCTGTTCCCTGGAGCCAGCTGAGTAGAGTACCTTTCAGGGTAATACGTGGCTTGGCTTTTTCAGGGCAGCTTTGAAAGTGGAAAGTTCATATCTTGTTTTCCCTGACCATGTGTACTTTCTTTTTAGGCCAACTGTGATTTAAGACGGCAGATTGATGAACAGCAAAAGATGCTGGAGAAATACAAGGAAAGGTTGAATAGATGTGTGACAATGAGCAAGAAGCTCCTTATAGAAAAGGTGAGCTGCTAGTTTTCCAAGTCTATATCTAGACCCACCTGGCTTTGGAAAACACACTCACTCTGTCACGCTTGTCCTGAACTCAAGAAACTTGCTCTTCAGAATGGAGTGAAACTTGTAGCCATTTGAAATACAGAATTAGAACTGTGCGTTTTTGAACTATTTCTCTGCAGTGGTAATGGCTTTCAGAGTGCAGAGCCTTTTGGCTTAATTACTTTTGTCAACCTCAAACGGAATCACTCGTCTTAGCAGAATAGCCTGAGTTGTCGCATCTTATAATTCATTTGGCATTATTTGCTGTGGATGGTCATGTAGGTACAAAGTAGCATCTGTGATCCTAGCAGTGCAAGAGAGTATCGTAGGAGACTACACAAGAAGGCACTATGGTCCAGTAAATGGGACTAGGACTCAGAGCTAGGTGTCAGATGTGCTTTGTGACTTGTGGAAAATCATTTAATTTCTGTCTGTTTCTAGGTGTAAAATGAAGAATGTCTTTGTCTTTGTAAAGCACTTTGAGTCCTGTCGAAAGCGCACTATAAAAATACTAGGTTATTGCTTACCAGCTTTCAGCCTGCTTCAGTGTTTAAAGACTTCATTACAGTTAAATAAATAAATGAATAGTTTAAATAAAATTTACTCTTTTTAAAAAAAAATTAACTATTTAAATCATTTACATGTGTGCAGGTATCAAGGGAAATATTGTGGCAGTGCTGAAAACTTGTTTGAATCGCTTTAGTTGCGGCACTGATTAGTCTTAAATGGGCATTGACCGCCTGTCTGTGAAAGTGAGGGATTTGTAACTAGATGGAGCTGAATGTTGTGTAGAATAGGTCTTGCGCAAGCGTCACTAACTGCGCTTTGCCAGTTCATCTTGATCCTTGTCAACGGCAATATTAAGAGTTGGCTAAAAGTAGAGTATTTAAAATACTGCATAATGTTCAGCTCAAAATTGATCATGAGTGCTGCTGATTCAACAGTTCGGTGTTGTCTCCCTTTAGTCAAAACAGGAAAAGATGGCATGTAGAGATAAGAGCATGCAGGATCGTCTGAGACTGGGTCACTTCACTACAGTCCGGCATGGGGCCTCTTTCACAGAGCAGTGGACAGATGGCTACGCTTTCCAGAACCTCATCAAGTAAGAGTTGAAGCTCTGTTGGATTTTTCTGCCTCATGAGAAAAAGATATCTCTCGTGCCTCTCATCCCAAAGCATTTTTGACTAATATGTGGGCTATGTGCAGTGATCTCTACCACCCTTTAGATTGAAACTGAGCTACTATTTGACAATGCATAAATACTAGACAACATTTTTAGGCCGGACAGGAAAGAATATCCTTCCAGTAAAAACTCTATTGCAGTTTAGGGAGTCAGAATCTAATTACCAGGCCTGAACACTAGGCTAATGTGCCTGTCACAGAAAAGGCCACAGTGATCATAAGTAGTCATGGCCTCTATCTAACACCCCTTTGAAATACAGAAAAGATAACGAATGAATGAGTTAAAGGGCCACAATTTAAATTATATAGTGTTAATTGTTACCTTACCTATGCCTTCAGTTAGAAGTGAAACTTGAGTAAAACAAATTTACTTTTAACTCTTTTTGCAACTTTCTCATCTTGGAACATCTGTGAAGTTAGTCTCACTTCTGGTTCTTACTTCAGCAGTGTTTTGGTTGGAAGCACTACAGGGGAATTATGTGTGCGTTCTTTAACAAATAGTAGAGACGTATCTCTTGGTCTCAGGTTTTATTTAAAAAAAACAAACTTTTTTTTAAACAAATATCTAAGTTTTAGACCAAAACTGAGTTGCTTCTTTTAAGCCCATCTTAACTGATGGTTTATCTTTCACAGCAGTGCATATCTATGGTGAAAACGGTTTGCTATTTAAAACAAATTCTTTGAGAGCAGCTAACCATATAGAAGATTTTCTAATAGCAGTAGAATTCACACCTGTTTCACCTTGAGGGGGAGAGACCCTCCCATAGTCTCCTATCTCAGATTGATAGCTACCTGGACATGATGGTCTTATCTCCTTCCCTTCTCTGATGCTTCAGAGAAAGGCAAAACCATTCTCAGTGCACCTGGCCAACTGTGCAATGCTAGGGCAGAAGGAGGAGAACAGGAATATGATCCTAATTCTGACTTCAGTCTGCTTACACCTTGGATCTTAGATGGATTTTCACAACTGCATGTGTTACGGTTGGTCGCACCAGGCTGTGTATATTATTTTAAAGAAGTTTAAAAGAGAAAATCCACAATACCTAACTTTTTTTCTGACAACAATGTTTAGAGAGAGAGAAGAGCTGTGTAACCCAGGAAATGGAAAGGACAAAACCCTTTTACACAAGTCATCAATAGAAGTATCCTGTAAATTCCTGCCTGGCCCAGGCCGTTAAGTGGGGCTTCCATGCAAATAAATCTCACATGAAGTACTGTTTATTTACAAGCATGCAAAGACAAGAGCATGTACAATCCCCTAAGATTGAGTCACTTCTTTCTAGTCCAATGTGGGAACCCATTTCATCAAGCAGTGCATAGATGGTCAGGGGCTTTAGAATTTCCTTTAAGGGAAGTAGTAGTTCTTTGTTTTTTGCTGCAAGAGACAAGAAAATAGAGGTGCTTTTGAAAGTTTTACCCCCGGTCTCTAACTCCCATTTTGTGACTTAACTGCCAGAGTGTAATTGAAAGCTGATGGAACTTAGTATCCTAAGTCATTGTGGGGCTTTGTAAAATTTTACCCTGTGTTTTTAAATTAAAACAGGCAGTTTTAATGATAGTTTTCTTCTGCAAGAAGGAGGTCCATCATTGGTGGGATTGGAAAAGGTTTGAGTTGCTTTAAGAAGTTGCCTTTAAGAGCTAGGGCTCATTTGACCATAGCCCTGCAATAGAGAGCTCACTTAGCAGGCTGTGCTGGACTTCAGTGTTAGTCTTTAAAAGGAAGACAGCGATTTGGAAAAGATCCTTTTAGGGATCTGTGAAAAGTGAGTGGCGTAGCTGACAGCGCCAACTTCCTGTCATGGCTTACTATAAATCATGGTTCATTCCTGGGTTTTCTTTAAGATGGTCTCAACTCCTCACTAGTAAAGAGATCATCACCTGTATGACTATGATTTGGGCACAGGATTTAATCTGTTGGAGGGTTTCTCATATTTCAGCAAATGAAGACTCCCTCACTCTATAAATTGACTAACCTTTATCAAGTTGAAAGATTTAACACATCTCTCCCCCAGTTGGCATGTCTTTCCATACTTTGTGTTAAAACGCTTGATTTACTCATCCTAGGAGTAGAAGTGATTTGAAAATCATTTTGCTAATTGGGGGGCACATGGGAGATACTAACAATAGCTATGTACATGTAATTAGTCATCTGTTTCCACTACTTGTATTTTTATAGTCTGCCCCTTTCTCGCCCCACCCCACTCCCTCTCCCCAAGGCAACAGGAGAGGATAAATTCCCAGCGGGAGGAGATAGAAAGACAACGAAAGATGTTAGCAAAACGGAAGCCACCTGCCATGGGACAGACCCCTCCAGCAAGCAATGAGCAGAAACAGCGCAAGAACAAGACCAATGGAGCAGAAAACGAAACGTACGTTACATGGCTTTGTATTGGGGCATTTCAGAGCAGCAGTGTTTTTATAGGATATAGATATCTTCTGGGAAATGGCATACTGCACTCAACTCTAAGCGTTAGTGTTTATCTCGTAGACATTCCTTATAAAAAAAAATAAATTTATAGAATAAATCTAGCATTCAGGAACTTGTCTGCAGCCCTAAATATTTTCCAATGGAGTGAAATAGGAATCAATGAAGTAACAGAGAGTCCTGTGGCACGTTAAAGACTAACTAAAGTATTAGAGCATAAGCTTTCGTGGGCTAATACCCACTTCGTCAGATGCATGCATGCATCTGATGAAGT
>ML677404.1:7987691-8120159 GCA_007922305.1 Dermatemys mawii | reverse complement strand
ACTTCATCAGATGCATGCATGCATCTGACGAAGTGGGTATTAGCCCACGAAAGCTTATGCTCTAATACTTTAGTTAGTCTTTAACGTGCCACAGGACTCTGTTACTTCTGCAATCCCAGACTAACACGGCTACCCTTCTGATTCATAGGAATCAATGTTGCTCATACCGAGTTTGGAGAGTAGAATTTTCTTTTTTCATGTGCAAGAAGTGTGTTTTTAAATGTTGCAGCTGCATGTATAGTCTCAGACTTGAGAGAATAAATGGTACAAATTCTGTGTTCCCTCTTTGCTGAAATTTTCCAATTAAATTTATCACATGTCCCAATAAAGAAAAGATATATGGGTTAACGATATTTATCCCATTGGGATTTCTTCTGAGGATTTCCAAATAAATCATCAGATATATTGGGGAAAGATTCTCCATGTAGTATAATAGTTATCTCCAAAGCACTTGCCAACATCAGCTAATTCCACTGGTGGGGAGGTGAAAGATCATGCTCTCTCCTCCAGTAACTCAGTCTTTTTTCGTGTGCACAAGATGTTGTTTTCAGCGAATTTATTGCTCTCACAACATGCCGCTTGACCCTTCTGGAGACTAAAGCCATTTTTCTCCAGAACAGTTTAGCTTCCCTGCCTCCCCAGTGGGTGTTGGTCCTTCTTGCATGCCAGGATTATCTCTGAGGATTTGGGGGTGGAGTTCAGTCTCCAAGCCCATTTCCTCCTTGTCTCTTCTGCTGACACTACCAAGGCAGTCAGTTACCAAGTGTGTTGGCTCTATTGTGATAAGGAAACCTACTGACTAGGAAGGAGACTAATGACTTATCTACACCAGCCTATGGTATGCGGCAAGTTGGCGTGTGAATCCACGTTCAGTAGCCCTCCACAAGCTAATTGTCCGTGTGCACCCTGCTGACGCGTCTTAGCAGTTACTTAGTGTGCTGTGATCTAGTCCTTCTTGAAACAGAACTAGTTAAAGTGTATTAACTGTTAATGCATATCAGCAGGGCCCACATGGACAGTTTGTTCGCAAGAGGCTAGTGTGGAGTAGTTTCACACCCCAGCTTGCCACAGTCTAAACATTTGAGTAGACGAGCACTCAGTTCAGTTGACTATCTGGGACTTCCATGAAGCACTTGGCTACCATTAATCAAGGCAACATACAAACTGCTGACCTAATGGTGAAAGGCTCCATCCCCTAGAACCAAAGCTTCCAAGCCATCTGTTCCCTTTCCCTGCCATTATTATCAGATTTCTCTTAATACTTGCCATGTTTCTATCTCCTCTCTTTCTCTTTAGAGTTTCTTTCGTATTGTGCTCTTTCATTCCTTACCTCTCTTTACTCATTCAGTCCTTTTCCTTGGTTCCTAGAAAGGTCCATTCCACACTTGGAGTCCCATGTAATCTTCCCTAAATACAGTAAACCAGGATTATGTTGAATGACTTTCTATATTTCATGTTGCTAAAACTGCTTCATGGGGATTGCATGACTTAGTGGAGCTGATGAGAGCCAAGGGCCCTTCTGCCTTTTGACTCTCTCTTTCAGACTGAGCCCATGTAACAAAAGCTGCCACTGCTTTTTGGCATCATGACAAAGATGTCAAAGAACTAAATGAGCCATGGAGAGAAGTCTCTTCACTTATGGGAATGGTGCTTCCTCTTTTGTTGTCTGGTTGAATTGTAGTGGAACATGTTGCCCGTGTTTTGGGCAAATAGAGGGCTTCAATAGCAAAGATAAATCCGAAACCGTTAACTGGTTTATGTCACACATCAGTTGCTGGATATTCCTTTACAGTAACATCAGTATATATCAGCACACTCACTGGGGTCTGGAAGTACAGATTGAATGTCTATGCATGATTATTTTAAAATCTTAGGAAGAATAAAGACTTTTCACAGCTTGAAGCTATAAACTTGAGGGGACAAAAGAATGTTTATGGCTCTTTCCCACTTCATCTAGAAGATTTGCCGCTTACTTAGAATGCAGGCCTAGTAAGACCAGGCCTGATGCTTGGGAGGGGCAAGACTTCAATGAGCTGTTTTTTGTGCCTAATGCAGAATCTTAGACTGTGTCTGCACTACCGCGGTAAGCCGGCCTATGCTACGCAACTCCAGCTACGTGAATAACATAGCTGGAGTTGATGTAAGTTACTATGGGGCGTTGACAGGAGAAAATCTCCTGTTGACTTACCTTACTCTTGTCGTTGGAGGTAGAGTACAGGGGCTGACTGGAGTACGATCTGCAGTTGATTTGGTGGGTCTTTACCAGCGGATCGATCTGAGTGTTGATCCCGCCCATTGTGTAGACCTGTCTTTAATGTAGGTATGTATGTCCGGATCGATCTGCTATTTGTCATGCCTCATGAATAGCACCGATATTTAAGTTTAGGGTGGCTTCTTAGTGGTTAGCACAGTTACTGGAGACATCTTGTAAAAGCTGGGACCAGCCCCATGTGGTCAGGGTGAAGTTCATTAGCCTACAAGAACCTTGCTTTCGAAATTAGCTGGAGCAGTTAGTATAACCAGGATAAGCTAGATTTTTCTAATTCATTCTATTGTAACCTTTGGTTTTAATGGAAAAAAAACCCTGAGATTAACCAACATTGAAGCTCTCACTGCAGTGTATGGAGTCGGAGGCAATTCAGGGCTGAAGCTGATATTCCACTAACCTTTCCCCTTGGCTATAGGCATTGCAGTATGTGGGAGATACGCAAGCTTCCCCCACTGTTCTGATAAACTTTGCTAGAATCGGGCAGCCAGCATTTTGAATGTTCTTTTGTCAGTATATATCAACATAGAATGAATGTGTATGTTTGATTTGAAAAGCAGTTGCCTGCTAGCCTATTATATTATGGGTATATGTCAGCAGCGGCCCAACTTACTGACCCTCCGAGCCACATGCGATAATCTTTAGAAGTTTGAGAGCTGGGTGCACCTGCCAGGGTTTGGGGCTTCTGCCTTGTAGCAAGGTTCAGTCCCACAGGAGACACCTGCTGGGGCTTGGGGCTTCAGCAAGAGTGGGGCTGAAGTCCTCAACCCTGGTAGGTGCCTTCCACTGGGATGAATCTCCTAGACCCTCTCTCCCTGCTGGGCAGAAGCCCCTATCCCCACCGTCCTGCTGGAAGGTAGAAGCCCAGAGCTTCTTCCCCACCCACCAAGTTTAATAGGTGGAGAATAGGGGAGGCTACGCGAGCTGCATTTTGGGCACCCCGATTGTAGTTAGGCTGGGGGCGGGCGGGTTGGCATTTTTGTCCTACACAATAAGTGCATCATATTTTGATACTTTCTAACTCAAACTGCTTACTTGTAGGTGGTTCTTTAATTTGTACTTAAATTTCTCTATCCTTGAAATGGTATTGTTTTGATAGTTGTGTGCATCATCTTCTCTTAAAGTAACTTTGCCAATTGTGTAAAATTCCCATTGCGGGTTTTTCAGCATCAAAATACTTTACAAAAATAAATCCTAGCTTTTGTAGCAAGTTATTAACCTCGTTGTATTGCTTGGGACTGCCCCAGAAATGCAATTTCTGACTGACAGTGTAGACAGTCCTGCAGGCTGAAAGTTTGGGGTTTTACCTACAAACTATTTCAAGATCCATGGTGGATTCTCTATCACTGGCAACTTTTAAATTGTAATGGGATGTTTTTCTCAAAGATCTGCTCTAGGAATTACTTTGGGAAGGTTTTCTGGTCTATATAATACAGGAGGTCAGACCAAATGGTCTCAATGATCCCTTCTGTCCTTGGAATCAGTGGGAAAAATGGGGTTTTCCTTCAGTCGCCAGTAATAATCATAGAGTGTCTCCCAAATTCCTTCTCTCAAAAAAATAGCCATTTGCAGTGCTTTCAAAATTGCCATCCTAGTGCATTGTAAATGCCATTCAGATTCAGTGGGAGCTGGGCACTAAATCCTTTGAGATCCTCTAAAAATCAGAATATTAGGGTTGGAAGAGACTTCAGGAGGTCATCTAGTCCAACCCCCTGCTCAAAGCAGGACCAATCCCCAGCTAAATCATCCCAACCAAGGCTTTGTGTGGAACTCAGTCTGGAGGTTTGAGCACAGATGTGTCATCTTGTTTAGGGTGTCTTAAAAGGGAATAAAGGTGATAGGAGCATTGAGCCATGATTTACCCAAGAGGAGTTATGAAATTCAGTCCCCTCCTGAAAATAGGCATCTATAATGTACACATGAACAAGACTGTAGTTTTAAGTCAGGACGCTGAATTTGTAGGGGGTTTTGTGGTCTAGTGTGTTCAGTAGCATAGCTTGGGTTGTGTCAGAGAATTCAGCCATAATGGAAGTTGTGTATTTCAAGTGTGTCTATATTAAATAGGCCTGGAAAATAAACACTGTCCTTGGCTTTTTTAAAATACTAGAAGCTAGCATGTAGCTATTTCTGGAAGTACTAGGCCAGCGATAGCCATTCTGTCGCTTGTCTATAACGGAGAGATTGTCACTGTTTAACCCTGTGTGTCTGTCTCTTCCACACAGTCCACATTTGGTTTATTCAGTTGTTCAACCAGTTGTCAAAGCTTGCTGAAAACCGTGTTCAGTCTGGGAAGGCTTCTTTAAAGCAAAGTAAATTTGAGATTACAGAATAGTCTGGATTAACTGGATCTGATTTAAGTGCAGGTCAGCTTGTTTATTGAGAGCTTGTGTTGTAATCTGTTTCCCAAGGAAGAACTACCAATATGCCACATGACTTTTTGTTCCGAGTCCCTGTGTAAACATTGATGGTATTGGTTGTATTTTTTTTTAGTACAGTTAGTATGTTAATTTGGAATGTACTGATCTTTCACAGTGAGGAGGGTTTACAAGGAGAGCCAACACCTTAAATGTTGGACTAAACTCTTGCTCATACAATGGTAAAGCAGGCAAATCCTAATTCTACTTACTGTTCAACTGTAGCTGAATTATAGCTACCCCTAAGAGGCATCCATTCAAGGAGGAGGTATATTAACTAGGAAATTGAGTAGTCCTGGCTCTTCTGTTTTAAGGGCTGGCCATTGTTTTAGGAAATGTTTGTTTGAGGGGGGCAGGTTGGGACTTATAGGGTCCTTCCAGGCTGCTACACACCCTCCTGCAATTGCCTTGCCTGCTGCACTGCTATATCAGACTGTCTCCAGTGTGCCAGGAGATGTACAGGAACAGAAGAAGCTAGAGGTGGGCAGGAGTGGCATAGAGCCCAGAGCTGTTCTGCACAGAGATGTCTGTTTAGCAGCATGAAACTCTGAGCAAGTGGAGCTGCCTTCTAACACTAGTGTGGTACTGAGTTGCTAGGGAAGTGAGAAGCATAATGTGGAGCTGAGGTGGTGGCTAGAAGTTGGGAGGGAGTTGAGGCTTCTGTCAGGGGGAATAAGAGGAGGAGAGAATAAAGCTATGTATTCCTGCCCCCCTCACCTTCCGTATAAATCTTGTGGCCATAATATTGACAGCTGCAAGTGCTTTCTACATAACAGTCAGTGGGAATTCTGAAGAGTTTGAAAGTCATGTAATGTAGCATCCCAGGGTAGTTCTCTGTTGATTTGTAATGAGATCTGGTTGAATAGGTTTTCTTTAAAATAAATAAATAAATAATGCAAAACATGGTTAAATTTCAGAAATAAAACAAATCAGAACATTCAAAAAATGAAGGTTTCTGACACAATGTTCAATATTTGTAGTATCTCTCCTTGGTTTTCTTGGTTAGGAGTAAACCTTAGTAAATGAAATATGTACTGTGAAATAGACTTCAGACATGTGCAGTGCTCTGTTACAGCCTGTCAAGATCTGAGCACTATCTCCAGTATGAGAGAACTGCAGAATGTAATATACAAATTTCAAATAATCTGTCAGTTGCTGAAGGATACAGCATGCAATGCTCCTTCCTATAACTGAGCAGATTATTAAATGGGTGTGTATTTGGCATGGTACACTGAAAATAGTCCATCTGCTGAACAGGAATTGCACTAGATTGGAACTTAACTTACCATGCCATGGTAAGTTGGCTGCATTGATGCTTATTCCCTCTCTCTCAGGTAGTCCTGTTTAGACCAGCATAGTTACCTGAAATTGTAACAGGTACTTTGCTTACAAATGTGTTGGATATGTCTGACACTGTTCTCTTGTGTATGCAGGTTAACATTAGCTGAATATCATGAACAGGAGGAAATCTTCAAACTCCGACTAGGTCATCTTAAAAAGGTAAAGAACTCATTACAGAAATAGCTCTATGTAGCACTGGGCCAGCTACGTATGAACAGTAATGGTAGCTATCGATGTGTAATAGCTATTGGCCTGAATGCAAAACGAGGAGACAGGCATCTAAGACCTAGCTTTGGCTCCCTTCGAAGCACAAAACTCTTGCTGAACCCTGTAGTGCTCCTAAACTCACTCGGCACCTACATTTTCAGGGTAAAAGTTCCCAGGTGCCTGTGCTTCTGCCTCTGGACACACATACTGCTCCCTCCCTCTAGGCCTGAGGTCCCCAAATGTGGGGCGTGCCCCTTCGAGGGTGTGGAGGAAAGTCCAGGAGGGCTCAGTGGGACTGGGCCAGCCCTCACAGGGTGGGAGAGGGAGCGCCACTCAGCCCCTCCGTGCCCCCAGCCTCAGAGCAGCGCTGCTCCTGGGCCACGCCAGCCGCTGGCCGCGGCCTTAGTCCCAGACCCACCCCCAGCTGCGCCCACAGCACCATCCCCCTTACCCCTTGTTGTGTCGTCCCTGCCCCCAGAGCTGCGGCCCTGCTCCTGGCCCTGGAGAGGCACAAACTGGTAAGTGGAGGTGTTACCCTCAAAAGTTTGGGGCCCGCTGCTCTAAGTGTCTGGAGCCCCTAAGCCCCAGAGTGATTCATAAACCAGGGGGAGATAGGCACTCAGCCACCGAAGTTGCATGCTGGACCCAATCCAGTAGGGGTGCTCAGAGTCCACTTGCCGGATCTGTCCCATTCAGAATTTGCCAGGAGGAGAAGGTGGTGGTACCCACCTTACAACTTTTAGCCCAGTGTTTAAAGCACTTCCTGGGACATGGAAGATGCAGGTTCCATTTCTGCTGGGGGTAGGAAGAGGATTTGATCAGGCAGTCCCCTTCTGAGTTCTCTTAACCACTGAGTTATGGGATGCTCTGATGTGGGGCTCTTCAGTCTCTCCTTTTGAAGCTGTTGCACTGGGGATATGTACTTTAGTAGTCATTGGGCCAGCGAAAGAGAGCGTGACTCTAGTCCAGTGATTAGGGCACCCAGCTGGGAGGTGGGAGACCCCTGGGTCCAGTCACCCTGCTCCAATTGCTCTTCCATTGTTTAGCCACAGTGGAACCGCTTCAGTAGAAGAGAGTGAGGGAGCCCCACGTCAGAGCATCCCATAGGTCAGTGGTTCGAGCGTTCTTCTGAGGGGTGGAAGACCTCTGTCCAAATCCTTTCTCCCCTTCTGAAAGTTATAGGATGGGTGCTCGTCTTCTGGCTTCTTGCAAAACTGCATAAGAGGGTTACCTGCTGTGAATAGTCAGACTCTTTGATAACTCTGGATAATATACATTTTTCCTTTTCGTTGGCCTCAGCGGGTGCTCTCCCTGCAAGTGAAGCTATTTTTAGGTAATTGTTTCCTTCTTAACTCATTAGTCACTATAGTCTTTTATTAGAGCAGCTCAGAAAACTGTGACCAATACAAATTCAGCAAAAACTAGACAAGAATATTTTCTGAAGTGTCTTTCCAGTTTCCTGACTAGATGAGATTGCCATTAACACTAAAATAGGGATGGCCTGGGGTGGGGTTACTTGCTTTGGTTTGAAGAAACTCCTTTTGTAGCATCTGGCTTCAAAGAGAGTAGCTTTTCTGTTCCCTGGCTAATAAGACAGATGGGCCATTAGGACTGTAGAGAGTTTGGCATTCAGTGTTTTCACTGGCCAGCATCTGAACTTTGCTTTTACCAATCACATCCTGAATGTGAAGACCTTGCCTGCACTACTGTTTTCTTTTACCCAGCATTGCTTCCTCTGCTGCTAGCAATGTTGGTTATTACAGTGTATACAGGGCCAATTGCACATAAACTACATCATGTCATCTCTGCCTACTATGGGCAAGGCTAGATGACATGGAGGTAAGAATTCTCAAGCCATATTTATCCTATAGCTTCCTCCATTGCTACCAGTGGAGGAATCACAGGTCCACTTATTGTCAGTGTAATATGTAGCCCAGAACAGAAGAATCCATTTAGAGCTTGACCTTTACAGAAAATGAAGTAACGCTCTAGGATTGTCTCATTGTCTGAGGCTGTGCTTACTCTGCTCCACTTTTGGAAACTGGCTCATTTTTAATCAATGAAAATAGAATACAAGTTGCAACAGAGTGGAATCTAATGTGATAATCCATGTATAATTTGAAACCTGGTGAAAGCTGTCAGTAAACGCTTATGTACCCTGATTCAGCCTTCTGTGTAAAAGGGCAGAATTAGCTACTTAGAATCTCCCTCCCTTTCAGGGGTGAAGTTAAAACTACGTGCAGCACAGAAAGCCAAAGCTGTGTGTAGCCCACATCCTCCTACTCCTGGAGACATTTTTGTTTTTTATGGCTCTTCTGGAAACCACTGGGCTTTTTATAAATCTGAAAAGATATCAAGATGGTGTTTAAGATATAAAGTTATAGCTCTGTACCAGAATCTGTGTAACTTTTAGGAGGGTCTTGGCTTTTTTATAATCAGGGATACTTGTCAGATTCCACATGACACACTTCAAACTTTCCAAATTACCTGTTGTTTAATCTTCCTATACAATTCTAGGATACCTTTTTTGTTTGCACTGAAAGCGTATCATTTAATCAGTGTGTTCCGAACTGCTGAAACTGAGGAAAACATAATTCACATATTGGCTGGGGGAAAGGTGAAAAACTTGTACCAGATTTAGTTCAGATGCATAGTCACTAGCAAAACATCCCAATAGTTTCCCCCTCCTATTTTGCTATCTTGAAGTTGACTGTAATCATTGCTTTCATTCTACCAAGCCAGTCATGTACCATTAAATTCCAGTTAGTGTGCCCATAAATTGGGAAATGAGCTACCCAGTGTCTTGAATGGTTTCTCATCTTTTTTCATACAGGAAGAAGCAGAGATCCAGGCGGAGTTGGAACGACTAGAGAGAGTTAGAAATTTACATATCAGGGAATTGAAAAGGATACACAATGAAGATAATTCACAGTAAGCACTGGGAGGCATGTCGGGGGGGAGAATAGGCGTCAAATGGTAACTTCTCAAGGAAAGCTAAATTCTCTTAGGATACATTTGTCTGGTAAAGGGAATGCACCATGCTTAATGCTGCTTTTAATATCCTGCCACCCACTGAGATATCCAGTGCTGTGCTGACTTAAAAGCATATGTGTGTGTCAGATATGTAGGATTTAGTACTTTGCAAATGACTTTGGAAACTTTTGCAGTGTCAGTGGTAAATGACTAACCAATCATTTGGAAATTGGACATAAATAACTTCACCTTTTTGAGTCTTAATATGAAGTCTTCTCTGACGACTTATTAGTAGATGGCATTACCATTGTCAATATTAAATTGTCCTCTCCAGATTTAAAGACCATCCAACGCTAAATGACAGATATCTTTTGCTACATCTTTTGGGTAGAGGAGGCTTCAGCGAGGTATATAAGGTAAGTTTGAAAAATTTGTCTGTTGTATTGAGTCTGCAAAGAAATACTCTGTAAGCAAAATCTGACATTTGTTCTCTCAAATGGAGTGTGTGCGTGGCTGTGGGGGGAAGGAATGTAGACATATATTTCGCAGCTGGCTTTGATTTAGACAGCAGACCTGATATTTAGTTTCTGTTTTCCACAAGATTTTATTGAAACATGCATTTGTTGGAAACGTCACACTGGTATGACCGGGGAAAAATGACATGAAATACCTCTTGAGAGTGTTAGAAATCTGCTTTAAATAGGTACATTTGAAATGGCTACATTGCAACTTTAAATCTGACACATTATTGTAAATGAAAGGAAAATAACTTCCAGGGATACATACGGAAAAACCTTCATTTTTTAAATCTAGGAAGTGTTTGTATCATACTATTGATGTGCTGAATAAACAATCCTTAGTCATGTGGGTAAGGATTATTTACATGACATTGTTTTGCAAGATCAAGACCTATGATATTTAGACTAGGCCATGCTGCTAATTAGAGAGATTAAGAGATTAATTTTTAAATAATATGAAAGCATCTGTTTCCCCAAGCATCCCATATGTGCTCTGTGGTTCATAGACATAGTTTAGTTTAGCCAATTTGATTCTAATATTAAACTATATAAACTCGGGTATTGGACACTTACATGAATAAGTAGACTACCTAGAGCCGTAATCGTATTAAGTTTGAAAAGGGATAATAGAACCTCAGGTTTCAGGATTTAGGGTGATTTCTAACATTAGGGGTTAGAACAGATGGGGGCAAACTACGGCCGTGGGCCACATGTGGCCTGCCGGCCATTTTCATCTGTCCCGCAAGCTGGGGCTGGGGGGTAGCGGGGCCAGTGGCCCCACCCTCCCAGCCCGGGACCAAGCGCAGCAAGCTGCATGGCCCCGCGCTCCCTGCCAGGGGGCTGGGCTGAGCACAGCACGCCACGTGGCCCTGCACTCCCAGCCGGGGGTCAGGCTGAGCGCTGTGGCTCCACGCTCCCAGCCGGGAGGCCAGGCCCAGCATGGAAAGCTCCGCGCTCCGAGGCAGGGGCCAGGCCAAGGGCATCTTGCCATGGGGCCTTGCGCCCTGAGCCGGGGTGCCTGGCTGACCGCGGCAAGCCACAGGGCCCTGCATTCCCAGCCCGGGGAGCTGGGCTGACCACGGCAAGCCATGGGGTCCCATGCTCCCGGCACCGGCCCAGGGTGCCGGGCGGAGCATGGCAAGACGCGTGGCCTGGTGGAGCACTGCGAGCCGTGGGGCCCCGCGCCTGGCTGAGCAGGTAAGCCAATTTGGGGGGAGGGGTCTTAGGTGGTGGGGGCCAGGGGTGGTGGGTGGGGGCAGTCAGGGAACAGATAGCAGTTGGGCTAGATAGGGGGTGGGATTCTGGGGGGCAATTAGAGTGGGGTGCGTGTTTGGGGTGGGCCATCAGGGGACAAGGAAGGGGACGTTGGACGGGTCGGGGTTCTGAGGGAGTAGTCAGGGGGCAGGAAGTGGGTGGGAGTCAGATGGGGGCAGGGCCTTCCCTACCCGGCCCTCTGCACAATTTTGAAGCCTCGTGTGGCCCTCGGGCCAAAAAGTTTGCCCACTCCTGGGTTAGAACACGATTGGGTGGGGGACATGATTATCCCACACCTACATACAATGGTATGTCTTGCACTGTGCTCCAAAGCGTCCAGTGCCAACCTCTGTCAGACAGGATCCTGGATTAGACAGGACACTGCATTGATCCAGCAGCACAATTCCAACGTTTGTGTGTGCTGGGCTGCACTTGAGAATCCAAAGGGGTGAAACATTTCCGGATGAGCTATTCGACTGAATCATTTGGCTCTCCAATCACAAATGGGTTGAAGCTTCTTGTATCTGGAGATGTAACATCTGGCAATGTGTATTAAAGCAATACTTGTCCTGTGCATTTGTTTAAATTAAGTACAAGTGACTTTGGTGCGCAAGCAGTCATGGCAGAGAGTCTTCCTTGCCAGTTCAAATCAAATATAGGTTGTTACTATCTCACGGCTGTTTGGCTGGTGTAAAATGATCGGTGCATTCAGTCTAGATCCTAGTGGACAGACTAGTGTTCCAAAATCACCAATTGTCTTACACTAATTGACTCCCTTATTGGCAGGCGAATTAAAGGACAGACTCAAGTTGTATGCAGAATAGGTTGATCGCATTAGTGACCCTAACTACAGCATATTGCCATCTATGCTTTGCATTGGGACACTAATATGGAATCTCTTGTTCCCAATTGCAGTATTAATATGAAATTTCAACTCTGCTGACGCTTTTTTTCTTTGTAGGCATTTGATTTAACAGAACAGAGATATGTAGCTGTGAAAATTCACCAGTTAAATAAAAACTGGAGAGATGAGAAGAAAGAGAATTATCACAAGTGAGTGAGGCTGGAAAGCCGAGATAGCAGAACAATGCATTGCCGTTTTTTCCCCATCTTGGCCTGAAAATTGGTTCCTGTTTATTGATACTGACTACAACAGCGGTTCTCGAACTGGGGATCGGGACCCCTGAGGGGGTTGTGAGGTTATTACATGGGGGGGTCATGAGCTTTCAGCATTTATAATGGTATTAAGTATATAAAAAGTGTGTTTAATTTATAAGGAGGGGGTCACACTCAGAGACTTGATATGTGAAAGAGGTCACCAGTACAAACGTTTGACAACCACTGGACTAGAATATGTATTTTAATGCAGCTAAATATAAAGGTGTACATCTAGGAACAAAGAATGTAGGCCATACTTTCAGGATGGGGGTCTCTATCCTGGGAAGCAGTGATTTTGAAAAAGATTTCGGGATACTGGTGAATAATCAACTGAACATGAGCTCCCAGTGTGATGCTGGGGCCAAAAGCGATAGGAATAGAGAGGTTATTTTACCTGTATATTTAGCACTGGGGTGACCAGTGCAGAAAACTGTGTCCAGGTCTGGTGTCCTCAATTCCAGAAGGATGTTGATAAATTGGAGAAGGTTCAGAGAAGAGCCAACAGAATGATTAAAAGATTCGAAAAAATCCCCTTATAGCGATAGACTCAAGGAGTCCAATGTTATTTAGCTTAACAAAGAGAAGGTTAAGGGGTGAGTTGATTAGTCTGTAAGTATCTATCTGAGGAACAAATATTTAATATTGGGCTCTTCAGTATAGCAGAGAAAAGTCTAACATGATCCAGTGCTGGATGTTGAAGCTAGACAAATTCAGGCTGAAAATAAGGTGTAAATTTTTGAGAGAATAATTAACCAAGGGAAAAATTGGAAAAATTTACCAAAGGAGTTGGTGGTTTCTTAGGCCACGTCAACACTACCCACCAGATTGGCAGGTAGTGATCGATTTATTGCGTCTAGTGTAGATAAATCAATCCCGATAGATCGATCATTACCCATGGATCCAGAACTCCTCCACTGCGAGAGGCAGAAGCGGAGTTGACGGGGGAGTGGCAGCGGTTGACTCACCGCCGAGGTAAATCGACTTAAGATATGTCAACTTCAGTTGTGTATCTTAGGTTGACATCCCACCCCCTCTAAGTATAGACCTGGCCTTAGGCGCTAACCATTTAAAAACTAATATTTGATATTTTTCTAAAAGATTTGTTCTGTGAAGTATTTTGGGGAAGTTTTCTGATCTGTGTTATACAGGAGGTGTCATACTTGATGATCAGTGATCCCTTTTTCCTTGGACTCTGTGAAACTGAATTCTCCCCATTCCTCACTATTTACTGCAAAAGTGAAGCCACTTCTTCCCACCTTGTTAGTATTACCTCAGAATTGCCTGAAATGAGCAAGAAACGTGAGTGGATGCTTGCAAAATAAGTGCATTGTTAGGGTCTGGACCAACAGTGGTGTTGGAAGTTTTCTTTTACCTTAATAAGGGGAAATCTCCTCTATAATGACTTGGCCTTGCTCATGCAGAGAACAGAAGCCCTAAGCTCATTTCCAACTCCCCAGAGACACGTTAGGAGTGTGCTTTCAAAAAAACTGTACATCCTCGTTTCCTAGAATGTTTAATAGTTTCTGAATTGTATGAATAAGCTTCATTTGAATGTGGAACACTCAGAATGGTGCCAAAATCATTATATCTAAAGCACTTAATGTAGAACCCAAAATAAAATCTCTGTTGCTAATGCCCAGAGTCTTGCCTTTCAGACATGCGTGTAGAGAGTACAGAATTCACAAAGAACTGGATCATCCTCGAATAGTTAAACTCTATGACTACTTCTCGCTGGATACTGACTCGTAAGTGATATGTTGATGTGTCTTTGCACTGCATTTACCAAGTTCCCCACAAAGTGTTTAGTTAAAAGCCTTCCAGCAAAGCTTAGTGATCCTGCAGTCAAGGTGGATCAGTACTTTACACAGTGGATCTTGTCACCACTGAGTATCATTTGGACATGAGCTTAGAAATTGGAAAAGTATTATATGGATAATGATCACCCACAATTGCATAATCGGGGATCAAAATGTATAAGGGACCCTCACGGTTCAGGGAATAAGCCAACCACGAAGGGCGTGTCTGTATGACTACACAAGGTATGGCAAGCTCGGGTGCAAAGCTGCAGCACTCCAGCCTGCTGGGCTCTAATTGTCCATATGGACCCTGCTGCTGCACACAAGAAGGTTCTTGGTGCACTTTGCTGACTGTTCTCTGAAGCAATAGTATGCAAAAGACCTTAACGAACTTGTAGTGCGCTGCAGCAGGAAACGCAGTAGATCTTCATCCCAGTTGGTCACATGCTAACTGACTGTGTTAAGGCCTGTCAGTTAGGGTTTGTGTAGCCCTATGGGCAGACGGTTATGTCGTTGTCAATTATGGGGTTTATTACACCATCTCCGAAACTTTAGTGCTGTAGCCTGTCTGGCAGTAGCCTAAACACACCATTA
This sequence comes from Dermatemys mawii, assembly GCA_007922305.1. Classification (NCBI taxonomy): domain Eukaryota; kingdom Metazoa; phylum Chordata; order Testudines; family Dermatemydidae; genus Dermatemys; species Dermatemys mawii. The sequence goes on along the minus strand of ML677404.1, from coordinate 8,105,638 downwards.
GTCTGTTATGGCATTTGTTCCTGTGTTCTTATACCCATCATTCAGCAGATCTTAGTTCTAGCACAATCCTGTGCCCAAATGAGGTGCTACAGGGGATGTCCATAGTGAAAACACATGTAAAAGATTAGCTACTTTTAATGCATTCATGCTGCTTTGCCTGGAAAATCAGTTCTGCTCTGATAAAAGTAGATTTCAGATATGGCTATATGTAGAACCAAACCTGTTTCCTGTATGTCTGTGATGGAGGCATCTAAATATATACAGGTTTGATAGGGAATGACCTAGTTGAGATTTACATGGAAGAGTAAACACAAAATATTAGTGTTTCTCTCAGGGGATTTAATTTCGGTGTGTGTTCTCTTGCCTTCAGGTTTTGTACAGTGTTAGAATACTGTGAAGGAAATGATCTGGACTTCTACCTGAAACAGCACAAGTTAATGTCTGAAAAAGAGGCACGATCCATTATCATGCAGATTGTGAATGCTTTAAAATACTTAAATGAAATCAAACCGCCCATCATACACTATGACCTTAAACCAGGTATGTTATGAAGCAGAGTGGCATGTATTTACCCTTTTACCTCTTGTTAGCAACTTCTATAGACCACCAAGGAACGGTTCCAGTTGGCCAAAGTCAGGGACACTTGCAGCAAAGAAGGGACTGAAATGCGTGGTTTTGTTCTGAAAATGGATATTGACTCCTGGATTTGCAACATTAAGAAGTAGAATTCCAGAAAGGAGCCTTCCTCTTCTAGACAAGCCCTTGTGCCATCCTGTGTCAGCACTTGGTTTCCGTGACCTAGTTGTCCTTTTCTTTCTTGTGCTGCATCTTCCTTCGTATGGATGCCCCGTAATGGCCAGCACATTCCTCACTCTTATTCTCTTCCTTTGTGATGCTCAGTAAATGGCACCAAAAACTAATTTGGAAAAACTTGTTCATCTGTTGCTTTTATGGGTTCTCCTAGCAATATATAGAGGTCAGATAGTGCTCTTGGAAGTCTGACCTTCCAGACACACCAGTGCCCAGAAAATCAGAAGTGCCCTCTCCAAATATCATCAGACAATTCCCATATCATAGACCATGCAGCTGAGAGAGCAAAGCTTCCTTGCTTGCCTTATCTGCTAAGGGTTGGCATATGCTGGGCAACACCTATTTTTTTACCTCAGTAAAATCCAAGCACTTGTTTTTCTGTACTGACGACAGTTCGGTTGTATATCCTAGATCTGTTATGGTTTCTTGTACTGGTACAGTAGATGGCGCAATTGCACCAATTCATATTTTGTTGACCTGTTTCTGTTCTTACTCTTCCCAAACCACTGTTTACTAGTCTGTTTGACCACGCTGCAGGGCTCTCCCTAAAACTTGTTGAAATCATAGCTGATCTACAGCCATTGTGTAATTCTGCTTCTTCAAAAGTTAATAGCTTTGAGTCATCCACTCTCCTGTCCCTCACCTGCCCTCCCCACTTGACCAGTGTCCCTTGCTGTTTTGACGTCTCCCGCAAGCCAGGAACCACCAAGGAGAAACAAATTGCACTGGAAAGCCAAAACTGGGGAGGCAGGTGAGAGAATGGGGAGCATAGGTGCAGGCACTTGGTGTTTTGTAGGGGCCAGGGCTCCTCTCCAGAGGACTCAGTTGAGTATGCAAACATCTCCAGTCTAAAGGCTGCTTTAGCTGGCTGCATTTTGCAGGTCATGGTGCCTTTGTACGGTGTGTTGAGTACCCCATGTACTCCTCTGCAGATCTGGTGCTGCTTTTCCCTCCCCTCTTTCCATAACAGATATGTCTCTAAAAAGCTGTTTTCCTTTCTTTTAGGTAACATTCTTCTAGTCAATGGTACAGCATGTGGAGAGATAAAGATCACAGATTTTGGGCTTTCCAAGATCATGGATGACGACAGCTACAACTCTGTTGATGGCATGGAGCTGACATCGCAGGGGGCCGGTACTTATTGGTAAGTATTGTATGGGGTTGATGCCAACGCAGGGTTCTAGAAAACTTGCAAATAACCGTTAAAATCCTGATGCTCCAAACCTGGAGTTTACTTTGAATTCACATTCCTTGTTGTCAGCCTGTGCGTGGTGTCCATCATACTACAGTACAGCTTTGTAAAGCACTTTGAGATCCTTAAGGGTGTTCCCAAACTAGTTGCACACAGTATTGTTTCTAGGCTGCCAGCCTTTTTATCTTCAATGGGTTAGTATTTACATCATTAGATAGCACCTCTTATTCAAAGGGCCTGGCAGGGCAACTATAAACTGCATGTACAACTACTGCTGAAATGCAGGCTGCTCTGGAGTGGAACTTGGCAGCTATTTAATAGCACATATTACCATGTAATTTAGGGTGGGAAGTGAAGAAGAATCCCATACCCACTTGAAAATGCAGGTAGACTTAGGAAGGCGGGAGGAATTTTCCAATTGGAATTTAATCACCATCCTAGTGGTAGCAGACTTACCTTTATAAAAAGCACAATAACGCTTTCAGTGCCGTGCATGCCCAGGACTCCAGTTTCAAATATCCCATGAAAGACAATACTTCCAGCACTACCATGGCCTAAGTACCACATTGTGGCATTGCATCAGTCCTGACTCAGAGGTTTGGACCTCCAGTAAAAGCCGCTGAATGCAAAGGCAGAAATTGCATTTACAATGTCACTATTTACAGTGGTTAGCATAAACGTTCATGTCACCATAATTTTTTGAAGGCATCATCTGTTATAATCTCATGTGTTCTATGGGTTTGTTACCCTCAAATTCACTCCCAGCTGAGCAAAGTGGAGTCTCTAACTAGGACACAGCATCTAAGATTGCACTTTCAGAAATGTGTATTTTGGCTGGATGTTTCCATTGTGAAACTGTTATTTCAAGGTCTTGGTCCACAAATACTAGATTCTAAATGCAAAGCTTTTTTCCCCATGTGTGACTGGAGTTAAGCTCTGCTCTGGTGAGTGGGAAGCATTCACTGCAACAGAGACTTTGCACAAAGAATACCCAAAATTATCACCCTCTTGTGCATTTATGGATTTTCTCCATTCTTGTGCTGGGAATTTAGGTCGACTGAATGTGCACAAACGCATAGCTGAGGGGTTAAATCCCACCACGTGACAACGTTCCTACCTTCCTCTTGAAACCAAAACGGCTGTGGGGTCACAAGTGACAAGTGTGCTCTGTTCCTGGTCCCCAGTGGGAGCTCTTTGTGCATCACACTGTAGGGCGTGATTGGCAGCCAGTTTGGTAGAGGTAATCAAGTGGAGAGGTGCATTGGCAAAGCTGTTTGGGGGAGCTGCCAGTCTCCCTGCCTGGGCTGGGTTTGGGACCAGCTAGTTCTGTTCACGGGTTTCTCCATCTGTTTCAAATCACTGAACTCTCAGGCAGTTGCAGTTGTTCAAATGGCAGCACTCTATGTGGCAGGTTCAGGTGCTGCCTCCGGGTTCACTTGTCAGTGAATCCGGAATTAATTCTCAGGCCCCTTCTATACTGGGGTGTATGTTAGCTGCGCTGGCGCAAACCCTGCTGCGGGTGCACCCTACTGGTATACCGCAGAGTTCACACTGTGTGCCTGCATTAGAGGACTGTGCTCGCACAGCTACATCAGTGTGTTCCACTGGTGCAAATTTCCCTGCTCTGGACAAGCTATCAGGCTGTCACTAGACTTACCTTGCCTGCTATGCCAGGAGTTGATGGGGCCAGGATGTCGTCTGCAGTGGTGGAGAAAAGCTTGAAATAAAAGGGAGGGTGTTGAAATCCAAGGACTCCCCTTATAAGACCTTTGTCTGTAGGGTCCCTCTTGCAGGGCAGCGAAAGCCTGTAAGTGACTTGCCCAAAGTCACACAGGAATTCTGCGGCAGAGTGAGAAAGTGAACTCCAGTCTCCCGAGTCCCAGGCTAGTGCCCTAACCACTGGGCCATCCTGCCTTTCTCATTGAAACAAAGTGACTGAACGAAACTCATAACCCCTTCTCACTTCCTTCCAATCAGGTATTTGCCACCAGAGTGTTTTGTGGTTGGAAAAGAGCCTCCAAAGATTTCAAATAAAGTTGACGTCTGGTCAGTGGGTGTCATCTTCTACCAGTGTCTTTATGGCAGAAAGGTAAGGAAGAAGCTAAACTGCCTCCTGCAGCACATCCCTTTCTATTGCTCGCATGTATCTCCAAGCGCGTCATCCAGTGTCTGAGGTCAAACCTTGGGGGATTTGTCAGTAAGCAGTGAGTGACACTCGGTGTGTTTCCACATACTCCTCGTGTAGGTTGCCTGCTTAACAGCTATAGCAGCGTGGAAACACGGGGCAGACAAACTTGTGCTGAAAGTTTATGATGTCTTTGGAGGGGAAGAGTTGGAAGACTCTGGTTAGAAAATGATTGTCCTAATGATAGAGCCTGAATGTTTTAAGGTAGCCCAGGAAAGGAGACTAACCTAACCAACGAGATCACTTCCTGTCATTCCACTGGCTTTGATAAGTGGTTAGTAACTAAGCATCCCACATGCACAGTTTGATGTGCTGCTTTTGCTCACTGTCTTAAGTCATTGGTTCTCAGCCAAGGGAACGCCTACCTCTGGGGGTATGCAGAGGTCTTTCAGGAGGTATGTCAATTCATCTAGATATTTGCCTGGTTTTACAACAAGCTACATAAAAGCACTAGTGAAGTTAGTACAAACTAAAATTTCATATGCTGACTTGCTTACATTTCGGTGTGTAGTGTATATTGAGCAGTGTAAGTACATTCTTTATATTTCAGTTTATTCTATAATTCTGTGGTAAAAATGACTCTCTGCAGTTTTTCAGTAATAGTGCGCTGTGACACTTCTTTATATTGTCCTTTTTGTAAGCAAGTAGATTTTAAGTGATGTGAAACTTGGGGGTACGCAAGACAAATCAGACTCCTCAAAGGGGTATAGTTGTCTGGAAAGATTGAGAGCCGCTGCCTTATTTCATATAGGCACAGTGGGCCAGGCACAGCACTGGCAAAGCAGGATGAATGCCTGGCAGTTTTGTTGGGAGATGGCCCTCTTACCCCAAGGCTGAAACTGCAGATCTGTGAGCACAAGGAGTTCCCTTCCTTTTCTGAACAGGGGACAAACTCTGGAGACAGTCGCAACTGAGCCCCTTTGAATTTCAAACAACTGCGACAGAGCAGTCTGCTAAGCCAAGCAGCCGGGGGACCTTCAGCACCTTCACAGCACTCCTCAGTGACTTCCCTAGAAAAATATTGAATCCGATAACTTCCCACTGCAAAGCAGCAGCATGGTCAAGGGCTTCAGAAGACCCATTGTCAACTTTAACAATTGTCCCTCTTGTTTCATAGCCATTTGGCCACAACCAGTCACAACAAGACATCCTGCAGGAGAACACGATTCTTAAAGCTACTGAGGTGCAGTTTCCTCCAAAGCCAGTAGTCACACCAGAAGCAAAGGTAAAATCTTTCTGTAGCAGGGGTGTGTCACTGCCCGACACGCTGAATGGTCTGGGGGGGTTTAAAAAACTCATTGTGGTCACTGAACACCGTAGTTAATCCATGAGTCTCGTAACGGTCTGAGCCTCTGCTCTGAAATAAGTGTCTTCCCTGGAACCACAAGAGCCACTCAGCTCTCCTTAATGAATTGAGCTTGCGGCTCGCTGCCATCTTATAATCTCAGGTCTTGCCCATAGACACTGAACACCCTCAGGGCATTTTCTGGGAGTGATTTGCCCAGTGCCGTTGGCCCAAATTCCCCTTATTCTCTGCACTGTGCAGCTTTTGTCTGCCTGGTTAGCAGCCCTCCCACACTAGGGATGCCTGAATTTCATTGGTGCATAACTTGTTCAGTGGTTCAGGATCCTCTGGGATAAGAGAGGCTTACAAACGGCAGGCTTGTCTGTCCCTGTCAGAGCAGACTCCTGGCCTGTGAGAGATTTGCACGTGCGCAGGGTAGTGTGTCCGTGGTGCACAGGTCAGAGGCTTGCAATTTAACAATAGCGGTTGGTGATCCCATCGACGTCATGGTCAACACATGGAGTGATCTCTGGTTTGGAATGTGCCAGCAGGGAGCAGTACCCAGCAGAGAGTCTTATGCTTCCCTTAGCACCACTGAGCAGTGATCCTGTTTGTTTAATTCTTTAATGTGCGTTCATCAAGGAGTGACTGAAACATGGCTAACATCAAGAGAAAAGAACAAGCTTGTTGCATAAATAGGTCACTCCTAACATGTTGTACTGGGAGATGGGAGGATCTCTGGATTCTGTGTGGGTGTGTATTCTGAACTGTTGGAGTTTCGGTGGGAAGCAGGCTTGCTTCCCCTCGCTCAAGGAACCATCCTGGTGCTGTGTGCTCAGACGTCACCCACCCAGAAGGAGTTCTCCCTGTAAAGCATCATTTGAGTTTAGTTTAAAGTGACCACCTACAGCTCTGAATGAACACACACTACAGCAAAACCTCTGCAGCACTCAAGTAATTATTCGAAAAAGAACCCTGCACTCACGAAAGCTCTGCACCTGTCGTCTTCCTGGGAAACCTCAGACCTTCTCCAGAATCCAACCAACCATTGTGTTAATTCTGTCTCTCTAGTGCTTGCACAGCAAAACTAGCCGTCGATTGGCACCATCCGCACTGAACTCCTGTCACCCCACATATGGTTCCTCCCTGTCCCAAAGCTAAGCATGAAGCACAGTTGGAGAGGGGATGGGGGAGGCATCACTGTCCGTGTGGTCACTTAACTCTGGGAACTGAAATTCTTTATTATAAGTCTGGCACAATTCACTAAGAACTATTATAAATAAAACTCCCCCTAACTCCTTTAGTCTCCTAACATATTTTGCCTTTTGGGCGTTCACAGGCATTTATCAGACGGTGCCTGGCCTACCGAAAGGAGGACCGGATAGATGTTCAGCAGCTAGCCTGTGACCCATACTTGCTGCCTCACATCCGCAAATCTGTATCCACGAGCAGCCCAGCCGGGGCTGCAATCGCATCAACCTCTGGATCATCCAATAACAGCTCTTCAAACTGAGAGACAGAATCATAGGCCAAAAACTGTTCAAGGAAACCGACACAGACTTTCAGAAACAGCTTTGGATTAGAGGAATCTGCAAGGGTCTCAAGAAACCTGTACCAGGTGCTTTTTTTCTCTTGCTTTTTTTCCATCCATAGAGCATGACAACATCAATTCTCATCAAGGAAACCTTCAGCATCTTAGGCAAAGCCACACGGATAGAAGAAGCTTAAGGTTTGTTCAGTAAATGACCACAGAGGATGGCTGCTCTGAGCGAGGGGGAAAAAATATGATTCCATGTACTGTGAACTTCTGAACATGCAGACTTGGGGAATCCATGATGCAATGTGTGCTTCAGAGGAAGAATGTGGACTTTGGGGGAAAAACGACTGGGCTAGTCCAGTGTTGATATTTAAACATTGTTCTTTTCTTTTCATAAAGTTTAGGTAACATCTCCTGAAAAAGCTAGAAGCACCAAGGTTCAGCTGGGGATAGTATGACTCTTTGCCCTTTGGAGGGGGAAAAAGTTGATCCTGCCTGTTCATGGCACTAGAGTTAGTTTTACCCCTGATTAATTTCAATTTTTAAAAGAAAAAGTAACCCTTTTTTTGGAAGAAAAGTTTTCTGGTCATAAAGTGAAACCCGTATTAGCAGGTATGTGGCAATGTTAATTCCACTGACGGTGCAGCTTTCCACTTCCTTGACACAACGTTTTCCTTATGATTCCCCTTCTTGTGGGGGCCAGGAGGCAGGGAGGAAAAATACACAAGGGGTGGAGAAGAGGCCTCTGTCGATCTCTTGCATCAGATTAGCGTGCCATTTGGAGCCTTGTTGAGTTTTCCTGCGGCTGCTTCACTGCTCACACACTTGACGGTTGTCCCTTCTTAATTTATTTGATGTGCTGGGCTTTTAAAATAAAGATTGGTTTGTGCCCATCATGCTCTCCAGTCCTATGAGTTACAGTATCTGTTGACTAGTCAAGACAGGCAGCAAATGGGAGGGAAGTTCAGAAGCAAAGCTCAGTCTCTGACATGTTACTGTTCTGGGCTCACACAGTATTGTACATTTTGTTGTTAAACTTATTAAAACCTAAAGTTGAAGACTCGTAAGTTCTCCTCAGTTAGGTGATTTACTATGGAAACTGCTTTCGCCCTTGCTTACCATTTTTCTTTTAAGCTCACTGATTTTTAACACACTGATGTCAATGCCTCTAACAGTTAAAAACCCAGGAGGGGCATGTTCTAAAAATGAACGGGCTTCCTGATTATTTTTGTAATCCGTTTGAGATGACCTTCACATTGGGGCAGAGGTGTCCAGCTGGGCAATGGGAGTCTGTTGTCCCCACCCTGCTCCCTTTTCTCCCAAAAGAAGACTGAAAATCAAAAAAGTACAGTGCTTAGACATGTGGCAGCCAGGCTGGAATGTTCCTAACATATGTGGCAAGAGTTTAGCCAGAAATATTTAAAGATGCAGCATCCAATAAAAAGATCTATACTGGGAGCGGGGAACTGAACAGTGTGTTACCACAACTTTAGGGTGTTGTAAAAAAAAAAAAAGTGTTGGTAAACTTACAAATTCCCAAAATTTTCCTTGTTTTTTTTTTTTTTTCCCCCCCCCCCCCCCCCCCCCCCCCCCAGTGCTTTCTGGATTCCTTCTCACACTGTCATAGTGTGTTTCTTCTCTTCAGCGTTCGGTACCTGAATGGCATTCTCGTGTCTATGTTCTCCAGAGTGTGGCTTCTGTGAGAACTGCCACTTGTTTGTCTTAACCCTGCCATTTGCGGAGGATGGCAGGGTATCTCATTCAGCAGCCAAGGAGCAGTTGGTTGAAATGCAAAGTAATCTGTTGAAATTACACTGGTAGGCTGTGTGAGTACAGAATTCTGCTACAGCTTTGATTTTCTTTTCTTAATGACTCTTGGGCTTCAGTCTGATGCATTCATCTGCAGCTGCATTAGGGTGGTGTTGAAAATCTTGTTTTTAAATAAAATCACATCTTTAAATCCTCAGTCACAGCCCTTTCCATTCCTGCTGTTCTCTTAGAAATGAGCTATTTAGTAAGCAGCAGTTTGACATTATTTTCAGCCTCCATCAGGGAAGTCAGATCTGACATCTCATCCTGTCTGCTGAAGCTGGTTATTTGGCCTCCATCCGTAGAGGGGAGAATTCTAAAAGGGTTCTTTGTATCCCAGTCTGGTTGTTTCTTGGACATAGAGTGTGTGTATCTCTGTGGGTGTGATTAGTTTTGTGTCGGATGCATTTATTCCCGCTGTGTGACACCCAAATGGGGCAGCGTTAGCCTTTTCTGGTGCTACTTGCCGTATCCAGTAAAGAACCCTGGTAGAATTCTAGCTGCCACGCTTTTTGTTGTTAATATGGGTTTCACTTGAAGTAACAGGCCCTTACTGCCACATGTGTTCATTTACTTAAAAAGGAAAAAAGGTGTCTGAAGAATTTGTAACTTAAACCAGGCTGGACTGTTTTGGCTCTACCCAGCAGACGAGACATGGATATTAAAATAAGTTTTAAGAAACCGAATTGCTTGGCTTTGTTTGATCTTGCTGTTGGTCAATGCTAGCTTGGGCTTTTTTCTGCCCTGATCATTTTGGGGTTGTATTATGTTACGGGGGGTGGGGAAAGGGATTATGTTCTTCATGCCAGTTGGGTTCCATTCACACCACCGGGAAGTAGCCAGACATAGTTGCCAATACCAAACTGAGGCACATGAGAGAGTTGCCTATTTATTGGCATTCCTAGCTTACAGAGCACTGATCCTTGGGATCCGGAACACCAGGGATAAAATGTCAGAGCCTGTCTTCTCCCAAATGATTTTATACCTCTAACTGCAACTGCTACATCGCTAAGCTGGTACGACAGACTGTTCCCCACTCCCTCCCTGCCACACCTTTATGTCCATGGATGAAAATTCTCACCAAAAATGGGGCCCGAATTACTTTGCAGCTTGAGGGCAGTGGTGACTTGACATGGAACAAGTGACGACCAGAGAGCCCATTGATATGGATCCTGAAGAACTCTGCCTTTTGGATTCATTAGTGCTGGGCTTGTCCACCTCTGTCCTTTTTTTTTCTTTTTTTTTCCTTTAAAAAAAAAAAAAGGAAAATAAAATACCTAGGCATCTACAGACGTCATCTAAGCATATTTCTGGACAAACTACCATGGTGTCCCAACTCACCTTCCCAGTTCTGCTTCATGAGGCCTCTCTGCCACTCATCCACCAGACAGAAGTGGATTTCTTCGGCTGAGAACGTGACACAGATGAGAACTCGTTCACTCTGCTGTGAACCCAGCCTATATTCCATGTTGCCTTCACTGGAAGTTGAAGTAGGTAAGCTGCTCCAGTTCATCTCAGTAGGTTGATGAGACTGGAGCGTAATGACCGCTTCAGGCGGTCATCAGGCAGAAAGATCCCTGGCTGTAACAGAGGATGTAAAACGTAAAGATGGCTGTCTAGCCTGGGGCTGAAAAGGCAAATGCAGAAACTCACTGCTGTGTGATTCACAGGGGGCATAGGGAAACTTGGTGGCCTTCTGCTCTGTCCTCCACAGTCTGCAGCGAGGCTCCTATCTCGGTACCTGCCCCTCCCTGATGTTTATGTAAAATCTCAGTTCAAACAGGAATGGTGAATCCAGGCCAAGATACCAGTGGCCAAAAGTTGTTACCAGCTTGCAAGTGTTTTGGCCTAGCGTAGCTGCTCCTGAGCGAGGAACAAAACCACAGCACCCTGCTTAGCCTTATTTGTAGTCATGGTACAGAAATGCCTAGACCCCTGATTGAGATCAAGGGCCCCATTGTGCTGGGTGCGCATACAAAGTAACTGAGATGGGGGATGTTGTGTTAGGTGCTGTACACACGGAGGGTGGGATGTAATCAGTGTTGGCCTGACTCTGCCCCATCTGAAGTCAATGGTAAACACCCCCTTTGCTTCACTGGAAGCAGAATTAGGCCAATGCTGAGCACTTTCGAAAACTCTACCTGTAGTGGGAGCCCATACTTGCCCCCAAAGAGTTTCCTGGGAGGTGAAACTGAGGCACAGAGAGGAGACGTGACTTGCCCAACATCACCAAGTAGGCCAGTGGTAGAGCTGGGAATAAAACCCAGGTCACCTGCCTTCTAGTCCAGAGCCTCTACCCACTGGACCACGCTGCCTCTCCAAGCTCTGATTATTTAGCATCGTTAGATGGGTCTGAATGGGCTCTGGTGCCTAAACAGCATCCTCATCTAGGTCAAGGGCTACTCTCTGCCCCTCCACGTCAGAGGACAGGTGCCTCAGTGGAGGGGACATAGGGCCAGGAGGGAGAAGCAGGGGCTGCAGCCAGCTATGCTGTCCCTGCTCTGTGGATACGTGGCTGACTGCTGGCTGTCTGGCTTAGTTAGCTAGTGCTTGAGTCATGCAGGGAAAGGGCTGTGGAGGCGGTTAAGAATATTTCTAACATTTTGTTTTGAATTCTTCTCCACCCCTCTTTCAGGCCCTTCCGGAGACCTATGTCTGAGATCCAGGGAGGAAGATGATGGTTTACAGACTCTCTGAGGAAAGGGTCCCACCCCTCTGTCAGTCCCTGGCCTAGTCAGCCCCCACACCCCTCTGAACGTGATAGAAGAGCCGGCAGCTCTGTGCTGGCCCATGCTGATGGCTGGAGAGCGCTGGAATTCCTCGCTGCTGCTCTGAGCGAGCCCATCTGTTTTTAATAAATAATTTGAAGCGCGAACTTGGCCGACTTAAGGGCTGCAGGAGAATGAATATCCTGTTAGAAAACAGCAGAGGGGGAAGCCCTGATAGCCACACTGGGGGGCCAAATCGGCCCAGTCCCACCCAAAGGAGGACCCTGTCTGTTTGTCCCTGCCACGCTGGGCCTTCAGAACCAGCAATTCGACTGCGGGGAGGAGGAAATGCCAGCAGCTGGAAGGGAGCCTGGAGCTCAAATTCCCCAGCTGGAAGCAGAATTACCAGACAGCAATGGCATTAACCCTAAATGCCTGGGAACCACAAGAGTTTGCATCAGCTGGGAGTGGCCACCCCCTCGGGTAGGAGGCCACTGGGAACTAGGCCGGAACATCCAGCCCTGCCTGGCTGATGCCACTTGGCTGCAGGAGCTGGAAGAGGTCGGCTCTCCTCTACACCCAGGCTGTGTGTGGTGACAGACTATGCTATGCCCCTCCCTGGACAGCGAAGGTTCTGGGAGCTGGGACAGAGAAGGCCTCCACTACCAATGGCAGGGGCAGATGTGGTGATGAGCTTTAGCCGCAGAGAATGGGGGGTTAAAGTGGTTGGATGCAGAAGGACAAGCTCTCTCCCCAGCCACGGACGGAGCTGTGGGACAGCACTACTCTCCTGAGCTGGGGGAACACAATCCTGGGCAGAGAGATGGCTCCCAACTATGCCCACCCCATTCATCATCCCCCTCCCTCCCTGCCCCACTCCGCCCCACGGTCAGGTCAGCGCTACGGACAAGCCCTGCGACGGGGGAGAGCCGTGATGGTGGAAGTGGCGCTGAGATTCCTACCAAGGTTAGTGTGGAGAGAGGTGAAGGCCCTTGAGTGAGGTAACGGCAAAGACCAGTTTTCCTTCTTTTCTGCCATTGTGCCCTTGCAGCTGTGGCTGGTGGAGCTGTTCTTGGAAGCAGACGCCGCGTGATGCCTGGCAGCCTCCTCTTGAAATTGCTCACCAGTCCCAGTCACTCTGAGGGATTTTCTGCCTCCTCCCTGACTAAGATCTGAGGGATTCTGGCTGCCACAGCAGGAGCAGAGCAGTGTCGGCGGGAGGCTAATAGGAGAGTGCCGGAGGAGTCTGTATCATGACTGATTGTCCTCCAGAAGCTGAGAGTCACAGCCTGTTCCTTGGACCAATGATCTTTGTGGCTGGTAAATGCAGTGGGCAAGGTGGGGTCTATTGATGGGTGAGATGAATGCCTCCTCAGGGTGTTGCTGTCCCTCAAGTGAGCAGTAGTTAGGCCGTTGCTCAGGAAACCTCAGCTGGACTCTAGCAGTGTCGCCAGCTCCCATCCCTTGTCGGTTTGGTGTTCTCTGGAATCCTCCATGCTCCCTTCATTTCTTCTCGGCAAGGTTTGGGCCTTACTGAAGAGCAGGGGCCGCGCTGCTTTCTCTGGTTGTTAAGGGACAATGCTCGGCACTCCGTTCCCCACCTGCCGCAGTGGATCCCGTCGGCTGTACAACCACGCTAACATGACTCCCGATTGCTTTGGGGGCAAAGGTGAAAAGTCCGTTCCCGTTTTGGGCTGGTCTGTTTGTTCACGGTGGGGCTGAGCCCCCACCCCTGTCTAAGGCACATATAACCAGCTGATCAAGCTTGGCCTGAAGGACCCTGTAGAGACCGCCGGGCAGAATCAGATGCAAACCTGAGGATTGCGTGGATTCGGACAGGGTGATCCTATTTAGGGACAAAGTGGGGCAGCTCTCTGCTGCCTGCACTGTGGATAGCAAGGACCTCACTTCATGAATCCGCCCTCTTTCAGCAGTTCTGAATCCACTACGCCTGCCCTGCTGCTGTGTGCACTTCCCCTATGCCCTGGAGGTCCTGTACCAGCTACTGACCTCCAGGAGCCCCAGATGTTGGTACTGACCCCTGAGCTCTTGCTTCAGAACAGCCCTACCTGCTGTGGCCAGGATCCCCTCTTCTAAGCCTGTAGGAGGGTCCATTGAGTGGAACTTTGGCTCTGAGTCAGTGACAGTCTTCCTACGATCTATGTCCAACATTTCCATTCCCATGAGGAGCTGCAACCATGTACGCCACGTCTATGTGGCTCGTGCAAGCCAGATCCAGGGTTTCCTGTCACACAGTTAGAAGAATGGGGAGGACTGATGCTCCAGACATTCCCAGCGAATCCTCTGCCATTACAGCAACACGCCCAGCTGGTCTGAGCAGAGGACCCATGCTCCCGTCCCTCCAAAGTCCTGCCCAAACACCCCGGGGGAAGCTTGCTTCCTGAGCACTGACTTGGCCATCATTTTAACCCTCCAAATGTGAGCCCCTCTGGTCTGGCAGAAGGAAGCATGATGGATCAAGAATAAGAGAGCAAAGGCAACGTAGTGGGAGCTCCGAGTACTTATCAGCTGGGAGGTAGCGACAACCTTCAGTTAAGGGTTACAGTAGTTGCATCAAAAGGAGGGGGGGGGCATAGTAATTAAAGTGATTAAAGCTCCGCTCGTGCGCTCACAATCGGGCTGTGACCATTTACACGGGCTGTTGCCCTCCGATTAGTATTCCTGCCTCTGCCACATGCTTGTGTGGTGCGAACTTGGCCACGTTCAAATGAGGGCAGCAGTGGCTCACCTCACAGGATCGCAAACGTTCCTGGACGGTGGCCTGGACAAGGCTTTGTGCCTGATGACTGGACAGCGCTAGAGAAGAGCAGCGTGTTAGAACTGAACGCCTTCTCGGGGCAATTTGCAACCAGTACACAGCAGGGCCTGCCAGCCGTTAATTCACACATCTGTGTGATTTCATTGACCGACCACTTAATACCTTGTGAGTTATGTGAATAGTGTCCAAAACCTGCTACCCTCTCAGCATGTTCCAGACAGGTCTCAATTTCACTGCTGCCAGCTGGAGCGGTGTCAGTCTGGTAAAAAAACAAACAAACCAAAAAACTCAGAGCAGCAAAGCATGTCATTCTTGTAGGACTAGAATAAGGAGATTGGCTGCTGTCCTTACACAGGCATTGATGGCATTGGCATTCTCTCCACTTGATGACAAAGGATGCCCTGGGAATTGCCATACAGGTCAAACCAGTACTCTAGCTAGCTGGCCATCCTGTTCATACTAGCTGGGTCAGGGAATGGCAGAAGAAACCCCATTGCAGGCAGTTATGAGAGAACCTATCCCAAGGAAATTTCCCCATGGCTGAAACAGGGAGGTGCTAACCCTACCAAAAGTGTTGATTTTTTTTAAATTATGGATTATCATCTTTTCTAGATAGCTACAGTAATCCTTATTTGAGTCCTGCTATGTCCTTCACTCCCGATATCTTTGTAGCAGTGAGTTCCATGGGATAAGAAGGCCCAAAGTCACTCTGTGAATCTGCTACAGAATTTGCTGTGCAACCTATTTTGAATATTGTATCTGTTGTATATCCAATAGAATATTACATTCATGTGCAGGTCATACGGATAGACTCTCTCTCCTCTCTCAGACCCTCTGGTATTACTGTCCCTGTTCTACTTATGGATAAATGAGACAGAGAGTGAGGGAGGGTTGTGGCATAGCTGGGAAGGAAATCCAGAGCATCTCCATATCTGTCTCTTAACCATCAGACTGTGCTCTCTGCTTCCTCTAGGAGTGGTTAGCACAGAGCCCTTCAAATCCAGGCCTGGACAGGCAGAGATTGGGAGCCCTCATTGGCGTCAGTGCTCAGCGGCCCTTGGCCTCCACCCACCCTCCTAGGCTGTTGTCCAGGGCCCGGCAGTGCCTGGTAATATGTGATGCCCCTCCCCACGGAGGACATGCAGTTTTGACAGATGGAGACCGGCATGCCGCCGCCCCTCCCTCCAGACACAGACATGCGCTCCAGCGCCGCCCTGGGCGAGGTGATCTCCAGCTGCCTTCAGACAGCCTCACTTTAGAAACGGTGACCTCAGTGCAAGCCTGGGTGAGTGTTGATCTTGGCTTGATCTGCTCCAGTTGGGGGCCAGAAATGAAGTCAGGTTGGTGCAAACACAGGGCTGAGCCTAATGGTCACTCCTGTTTTCTAGTAGCATGCTGTGCAGCTGGTGACTCAGCTCTGCCAGGGTGAGGGCGACGTCTTGCAACACAAAGCAGGGCCAAGATCTGCGCCAGGAGTTGCATCTTTGGAGCTCCCTCTTGCAAAGCCGGTGCTGGCACTCTGAACAGGGCTCAGAAGCATCTCAGCTTGCGTGGCTCTTGGGAAGGAATATGCCAGCAGCATTGCTTAGTCGCCCTCTTCTCTGTCAGCGGGGGAGTAAATAGGGAGGGATGTCTGGGCTCTTATGGTGTCACCCATCGCACGGACCCTGCACTGGGAATTCACATTTGTGACCGTGAACACCAACTTCAGGTTAGCATTGAAAGAGAGGCCTGGACAGGGGGCTTTTTCCCCCTCTATGAAGCTGCAAAGCTTTCTGCCCCCTCAGATAATCTCTGCCCAGAATCTATCAAAGCGCTGCACTTCACTGGCTCTTGTGCCATAACAAACTATTCTCCTGTTACAACTGGGGTGCTGAGGACTGAGGCTCGGTGAGAATAAGTGACTCACCCAAGGTGACATAAGTCTGTGGCAGAGGAAGGACCTGAACCCATGTCTCCGGAGTGCTAGGCTAGTGCTTTACCCCTCCCGTCCCCTCATGGTGCACTGATGAGCACATCAGCTCTGCACGGCGAAGGGCAGGACAGAAGAGGCTCAGACTGAGTAGCTGTGTCTGATACTTCTGCATTCCCCACCTGAAGTAGGTTCTCAAGGCAAATTATTCTCCTCCCAGGCTTGAGCAGAGTGGGATGAACATTCCAATCTGCCCCCACCCGGAGTCTTATTTTTACTGGCTTCAATTCATGAGATCACGCACAAGCCATGGACTAAATCATGTAAGCACAGTCACTGCTGAGAGAAGAGAGAGGGGAACAGCCAAGTCTTGTGTATGTGAAAAAAGCCAAGGAACAAATAACAGGGGAACAACAATCGACAGCCCTTCCACAAGGACACAGACATGGAGCCAATGGAAGCCCTTTTCTCTGCGTCTGTCCAGCACCTAACACAACAGGGTCCTGCTCCAGGAGCAGGGGTGCTCAGTGCTATGGCAATACAAAATCAAACTGCTACATGACAGCTCACAAATCAACACTGAGGAAAGTGCTCCTAGATGGAAAGGCCAGAAGGGACTGCTGTGATCCTCTCGTCTGGCCTGGGGCGTGCAGGAGGTCAGAGAATCCGCCCCTTCTCCGCCACCCCCTCCAGAAATCATTCCCGTTTTTAACTAGAAAATCTCTTCTAGGAAAACATCCCATCTTGATTTAAAGACGACCTGCTAGCTTAGAAAGCAGTAAGCTGTGTGTGAACGCCAAAGATACTTTCCATCCCCGAGGTGGAATTTCACCACCCAACATCAGTGCAAAAAGTCAGCGGATCTTCAGTGACCACCAATGGTCAGGACCCTCTGTTCTTACACTTCACTCCAAAGGACAGTTTGCTTGATAGCATGGTGCCTGGCGCATTCCCAGCTGTCTCGCTGTGCAATCACCCCCCAATATGGGTGGAGGTATTCCTGCAGCACCAGGGGCCTCCCTTGAAGGTTGGTCCAAGCTCAGATTTGCTTAATACATGAGAGCAACACGACCACTGCCTATGCTATTACACTCCCAGGAAATCGAACAAAGCTAGCAGGATAGTTTTCTTGCTCTGTTAGCAACTTCGGTGGCACGGCAATGCCAGACTATGGTGCAAAGGGGCTGATGGAAAATTTCATCAGCTCTGAGCTCTCATCAGCCAAGGCACTGCTGCTTCTGGAACCATGCGTGTGACTCTAGCTAAGAAAGAAACAACTCCGTCTCAAGGAAGCTGAATAATCCGTGGCCAGAAATAGGTGAATGACGACACAAGACTTATCGAGCGCATTAAGAAATTCATCAGCGGTCGCTCTAGTGCCAATTTTCCCTTGTGTGCCTCTGCTTGGCTGGAACCGTCCAAATGGCTCGGACAGCAGGAAACTGGAGCTTGCAAACTCGGTCACTATCCAGGCAATCTAGGCTGGGCCCTGATTCTACATTCCTTTGCGCTCCAAATGCTTCTGCTGCTAATTAAGCGAGCGTCAGGTGGCCAAGGCGTGATGAATCTGCTCCTGTGTGGTAATGTGCAGAGGGAAAAAGATCCAGCCGTGTACGATCAGAGAATCGGTATGTGGAGGCTGCAGCTTTTCCACATTTTAAGGCTGCAACCAGCGTCTCTCTTTAAGTCCTGTGTTAAAGCCCAGATTTTGGCTTGGTCTGAAAACTGCTTTATGAAGAAGGCAAAAGTTATTTGGTTTTTTCTTTTCCCCAAAGTGAAAACAAAATTTGTCTAACCGTTTTTAAGTGTCTCTCTGCATGCAGACTTGGGTTCACAGGTGCATAGGTTGCCACTGTCTTCTGCTACAAGCAGCTGATGTGGCAGGGAGAGGGCAGCTACTGAACTGGCAAAAAGCTGCCATA
Organism: Dermatemys mawii; assembly: GCA_007922305.1. Taxonomy (NCBI): domain Eukaryota; kingdom Metazoa; phylum Chordata; order Testudines; family Dermatemydidae; genus Dermatemys; species Dermatemys mawii. The sequence goes on along the minus strand of ML677404.1, from coordinate 8,087,499 downwards.
ACCTCCCATCCCCATCGTTTAGCAAAGCGTAAATGAAAGGTATTGACGGAGCCCCAAAGAGAAATGAGAATCCGAGTGAGCAACAACCGGCTTTGGCTATCGGCATCGCTGCTCAGTGCAGAAAGAATTTCAACTGTACCTACGGCTCGAGGAAGCCCCCTTCTCCCCTGCCCGGATCTTAGGAGACATCCTCGTCACCAGTGTCTCCTGCGGCCTAGCTTAGGTGCCTCCCACCGACTGTCCAGGTTTTGTGGTTCGCCATCTACCTATTCATTGGATAGGGAGCCTTGGTGCCTCGCTCAGGCTTTATCGATGGCAGTGTCGTTCTTGTGATGTTTCTAGACTCCTAGAAGTTGTTTGGCGCTGTGACGCTCTTCATTGCAACACGTAAAGTCCTTTGTGGGTCCTCCCGCCCCCCAGATACAATCTTGGGGGCCATATAAGCATCTTAGCTAGGTCAGTGTTGGCTGCAGCGACAATGGCTGGGTCCAAATACTCAAGCCACCGCTACTCAATACGTTCCCTTACTAGGCAGCGCTTCTTTCCCTGCCTGCATTCGTCAAATCCAGGGACAAACTAAGGTGAGCTTTATGAGGGGTACGGGCTGCATGTTGGGGGAGCTCACCTGCAGCAAAGCAGATTTTATTTACCGGGACGGCTGATCCAAGGTCTTTCACCAGCACTACGTCAGCATGTGCCCCTTTCTAAACAAAACACACACCTGCTTCCACTGCAAATTAGTCACAGACATGGACCTTAACTTGGTCAATAACTTGCACAGACTCCCATGCAGTAGTGACTTAAACATCCATAAGCTGCTTTCCCCCCAAGAGGTGGCAGCTGTAAATGCAAGTTTGTCATGCCAGTGAGGCCTTGTTTGCATTTGAGTTCCCACCACTAGTCCAGCTGCACCAGAGCAGAACCCCAAGGAAGCCATGCCATGTGTGACGGAGTCAGTCCTGAAGGATATAAGAGAGTGCTGGAAGGCAGGTATATTAGTCTCAGGATGTGCAGGTCCCTGTTCCCTGGATAGCCAAGCTAAGGCTATTCCAGGCCAATCAAGACACCTGGGGCCAGTTAAGAACCTTCTAGAAAGGAGTAGAAACAGCTAGTCTGATTGGGACACCTGAAGCCAATCAGGGACTGGCTGAAACCAGATAAAAACCTCCCAGTTAGTCAGGTGGGCTGTGGGTGGCAGGAGCTGTGGAAGGAAGTTATGCTGTTGGTGAGACTGAGTGGTGGACAACATATCATACAGAAGGCAGGAGGCCCGGAGGTAAGGGTGAAGTGGAGTTTGAAGAAGCAGGGACTGCTGTGGGGAAGTAGCCCAGGGAATTGTATTATGTTTTGTGGATAAAAGGTCAGCCATCTTAGCTGATACTATTAAGGTCCCTGGGCTGGAGCCCGGAGTAGAGGGCGGGCCCGGGCTCCCCTCTTTTTTCCATCTTCCATACTGGCCTGTGATGAAGGTAACTCACTAGGCGGTGACTCTTGCCAATTATACTGAGAAAGGGAGGTCACTCTGGGCCTAGATGAGTTTCTGAGGCCCCTAGATCTGCCAGGAAGCGCAGGACCCACAAGTACAAACTTGGAGCTTTGTCACACATGCTAAAAAAGAACTTCCACAGGTGGAAGCTGCCCGGTGCTAGTTGTTTTAGGCAGAGGGTGCTGGGTAATAAGATGAAAGGACACCATGCTCATAAAACCATACTGGCTCTTTGTTAAGACAACTATTTTTAGAGAGGTGTTGCAACTGCAGCTGGCATTCCAGCCCTGTGCACACAGACTAACTGATTGACTGAGGGGAATAATCACTTCCCTCGATCTGCTGGCAACGCTCCTACTAATGCAGCCCAATATGCCGTTAGCCTTCTTGGCAACAAGGGCACGCTGCTGAGTCATATCCAGCTTTTCATCCACTATAATACCCAGGTCCTTTTCTGCAGAACTGCCGCTTAGCCAGTCGGCCCCAGCCTGTAGCAGTACATTGGATTCTTCCATCCTAAGTGCAGGACTCTGCACTTGTCCTTGTTGATCCTTATCAGATTTCTTTTAGCCCAATGCTCCAATTTGTCTAGGTTACTCTGGACCCTATCCCTACCCTCCAATGTATCTACCTCCCCCCACAGCTTAGTGTCATCCATGAACTTGCTGAGGGTGCAATCCATCCCATCATTAATGAAGATGTGGAACAAAACCAGTCCCAGGTCTGATCCCTGGGGTACTCCACTTGATACCAGCTGCCAACTAGACATCAAGCTGTTGATCACGACCCATTGAGCCCGACGATCCAGCCAGTTTTCTATCCATCTTATAGTCCATTCATCCAAACCATACTACTTTAACTTGCTGGCAAGAATACCGTGGAGACGGTATCAAAAGCTTTGCTGAGGTCAAAGTATATCAAGGCCACCGCTTTTTCCATACACAGAGCCAGTTATCTCATCATTGAAGGCAATTAGGTTGGTGAGGCATGACTTGCCCTTGGTGAATCCATGCTGACTGTTCCTGATCACCTTCCTCTCCTCTGAGTGCTTCCAAATAATAATCTTCCTGTGATATCTGCCCCGTTGTTCCACCCATGTCTCGCATGCCTTCTAGCCTGGTGCAGCTTTTCCTGCACCCTAGAATGCCCTTTTGATTGACACGCAATTTCCCTTGGGATGTGGGGGGCAGAGCCCAACTGAGGAAGGCGACGATTGAGCCCCATACTGCACGTGCCAGCACAGGGTGCTTTTGGGGATAGATCCCCGATGCAGGGCTGCTGACTCCTCAGCCTGCCCATGGAGGAGCTGCTAGAAGACCTGCTGCAAACAACGGGGGTGGGAGGATGGTAAGAAATCTTTATAAGGGGAAGGGCTGGGGGCACTACAGACTGTCCCCTGGTGGTGGGCGAAATCAGAACTGCTCACTGGCTGTCACATGCCCTGTACTGATGCATCCCCACTAACCTCTGTGTCTCCCCTCCATGCCCACCTCCATCACGTCAAGATTTTTTTCTTCCTTCTCCCCGGCACTGGCCATTTCCCTTGTTCTTACCCGAATCCTGCATGGACATTTCCCCCACCGCTGTGGGCTTGTCTCATCCCTCTAAGTGGAGATTCCCAGAGCCTCTTTGGCTCTCTCCCTCCTCCTAGCCCCATGCGGAAGCTCTCTCCCTCACAGGCTTTGGGGGCTTCCCCTTGGGGGTTGTGGAGGGAGCTGGAGAAGGAACTGCTGGCCTGGTGCAGCATATCCAGGTGAGTGGAGGATGCAGGACAGCAGCCTGCCCTTTGGGTTGGTCTCACCCTGACTCTTCTGCCTCCAGGGCATTGATTGCCAGCCCAGGGGAGGCTGCAGGGAAATCGTTCGCGGAGGCCTGTGGGGATGCGCCCCACATGGACGGGGCTAGGCTACGAACCTTTGTGCCACAGCTGATGACGTCTGCTGACAACTGGCTGCTTAGAACAATGGGCAGGAGAGGCACAGGTGGTCTGTGCCTAAGCAGATGATGCTCCTCTGCCTCATCTCATCCTCCAGCCAGCAACAGCAACGATGGGCCAGCCTGCTGGGAGGAGGCCAGGTGAGCTGTGGGTTGGAGGAAAGCGTCCGGGGGGGCTCCACCTTTCCTAGGCTTTGAGGTCATCTTGTCTGACCCCATGCAGAATGTCTCTTTTCATTGATTTGTCCCTCAGGGTGACATACCCCCCCCCCCGCGTCTTGCACTGTACCTTGTACTGGGAATAAGGACCCTTTTAAACATTAACTTGATGCTTATGATCCTTGCATTGGACACTTGAGAGATCACTCCATGATGGGCTCAGTTCAATGGCGTTTCCTTCAACTGTCCCTTAAAACAAAGCCTTGTCCCTCTTCCACGGGCTTTTCCCTTATTTCTATCCACGAGGGTGGACTCCAGAACCTGCCCTCAGGGGGCAGGAAAAGACCTTGGGTTCTTCCACAAGTGGGGCAGCATCAGAGGATGCTCCAGAGTTACATGGGGGCACAATCCCTCTGGGGTTGGTCTTCACTGCAGGATTAAGTCAAGCATTGCCCCAACTCCAGTCCTATCCACACATGCGCACTTGAGTGGAGTGGCAGTTTTCACTGGGGTTGGCTGGCCCACCAGGGGGAACAGGCTACAGCTGGAGTGAGTTAGCACAACGTGTCCAGGGCTAGCACAATTGCTCAGTGCAGTCGAGCTAGAGAACATTCCTGGTTTGTGTTTGTCCACCAAGGCAGATCCCTTTGTGTTGCCTTAAAAGCCTGGTGCCCTGTTCCCCCAGGAGAATGAATTCAGGGGTGGTTAGTCCCACCTGGCAGCAAGAGAATGGGGAGGAGATGGATCAAAGAATTTTGCAACATGGTGCCTGTTTCGTGTTTAATGTGCAATATATTTATTTTTTAGCTACAGTGCATTTGATTGCTCATTATATGTAAAATCTCTAGAAGGAAGTTCACTGCCTTCGAGGTGGGAATTTTGCAGAGCTAACCTGGGGGTGGTGGGATAGGGTCCTGGGTCCCACGCCATTCCCACCCCAAAACTGCTGGGCAATACACAAAAGGAAAAGCTGCACCCCTCAGCTCCCGCCTGCAGAATGTTGCAGCAGTTCCCCGTGCTAACGTGCAGCGCTTCCTGCCAAACTCCTCCGAAGTTTTGCTTCCACTTTGCTAAGCCTGAAACATTCTTTTTTCCATCTCTTTCCCCTTCCCTGCTTTTTTGGGTACAGCCCACAAGTGACTGGCTCTCCGGTGACGCAGTGTCTACTCCGAGGCTTTCTTTGAATCATTAGCAGACACGCAGAAACACTTTTTTTTAGTGCTATTCCTCTCCTCCTCCTCTGTCTTTCCACCCCCCTCTCCTTCCCCCCAGCCCCTCCAGCGCCCTCCCCTCCTGAGAAAGAGGAGGGCAGAAGGGAGAGAACAATTCCCCAGCTCAGGAGCGCTGCAAGGAGAGAAGGCGAGAGAGAGTGTGTGTGTGTGGGGGGGGGAATTTAGCCTCCATCCAAAAAAACAAACAAACCACCCAACCCTTCAGCAAAAACCTCTCCCTGGGCATGAAACTCACTAATCTCGCCTGCTCTCCATGGCCTCGGATGCTGCGCTGCGCGTTCTTCTGCGTCTTGAGCCTGGGTCTGGGACGCGGCGCTGCTCGGTCAGGTAGAGTTTGCAAATGTTTTTCCAACTCCTAAGTGGGTCTGTGGGGCGGGGGGGGGGAGAAGGAGGTGCTCGGTTTCTTTGTGCATCGGCTGCTCTAGATCGATTCCTTGGAGTGGGGGAGAGGGAAAGGAGGCGGTGGATGGGGGTGTGCTGGGAAGGAAGGGCAGCTAGAGCAAAGAGCTGAGTGAAACCAGATGTGGAGAGGGCTCCCTGGCACTGCTCGAAGTGGGGGTGGGATGGAGAGGGAGCAGGCAGGAAACTACACAGCTCATTACAAACACAGTAACCCACCCACCCACCCAAAAAGTGCTTTTCACCTTGAAGATCGGCTCATCTCTGCTGCTGAGGTTTAACCACCCTTAAGAAAAGGCCAACAACAACTTTGGTGGATACAAAATTTTCCAGCCATGCAGCTTCCCCCCCATCCCCCCAAAGCGAGGTGAAAAATCTGCCCTCTCTGGTGTGCCTTGGGTCCCTAGTTCTCTCTGGGTGACAGTGACTTGGCATGTCACTCGTGTGTCATAGTGGGGTTGCTGGCCATTTGTTAGGCATCAGTAGCTAGCGAGATTTATTGATACCCTCATGCCAAAGCAGACTCAGCGTGTCTGTGGGGACTGGTGGGGATTTATTTATTTATTGTATTCATTTTGCCTCTTTTGGCCAGGTTGGCAAAAATCCACCCAAGAGTCTGGACAACTCCTGGTTTGTACCAGACACACTCAAAAAAAGTGTCTTTTCCAGCTTATGATACACGCTGTTAGTGCAAAATAAGTCACCCCAATGTTAGGCATTCCCAGAAGAATCAGATATTGTATCACCAGAGGAGAAGAATGCAGAAGCATGGGGGAGCACAGGGGGTGGTTTAGGGGGAAAAGAGATTATTAGGTCAGATTGGGTGTGAATCAGAGCAGCTCAGGAATTTGATTGCCAGCACTGGAAGCTGGGTTTGCAATCTGGAACCCTTTTGTTTCCCGAGTGGGAGGTGTTCTGTTTTTTTGCTCTTTTTTTTTTTAAAGAGTTTATACTTTGGCTGAATTGGGGCCTAAATCACTCCAGTTCAGCCAAGCACACAAGTGTGGGCCCGTTGGCTGTTAAGCAGACACTTAATGGCTTTGCTGCCTTAAGAGGTACTTGTAGGCTCTGATTTTTGTTTTAATTTCTCATGTAAAATCCTTGGTTTTTTTTTTACCTTGGTAACTGTGGTATGCCAGATGGCCTGCAGCTTTCAAGACCTCCCATGGAATAGCCATTTGAACTGTTTTGTAACTCAGGATGGGTCTATTTACATAAGTGAGTGACTGACGTCTGTTTAGTTGCTTCCTTTAATTAATTTGGCTGTATTAAAAAAATAATGGGGTCTGTTGGTCTAAACAAAAACAAACTTAAACCCTCGGTTTAATTTATTAGAGTGCTCTCAGCAAATCCAAACCAGATTCGTAAATGGCAATTTGCAATGGTGACTTTTTCCTCTCTGCCTAGTAAGTAACAGTGGGAACGAAGTTCTGGTCCTGTCCTTGCAGCAGATGGCGGACCTGGGGATATTGAAAACTGGGAGGAATCAGTTATTAATGGTCATGCTGCAGTAGCACAACAGAGATGATTGCGTGAGAGACGGTCCCTTGTCCTAAAAACTAGCTAAAGGTAGGAGAGAGGCTGTATTGTTATCCCCATTTTACAGATGAAGTGAGGTGAAGAGAATGGTCCATGCGAGTCAGTCTCAGACTGCATCTCTACAGAACCTGTAATTTCCAACTCAAATAGCTGTAACTGTGGGAGTGGTGGGGTGAGCTAGCAGATCTGAGTACGTCTAGGGTTTCAGGTGGGATCATACCTGGGGCAATTAGCCCCTCCCACTATCTCAGCGGCATTGCTATTTTTAGCACACTAGCTCAATCACAGCTAGCGCAGGTATGTCTACCTGAGTGGGAAATTACAGCTCCAATGTAGCTGGACCCTCGGCGACTTGCCTATGGATGAGCCAGGAACTGAACCCAGGCTTTGCAGATCCCACTCTGATGCCATAATTGAAAGTCTAGCCTTACTTGTAAGCAGGTTCAAGGGTCCAGAAGGCAACCCTATGTAAAGCTGGGCACCATGGGCTGCTGTTCACATTGTCCTTAAGGCTGGCTGAACTTGGCTGGATCTCTTGCTCTCCCTTGCAGCTGTGGCTAACAGGGCGTGATGAAGGGGCATGGGAAGAAATCGTCCTGCACGGTGTATCAGTGGCTGGGTTTTTGGGGCGGGTTTTGGCTGGGGTGTGAGAGCGTGAGCCGGGTTGCATGAATTTCTACAACTCTTTGTGGTGTTTGCAAAACTGCTTTGACAGAGGTTCATTTGGTTCCTGCCAAACCTCCCCTTCAGGGGACACTTCATGAGAGGGACCAAAGTTTCCCTTGGGTCTGCAGAGTCACGGTTCAGATGATTGCTGCTCTCTAGGCGCGGAGGCCCATTCCAGTAGAAGTCATGCTGCTGTTTCCTGGGCTCTCTACACAGCAGCTCAGCTGCATCTGTAGAGGGGGAGTTAACGCTGCTTCTGCATTTGTTGGTTTAATGGGACAGTGCTGCAGAGAGAGTGGCCACTGCCTTGCTGTGCACTTGCGGGGCATAGAACCGTAGACATGCAGGGAATTCCAGGACAGTGCCCCTCGCCCTGTTGGTTTCAGTCAGGGCTTTCCATGCACTGATCCTGGAAAGTGTAAGGGTAGTGGACTCTTAATCCAGCGAAGAGTCCAGGGGCTCGCCTGCGGATTGTTTAGCCTGGTTGCTGTCTTAAGGGAGAAACCACAGTGGTATAATGTTTATGGATTTTATTAAGGACATATACAAGCAAATATAACCTAAACAAACACATCATTGGCTATCAATGAATATAATTTCCCAAAACGCAGAGGAGCCAGAGCGACACAATGATCAAATCACAGCTACAGTTGAGGTTGAATTGATAGATCGGTAACTACCAGGTTTTGCTCGTGCCTTGCTAGGCAGAGCTCCCATTCGAGGTCTGACTCGGGAAAGACGGAAAACATGGGGAAGGAGCTTGGGACCCACCCAGGCAGATTTAAAACCTCCTCACCTACTGCTTTAGATTAGCAGCTGGAGTGTGACAGTCCTGACTCTGAAACAATGTTTGTTTCCCATCCAGGCAAAAGTTGCACGGAACTCCTGTGCACAGAGCAGGGAGGTGCAAATGGAAAAGGCAAGAATGCCCTTAGCTATGTCCAGTCCTTGCATCCAGCTAGGGAAGGGATCTGGGGTTTGCCCCTGATAGGCAGCTGCTCGTGGGAGTTAGGTCCAAAATGTAGATGTTTGTGTGTGGGGAAAGGAGGAAGTGAAAGGGGCAGAGAGGATTTTTCCAAAGCCGAAGATGAACAGAGCAGTTCTTGTGTAGTTGTCCCTCCATTTCAGTTAAAACGGCTTGGTTAGCTGTAAACTTTTCCCCTGCAGTCTTTGCAACTCGGACACTGGGCTAAACTAGCACACGGGAGGCAGAGGGCAAGCATCTATTTATTGTTTGTATTATAGAAGTGCCTACAGGCCTTCCCTGAGACCAAGGCCCCAGCGTGCTAGGCACTGTACCCACACAGGCAGCTGAAGAGCTTACAATATAAATCGACAAGATAGACAAATGAAGGGAAGGGAGACAGGTTTGGAGGGGGAAGTTGTTTGCCCAAGGAATGGAGGAAGGGAACAAACCCCATAAATCATTCACTGTAAACTAGATGATTTTTTTGAGACATTCCTAGTTTGACTCATGCTGGCTGCACAAATCAGCCCAAAGAATAGTGATATAGTCTGGAGAAATTTTCCATGTTCTTACATATTCCTGTCCACTCTTTCTATCAACTCCCCTGCCATCCATCTTGTAAAATAAGAGGCCTGCTTTGATTCCTGCACGCCACTCCCTGGGTCCCAGTCCCCGCTGTGGAAGGAAGAGGGGTGGATGGGTTGGAGACTGGGTGGCTAGGGATGTATATATTTTTCACCTCTAGGTCACCGGTTCTAATCCAGCCTAGCTTGCTAGTGACTGGAAGACATTATTACCAAACAGCTGTTTGCTGGCCTATATAGACAAATCGAGGGAAGTGATCATTCCCCTCTATTTAACACTGGGGTGGCCACATCCGGAGTATTGTGTCCAGTTTTGGGGGCTCCCACTACAGAAAGGATGTGGGCAAATTGGAGAGAGTCCAGTGAAGGATAACAAAAATTATTAGGAGGTTAGGGCACTTGACTGATGTAAGCAGTGTCAGGAATGAGAGATATTCTGACATCTGGTGGCGAACTATGGGAGTTGCGGTGAGTTATGGAAAATAACTTTGGGGCTGATCAATTTGCATAGACACACCCACTGTGCCTAGCCTGAGCCCACAGCAGCTCACATGGCCACTTCGGCTGATGTGGGAGCCCTAGTTTCTATGTTATTGGGGCAGGAAATATAAAGTGATGTTACCCTGATTTTGTGAATGAAGGAGTATGGACACGTACTTGGTCCTTGTTATGATGGAGGGACTCGCCATCATCTAGGTAGCACTCACTGGGCAAGGGCCATGCGTTTCAGAAAACTCTGAGATCGAGAGAGGGTGGGGAGAAGCATTTATATCTTTTGGTGAGGGCTTTGTCTGAGGGCCGTACAGGCCTATTGCACCCTGCTTCTCTCCACTGTGGAATGTCTGAGTTAAATTTTGCTTCTATTAGGAGTCTGGGTTCAGGTTGCTGAGCTGAAATCACTTTAGGCTTACAGGTGCACCTGCACTAAGGTTCCCCTGCTATATGCTGAAATCACTTAAGAGCTGAAATCATCTAAGAGCTAAACAAATCACTGAGCACTGTCTACAGTTGGGGGGCGTGAACATAGTGCAGAGTGGCTGGTGCAGCTGAGCTGTCCGTGTGTCGGCTAGCAGGACGGCTAGCGGAGTGACTGGCGCAGCAGAGCAGTCTGTGTGTTGACTAGCGGAGCCATTTGTGCTGCTGACGGAGTGACTGGCACCGCAGAGCTGTCCGTGTGTCGGCTAGCAGGACGGGCTAGCGGAGTGACTGGCGCTGCAGAGCGGTTTGAGTATCGGCGAGCAGAGCACTTCGTGGGATGGCCAGCAGAGCGGATTGCGGTGAGGGCTGCAGTGGAACCCCACAGAGAGGCGGTGCAGTCGGCCTCGGACCACGTAAGGTGCCCCTTGCCCTACCCTCCACTTCCACCCAGGCTGGGAGGTAAGACTCTGCCGAGTGACTTTTGAACTCTGCAGTGACCAAGAACAGACACTCCTTGGCTGTTGGACTTTTGGGACTATTGAGTGACTTTTTGGGGTTGTGGAACTCAAGAGCCAAAGGGAAGGCCATGGCCTATTTGCTGGGAGGGGGCTCCTGGTCCATGGTTTGGTTTAAGCTTGTTTGTGGTGTTTCCCCAATATTATGCCACATTGGTTCTCCCTGTTATTAAAAGGCTTTTGGTACACTCAGACTCTGTGCTTGCAAGAGGGGAAGTATTGTCTCTTACAGACGCCCAGAGGGGTGGTATATGGTTGTCACAGGTCACTGGGTGGGGCCTCGAGCCGGTTTTGTATTGTGCTATTGGAACGGAACCCCTGGATACTGAACCCGGCCCTTGTTGCTGCCAACTCTGATGGGCAGAAGGGTTACACTTACAAGGAGAGGCTGAGGGAACTGGGTTTGTTTAGTCTGCAGAAGAGATGAGTGATGGGGGGATTTGATAGCAGCCTTCTACTACCTGAAGGGGGGTTCCAAAGAAGATGGAGTTTGGCTGTTCTCAGTGGTTGCAGATGACAGAACAAGGAGCAATGGTTTCAAGTTGCAGTGGGGGAGGTCTAGGTTGGATATTAGGAAACACTGTCCCCCTAGGAGGGTGGTGAAGCACTGGAATGGGTTACCTAGGGAGGTGGTGGAATCTCCATCCTTAGAGATTAAGGCCCAGCTTGACAGAGCCCTGGCTGGAATGATTTAATTGGGGATTGGCCCTTCTTTGAGCACGGGGTTGGACTAGATGACCTCCTGAGGTTCCCTTCTAACCCTAATCCTCTGTGATCCTATGACAGCTTTGGTGGTCTCAGTCCAGATCCCCGTGGACGGATGTCCGCAGCACAAAAACTACCACCATGATTGACCCCTCAGCAGAGAGGCCAGAAACGCACACTAGTTGGAAAGTTAAACATGGCGGGAAGGGGATTGGGGCGTGCTAGAGAAAAACAGAATAAACAGAAACCTTGTAAAGCATGAGATGCTATAGAAAAAGTAGTGTGAGGAGATAACAGGGAAGAAAAGCTGCTGAGACTAGAATGGGCCATGCAGACTTGAACGCCCCTTTTTCCCAAAGGGGGCCCTCCAGGAGTTGGGCACATTAACAGGAGGTGGGAAGCTCCTGTTGCCGCTTGCGGTGCTGTCTGCTCTGTGATTAAATACCGGACATTATTTAGTTGTGGCCAGCCTGGCCCCTTTAATGCTATTTATTATTTGTGTTCTTGTAGCACCTACTAAAAAAGGAACGGGATGTCTGGTAAGGGCTAAAGGGGAAACAGCCCGTTCCGGAGGGTGGGCCTTAGCTGTAGCTTTGGTTTGAAAGGGTGTTAAAAATCCGAATGTGAATTATGAGACAAAAGGCTCCATTAAGATGGAGTGAAGGCTTGACACTATCTTGCCATAACTTAGGGGTGCAAATCATTACAGGGATATTGTAATTCTCCCAGAACCGAGCATTGCAAAGCCAGGAAATTCAGAGCTAAGGTTATACTTAAAAGAAATCCAAACATGCTAACTCCTAGAAATGAGCCATAATGCACCTAAACAGCCTTAATTCCATGTCTGTAGTGATGCCATGCAATAACTGTATGAGTCAGATAAGAACATAAGAATGGCCATACTGGGACAGGTCCAGCCAGCCCAGTATCCTATCTACTGACAGTGGCCAATGCCAGGTGCCCTGGAGTGAGTGAACCTAACAGGTAATGATCAAGTGATCTCTCTCCTGCCATCCGTCACCTCCCTTTGACAGAGGGTAGGGACACCATTCCTTACCCAGCCTGGCTAATAGCCATTAATGGACTTAATTGTGGATAAATTCATGAAGGTTCTCCTAAAGGCATTTTAGGGTTTGCGGTTCCAGTTTAGACAAAACTGATTTTCAAAGACACATGGAAGGGGGGAAAACTGATTGATTGATAGAAAAGGAAAAAAAGTCTTTGTTGTTGTTAACACCTATATTTTGGTAACCGGCAATGAAAAAGCCCATAGCAGCCAGTAGGTTGTGACTCTCTCCACCTATTTCTGCTCTTTGACGCGTATGCAGCTCTCTGCTTAGATGTGGTGAAATTCTGCCTATGAGCAAAATTCAGCTTCTGAAGATTATTTGGTGGTACTTACGAGTGGAAATTAGGTGTTGGAATTGGGAAGGTAGAATCGAAGGCCTCAATCTCGCGATAGGAGCTGACCGAAGTAAAATGAGGCTCAGGCTGTGGGAAGGCATGAGGGGCTGATCCAGGCCTGTATGTGAGTAAAAATGAGGTTGAATAGTTGGATCGGGGTATTGGGAGCCAGGGTGCCTGGATTCTGACTCTGCCACTGACTCACCGTACGACCTTGGGCAAATCATTTAACCTACCTATGCACTGTTTCATCTCTATCACATGGCTATAAATAGTTTTTTGCCTCTATCCTGGGCAGAGTTGGGAGAATGTTTGTATAATGCTCCGAGATGCTGAAATAAAATGTGTTCTATGGACCTGCTCCAAAGCCTGTTGACACCAGTAGAAAGATTCCCATTGATTTCAATGAACTTTGAATCTGGTCCTATAAAACTAAGTGAGATCAGCTGTAACAAACAAGGGATTCGAGTAACTCCCCTACCTTGCAAGCTGCTTTGCTACGTGCACTGCGTTGGCTGAAATGAGTTTGTTGGCTCTTTGTGGGCAGGAGTGAGGCTTTGTGGCATTTCGTACAGAAATCCCACCCATCGCGAGATTCCCTTCCTTTCCCTGTAGCGGGAGATCGGTTTGTTTTTCCTTGAGGTTTAGTGAAAAACCTCCTTTTGTTTTACTTCTTGGCTGGCGTGTGAAGATCCACTTCCTGCTGAGTCAGACCCCAGCCTGAGCCAGCGTGTTTCTCGATGGGACAGCTTGTGCTTGGGAGGGGTGCTGGAATGGAGGTGAAGCGCTGATGGGAACATCAGACCTGAGCTCTGTCCAGAACAGTTTTATTTCTCCTCCTTTAGAAAAAAATGTATTTTAAAGAGGGGAAATAGAGCATGGGCGGCTTCTCACAGCAGGCGCCCCTGATGGTAACCAGGGTCTGAACCAAAGTGCCTGACTTTAAAACTTCCTCCTAGATCTTGGGGGAAGTTTGGACAAAAATCAAGACTCAGATTTGTGTTTTGTAGCCTGAACTCGTCTCTAGAGGCAGTGTGGTCCCATATATAGGGAACTGGACTATGTCACTATTCCTAGCTGTGCCCCTTGGGGCAAGTGGCTTCCCCACCCCTGTCACCCTGTGTCTACTAAGATTATAAGGTCTTTGGGGCAGGGGTTGTCCATCTTACCATATGTATGACAGCACCTACTACAGCGGGGTTCTGGTCTTAGTTGGTGTGATGTATTGGAAACTGTTATAATGACACTTTAGGCATAAAGGGTTTCCTGGTCCTGCTTGCAGGCTAGGGGGCTCTGTAGGGAAGCATGTGATTTGGGTCTTCAGCAGGCAGTCTGTGAAGACTCAGCCTAGAGCAAGGTGGAGTGAGTTGTAGCTCTCTGCCTTAGAGCAGCCTGCTTTGTGTCTCTCTGTTCTGGGTTCCTGTGGGTCAGGATTCTGGATTCAAAGTAGTATAGTGTTATGTTGCAACCTTCCAAAAAGAGTATTTGGTGGTTTTTCTCTACGTTCTCTGTCTGTATGCTGTGAATATAACAGTTGGGTGCTCTGGGCACTAATGGAATGCAAATCAAAATAATTGCTAGTCAGAATTCCTGGTAGAAGAGCACATTAGTTATGAGATCAGTTCTCTTTGAGATCTGACTGTGAGTCCATACCAGTGTAACTCCATTTTTAAGTGGAATTGCTCCTAATTTATACTGGTGTAAATGGAAGGAGAATCAGGCTCCAAGGTTCCACCTCTGTGTACCAAGGACAACTTCCCTGAGTGTAAAATGCTTTGAAGATGGCAGACGTCTAGTCATCTACCAGGTTGGAGGCGTGGGTTTGACTTGCACTTCCTCTGTACCAGAGCCTCAATGAGCTTTTAGAAAATAATTGCACATAATACAGACAGGGATACAGGTTTTGGGCAGCAGCACAGCTGTGACTTCAGGGGTTTGCTTGACACTGAGTGCGGCTTTATGAAAAGCCAATGTATGTTCCTAGCACAGACATGCCTCAGAGAATGTTTTCCTGTTGGCCTTACAGGGTACGGGCCAAACCATGTGCTGCTGTATCCCTTTTTGTTCTTCCCTAATTAAATGAATGGGTGACCTCAGGATAAATATTTGTGTCGTCTAATCCTTGCAGAAGGTACAAGGTGTTTTACTGGTTTAAGATTAGCAGCCGTTTTAGTCTGTATCCGTAAATAAAATGAGGAATACTTGTGGCACCTTAGAGACTAACCAGTTTATTTCAGCATAAGCTTTCATGGGCTATAGCCCACTTCATCGGATGCATAGAATGGAACAGAAGTAAAACGTATTTATATACACAGAAAGCAAAAAAGTGTTGTACATTACCATACCAATTCTAAGAGGCTGTTTAATTTGGATGGGCCATTATCAGCAGGAGAAAAAAAACCTTTTGTAGTGGTCTGACAGGTGATAAGAACCTTTGAAGGGAATTTAACTTAATAGTGCAATGCATTCAATTAGTGTACTGACAAAGCCATTTACAGTCTCTGTTTAACCTTTGGTCGATAGCGTCCAATTTGAAAATTAATTCCAATTCCTCAGCTTCTCGTTGGAGTCTGTTTTACTGTGTCTCTGAGCACTGCCATGAAGAGCTCTCAGTTGCAAAGGGAGCCATATTGTGACTTCCACACCACCCCCTGAAGTCTGCATGTCGTGATGGGCAGAACACCAGGGAGGAGAAGGTGTTTTTGATATCCCCAGAGACTGCGCATCATGCTGAAACATACATGGGCCGGAGTTTGGTCTGTACTTGTGCTGTAAATCTGGATTAACTCAGCTGGAGTCCAGGGAGTTACTCTAGGTTTACACAGCTGTGACTGAGAGCAGAATCCAGCCTGTGTCCCTTTCCTTGGGTTTTCTTTGTAACGTAAAGCTTTGTGCTTGTGGCCTGAGATGTTTAAGGGACACAAGCCAAAGGAGCAGCACATTGTCTTAACATAATGCTCTCCAGCTCCTGTAGATGGTGGCAGAGAGTTGGGGGGAGAAGTTCATTTTGTACCTTTGGGATTTTAGGCCGGTGATCCCAGCCTCCTGAGGGCTGTCTGTGGACTTCACCACGGTTCAGAATAGCCCAGAATCTGTGCTACCAAGACTCCCCCTCTTGCCTCCGCCCTTAGCCATGTCCCTGGCTGTAAGGCCAGTGCGGGGTCAGAACCTGTCCTAGTAAATGAAATCTCCATGACCCTGCTAAATGGTTGCTGCACATGGAATTATAGGGTGCATTAGATGATGATGCAGTATGGTAGCAGCTGCTCGCTGTGTCATGACATGATCTGAGATCAGGCTGTGTGCTGTAGCTAATTAGAAAGTAGTTTCATCATAAAAAGTAAATAGATTTTAAAAAGCCCCAAACATTAGGGTGATTTTCCAGGTTTTTACAGAATGTGGGCCATGGAGGTGGAACTTCTATCAATCCATTGAGTGGGCACAGTGGTGGATTTTCCCATGCTCCCTCCCCAGCCTCATGCAATCAAAGTCAGGTCCCCAAAAATCATGAGGTTGGCTTAAAAATGGCAAGTGTGTTGTTTTTTTTTTTCTTCAAACAGTAATCCCCATGGTTTGCCTTTGTGGGTGATATTTTCAAGCTTTTTCCTCAACCCCACAAGGGCTAAAAATGTGCAATTTTTTTTTCATTGAACACTGAGAGTCTCTCATGATCACATGACTCCAGGAGCTGGGGCTGGAGGAAAAACATGGAATAACCGGAGAGCTGCCAGAGCAGGAGCCCTTAGGGGGGTGAGAGGAGAGTTTAGTCCTTGCATCTGAAACTGGGATGAGATGTTAGGAAAATCTGGGGAATGTTCTTGATAAGTGTGAATGGTTGGAGGGTTGTATGTGAAGACAATATTGTATCATCTAGGGAAGTACCTAGGGAAGTACCTATGTGGGAAGAAGATCTCTTATTAGTGGGGTCTTCAGTCTACCTGACAAAGGTGTAGTGGGACTCAGTGGCTCGAAGCTGAAGCTAGACTCATTCACACTGGAAATAAGGTGCACATTTTTAACAGTGAGAAGTAACTATTGGAGCACCTTACCAAGGGATGTGGTGGGTTCTCCATCACGTGACGTCTTTACATTGAGACTGGGTGTCTTTCTAATAGATACCAGCCAAAAGTTATGGACTGGATGCATGAATCTCTGGATGGTTCCATGGCCTGTGTTATGCGGGTGTTCAGATTAGAGAATTGTAATGATCCCTCTGAGCCTTAACGTCTAGAAATCGGAAGGATGCCATTTTTGGCCAGCTTTTCCCGCCCCCCCCCACCCCCATGCAGCAAAGCACCTAGGCATATGCCTCACTCGAAGTATGTGCTTAAGGCCAGTCCTGTTCAGCAAAGCACGTGCTGAAATCCCATAAAGTCAATGGGATTTCAGTGTACATTGAGGCACTTGGCTGAATAGGGATGGATGGAAGCACTTGCTTAAGTGCTTTGCAGACTCTGGGCCTTCACCTGGCTTTGTTCCATCCAAGCCTGTCATAAACCGTGTTAACTGAGGAAAGTCTCTAGTGAACTCTTTCAACTCCTCGCTCTTCTCTACACTGGTGTGTTTTCCTCAAAATCTCCCACACTCGCACTGCCAGGCCCCATCAGGAGGAGATACAGCAGGGCTTTTTTAAAAAAGAAATATGCCAGTATGCAATGTCTTTGTTAAAGGAGTGCTCTGTGAAAGAGAGTTGTCTGTATACATGCAAACAGTTCATTCGGAGCTAGCATGCCAGTAGACAACACTCACAAATGTGCAGCGTTCTTGGAGTTTTGTAGGACCAGTAAGACTACTTGTTACGCACAGCAAATGACTTCTTATGTGCAACTCACAACAGCTTTGGCAGTGACTTGTGGCCCAGTGAAGTTGTGCATTTCTCTCGCAGGCAGAAACTCTGTTGGAAGAAGGAACTTGTGCGCTTCACCAGCTGAGCTGGAGTGTTTTACAATAGCCCTGATCGTTGACTTCCTTGGGAACAGAGGAGGCTGTTGAAAATCCACCCTGAGCATGTACAGCATCTTAGTAGGCTACAGGATAGTTATGGTGGGGAAGATCTTATTCAGAGAAGAGCAACACCAATGGTTGTGGGAGGAAATGAAAGGGAAGTTTAGGCAACCCGAATCATTGTGACCAAAAGGAGATACGGTGACCCACATACATCTGAAGGGTGGGAATGCTCAGGAAGGAGAGGGAACATTTGCAGTAGGTCAAGGGGGTATATCTAAGAGTAATGGGATACAGCTGAAGAAAGGGAATAGTAGAGAAGTTCATGGCAGTGAGAATTATTAGGCTGTGGAATAATCTCCCTAGGGGAACAGGTAAAGCGGAACATGGGGAATAATCTTGCGTTTGCCAAGGGATCACTGGAGAACTTGGGACTTAGTCTTCCCCATCTCTGAGGCTATGAATGGGTTACAAGTGGGTCTTCACCTGCCTGAGACAGGTGGTCTTACCGAGTCAGGCTCTCTGCAGGTGCAGTGCTCTAGCTCTGTGGGGGGAGAGCCATGATACAAGACTGCAGGGGGCAATTCTGTAGCATCAGGTGAAGTGGTCGTTCTCTGTATGACGTGCATATGTGCATTGAGCTGTCCCTAGTGGAGCTGGTCCAGGGCCATTCCCACAGCTTGGCTGTGGATTCAGAGCGTGCATGTTGAAAAGCAGCTGTTCTAGGCTCTGGTTATTGTCTGTCCAGCTGTGACCTTTGCCTTCCCAGGTGGCCGTGAGAGTTAATTTTAAGCTGCTCCTCCGCTTTCAGAAGTTTTGGGGGGTATTTTTGTAAAATCAATCAAGGCCCCTAAATCTCTCCATCAGTTGATAGTAGAGACTTTTGCACAGTTGTGGCTCGGACCTTCTAAGAGATGCTGCATGACAGTTCAGGGCTCAGAGGACTGGTGAGGATGACTGGATGGAAGCCCCTGTCCTGAGGAGGAAGGCCCAGCAGTGGCCCCAGATCCAGTGAGTTTAACCCATGCCATCAGAGGAGAGTTGACTGGCGGAGGTGGAGTGTACAGTGCGCTTGATCTGAGTTAGGCTGGTGGGTTTGGCATGTTGAATATGACTGTTTTTTCCGTCACTAAATGAGTGGAAGGAAAGGAAGGAAGGAAAGGTGAGCAAATTAAGACACAGCAGGAAGGGAGGCGGAGTGGAAAAAGATATGGGGTGGAAAGTAAATGGAAGGGAGAAGTTGGGAAGAAGACAAGAAGGGTTGTGTTTAACTAAGCAGAATAACGGGTGAGAAGTAGGATATTTGTTATTGTAACCCGTAGAACTGAGATCACAGTCCCATCACGCTGAATGCTTTACAGCAGTGGTTCTTAACTGGGGGTATATGTACCCTCTTCTGGGGGGTACATCAGTTCACCTAGATATTTGCCTAGTTTCACAACAGGCTACATAAAAAGCACTAGTGAAGTCAGTACAAACTAAAATTTCATACAGACCATGACTTGTTTATACGGCTCTATAGACTATACACTGAAATGTAAGGACACTAGTTCTATTCCAATGGATTTATTTTAGAATTGTGTGGTACAAATAGGAGTGTCAGCAATTTGTCAGTCATAATGTGGTGGGAGACTTTTGTAATTTTAGGTCTGATTTTGTAAGCAAGTCCTTTTTAAGTGAGGTGAAACTTGGTGTGCACAAGACAAATCAGACTCCTCAAAGGGGCCCTGTAGAAAGGCTGAGAGCCACTGCTTTACATACTGCTAAAGAGAGACCATTCCTACCCCCAGAGAGTCAAGGAAGACAGACAGGGGCTATATGGAGGGGAAGGGTCCTGGGTCACATAGGGGTCAGTGCTGAAGCCCTAGCTTGATGTCTGTGTGAGTGCCCGGTCTCCTCTGCCTCCCAGAGAGAAAGGAGGGATCACGAAGGGTTGTCACAAGTCCTGTTTCAGGTGCCTGAACAGAACTGGGCCTGGAATAACCAGGGGGCTGCAAGTCGGGATTGAGATGCATCAGCAGACTCGCTGGGGGCCCAGGGCTTGAATAGCAGGGAGTGCTGCTGAGTAGGATTGAGATACCTCGGCAGAGTTGTGGGGAGGGAAAGCAGGGGGGCCACAGCAGTAGAAGTGGCCTTGAGGCAGGCGCTGTCCGTTGGGTGTCTGTTTCTGTCTTTTAGAGTGGGCAGAGTTTGGGAAAGCAATGAGCTCCCTCAGTCTCTCTCCTTCTCCTGCTGTTTTCCCCTCTCCCACAATTTGTGATTTTTGTTTACCTACGGTCTGAGCTAAGGGAAGCAAGTCATGACGTCCCCATTCTTTGGGGGTGGTGGAGTGGGGGAAGACACTTCCTCCGTTCCTAGGCCGGGGGGCTGGCAGGGCCAAGCATAACATTCATAGGCTTCCTAGGAAAAGCCACTGCTGTCTTTGAGCTCTCGGCTGTACGCTGCTCGGTCCTTGAGACAGAGGAAGGACTTTGAATGTGGAGGTTTGGCAAAGCAGTACGGGCAGAGAGCTGAGAGTCACCAAAGCGATGTGCCTGGAAAAAGCCTGTGTTAAGAAGGGGGCACTGGGAGGGAGTGTCGTTCCGGGAAGGCCTGCCCGTAGGGTAGTAGTATAGGTTTCTCTGTTCGGTGTTTTCTACACAGGTGAATGTGGGATGAATGATACCAGGACATATCCCTGTGCCGAGCACCGTAGTCAGCTCTCTCCTTTTCTTTTTCACAAAGGCTGCCTAGGCAGCAACTTTCTAATCTGCCAGGGAGGCGGTGCTCCCCCAGCTCTGCCCTAGGCCCTGCCCCCACTCCACCCCTGCCCCACTTCTTCCCTCCCCTGAGCCCTTGCTCCTCTCCCGTCTATCCCAGCGCCTCTTGCATGCCACCGAACAGCTGCTTGCGGTGAGAGGTGCTGATCAGCAGGGCTGGCAGGAGGAAGAGATGGTGATAGGGGAGTTGCTGGTGGATGCTAAGCACCCACAGAGTTCGCACATATGAGCACTATTGCACCCAAGTACTAGGCAGCAAGAGGCTGAGTCCTGCCATGGCAGCAGGGCATTCTGGGACAGCTGGGAGAGCTATATAAGGCCCCAGCAGCAGGCTGGGCCTGGCGTTTCGTGAGGGGCAGCTCCATTGCGACTCATGGGAGCAGTGTGTGTGGCACGCCTACCAGGAAGACTGAAGTCAAAGGATTCCCTATTCTAGGATTATCAATTAGCATGGATGAAATGTTTGTTTATTTTTGTTTTTTTTAAAAAAAAAAAGTTTAGATGAAAAATTGGCTTCCCCCCCCATGAAAATTGTCCTTGAAATTTTTTGCTGAAAAATGATTTTTTAAAAATAGAATGTTTTTTATTTGGTGGGGGGTCTCCCCCCTTTCTTCATTTTACCACTGGCAAAGGGGTTGGGAGTAGTTTGGAGAGGAAAACATTACCACCAACATTTTGGGGAGTGTAGATGGGGGCAGGGTGACAGTGAAGGGATGGAGAACTTGAGGGCCTGGTGTTGACAAATAGGAAGGGGGCCCCTGCTGCAGACACCTGTTCCTTCCCTTCCCCCACCTCCTGCCCCAATAACATTCTCTAGAAGAGGATTCCACCTTGGTCTGTTCTCTCTGGAGGGCCTTTTCGGGGATCCTTGTGTTATATGATCAAATACAATTTCTGTTGATGTCCTAGAGCAAGCGGTCTGGTTTGGATGTCCATCTTCAGGCACTCAGGGCTGAACATTTTGGTCTTGGTGCCCTTTAAATGAAGGGCAAAGCCCCCACTTCTGGCTGGGCCCGTCGCTCCGAAACCGCTCACACTGGGGTGTTTTTGGGAAGGATGCGCTGCCAGCAGCAGGGTTAGATCCTCGTGAGCCCAGCCCGAGGTACCACGTCCACCTCGTGCTACTTTGCCCCTTGTAACGTCTGAATTTTTCCGTTGCCCCTCCTCCGACCCCACAGGCGACCGATGCACCGCTTGCCTCTTACTGGCTCTTGTGTCAGGCGAAGCCAGTTGTGGGGCTGAGCCCCGTTCTCCATGAAGGTAAATTAACACTGCAAAAACTGCCACCCCACGGGGTACTTGTGGATTCTGCTCATTGCCAGCCATGGGTTGGGCACCAGGGCATGAATGGGCCCTGGAAGCTGGACTTTTCTCTCACCCCTGAATGTGTGTGTCTATGGCAGGACGGCAGCTGGGAGTGCTGCTGGGATGGCAGAGGGGAAGCTTGCTGGGCCAACACGCTCTTGGGCCTTCCATCTCTGGGGCTGTCAATCACCAGGGCTAAAATTGCTGGGTATGTCCTGCCAGCCCCTGGCTGTGTAGGCGGCGTCTCTCCGATGCCTTCACGAGGTTGCAGAAGCCAGAGCAGCGGAGCGTGGAAGGGAATTGGCTGCCTGGAGGTAACTTTCCATTGTTTCTTTTCAGAGAGAGTCTTTGTAGCTGGCAGGTCCCACGCTCCAGGCTATAATTTTCTATCTCTAGCCTGTCTCTTTTTAGAGCAAGATGTTATTTTCTGCCTTTCTGGTCTGGACAGCTTCCTTTGACCTTTCGGTGACATATGGCTGGGGCTCAAACAACTTAAGGCTGAGCTTCCTAAAAGACATCTAGTGGATTTGGACACCCGACGGTTTTAACAGGAACTGGGTATTGTGATGTGGGAGGGATAGCTCAGTGGTTTGAGCTAAACCCAGGGTTGTGAGCTCAATCCTTGAAGAGGCAGTTTCAGGATCTGGGGCAAAAAATCTGTTGGATGATTTAGTTGAGGTTGGTCCTGCTTTGAGTATGGGGTTGGACTAGAGGTCTCTTCCAACCCTGATATTCTGTGATTCTATGAAGGCTAGATGACTATAGGAAAATAGTGGGAAACAGGTATCTGTTTAGCCCGGGGCTAATACATCTGTTACCAGAGTAAGCAAATGGCAGTTGCTCCAGGTCAATTAAGACACCTGGGGCCAAGTTAGATCATTCCAGAAAGCAGGGAAGACTGGGACACCTGAAGCCAGTCAGGGGCTGGCTGAAGCTAGTTAAAAGTCTCCCAGTTAGTCAGGTGCGGGGGAGGTATGTGTCAGGAGCTGTAGGAGGAAGCCATGCTGCTGGGAAGAACGGAGCAGTACAAGCCCTGTCAGGCACAAGGAAGAAGGCCCTGAGGTAAGGGTGACATAGATATTGAGGAAGTGGGGGTTGCTGTGAGGAAGATGCCCAGGGAATTGTATTTGTCCTGTTTCCAGAAAGGGTCCCTGGGCTGGAGCCCAGAGTAGAGGGCAGGCCCGGGCTTCCCCCTGCTGTCTCCCAGCCTCAGTGATTAGTTCAGGATGACAGAGACTGTGTGAGGAAGGATCGCTTCTCCTCACCTCCCTTGCTGGCATATGATGAAAATAGCTCTGTAGGCTGTGACCCTTGCCTCTTGAGAGAGAGGGGCTACGTGGAGGGTCCCAGTGAGCCTCTGAGGCTAGCATAATCTGCCAGGAAGTGCGGGACCACTCAGACAAGCCTGGAGCTTTGTCACAGTATTCAAATCCCTTTAGGCAGCTTTGTAAACCTCAGCCATGAGAGACAATAAAAAAACAAAGCAGCTCTTCAGAACAGACCTTGGTGGGGAGAATGGAGATGGGGCCAGTCCCTGCTCCATGTTGGAGTTACTGGGAGTGGAGGGCACTTAACACTTCTCAGGATTGGGGCCCCCAAATGGCAGTATCCAGAGAGGTAGGGGCATGTGTCACATACCTGTGAGTTTCCGAACCCCAGTCCCAGGAGTGGCAGGACCAGACTGAGCTGTGAGGGAGCCAGCCATCCTAGGAAAGGGACAAGGGTCCTTTTTCTTCTCTCATTAACAACTGTTTTGTACCAGTGTAACTCCATTGCCTTGAATGGAAAATCCTGCTGTAGGCATGTCGGCAGAGCTGTGTGCTCTAGTTCTGCTCTAGGAATTGTTCTGTGGCCTGTGTTGTAGAGGAGGTCAGACTAGGTGATCGCAATAGTCCCTTCTGGCCTTGGAATCTCTGAATTTAGGACTGGAATAGCAGTGCAGGGACTGCGGGGCAGGACTGAGTGGCAGAGCTGGGTGTGGGACCCTCAGGACTGGAATAGCAGTGGGGGCCGAGGCGCGGGATTGAGGGGCACTGGCAGAGCGGGTGTGTGCAGGGCACCGGGGACCAGCAATGGGGGCTGTGGGGCAGGATTGAGGTGTACTATCAGAGCTGGATGTGTGCAGGGTACCAGGGACTGGAATAGCAGTGGGGGCTGCAAAGCGGGGCTGAGATGCTTGAGCAGTGCGTCATGGGGGAAGCTTGCCCAGCACTTGCCTACACGTGTTATGAGCCCCTCTTTTGTGAGCAGTGAAACACGTTCAGAATATCTAAAAACGTGATTCCATCACCGAACACCTGAGGTTTAATGATTTATTCTGGGTAAAACGAGTCGAAACAATGCCCCAAACTAGTCCTTGGTGAACCTGCTTAGATATCAGGGCAGCTGTCTCTGACCATCACCCTATAACAGCGGTTCTCAAACTGTGGGTCGGGACCCCAAAATGGCTTGGGACCCCGTTTTAAGGCCATCACCAGGGCTGGCTCACACTTGCTGGAGCCTGGGGCCAAAGCTGAAGCCTGAGTGCCACGGCTTGGCACTGAAACCAAAGCCCATGGGTTTAAGCCCTTGGTGGCAGGGCTCAGATTACACTGCTCTACAGCCAAAATGCTTCTGAAATAAATGTAGTCAAACTTTACTAATCCTGGGTCACTGAGAACGAAAATGTGGCTTAAAATTGTTGATTGGCTCTAGTTTTCAAGATATGCTATTAGGTCAGTATATACGACCCTTGACATGGGAATGGCGGAGGATAAGTGAGTTATAAAGGGAAGGGATCTCAATTTAAACCAGAAATGACTAAAATACATCTTTGACTGGATCTATGAATAAATCTATGACTGGGTTTGGACAGTACTTGCTTTTTAGGCAAAACAATGAATGATGCAATCTGAAGCTGGTATTGCATCAGACGTGATATGAATTGCATCATGTTATTCCTAGAAGTCATGGATGATGCAATCATAACTAAGCTTACATCACTCTGCTGAACAAATTGCCCTATATCAGCTCTAGAAATCATACAGTGTCATGCTCTCTTATTTGTCAGTGTTTGATTTTGCAAAGGGACACGTTTCTGTTTAGCCAAAGTGAGCAGAGATGCCTCGTACTTGTGTGAACAGTGCAGATAACTTCTGATATGTTTGTGGTGAAGTGACTTTTGCATCACAAAAGTCCACTATAACCACTATGGTTAAGAGAGCCTATCACCTTTATTTTGGCTGCAAAATTGGAGATCAGGACAAGAGGTGGACCCCACACATATGCTGCAACACTTGTGCAACAAATCTTCGCCAGTGGTTGAACAGGAAAAGGAAATCTATGCCTTTTGCAGTGCCAATGATTTGGAGAGAGCCAACAGATCATACCAGCAATTGTTACTTCTGCATGGTGCCTCCAGTTGGGAAAGGTGTGTCAAAGAAGAAAAAGTGGACTGTGCATTATCCAAACATTCCATCAGCTATACGCCCAATACCCCACGGAGAAGAACTGCCGGTTCCTGATGCACCAGAATCATTCTCACTTGAGTCAGATGAGGAAGAGGATGAAACTTCTGGTCCTGAACCATCCATGTCACAGGACCCACATTTTCTCCCATCCTCCTCCTCTGAACCACACCTCATAACACAAGCTGAACTGAATGACCTTGTCAGGGATTTGGAACTACCCAAGAGTAAGGCAGAGCTGTTGGGCTCCAGACTACAGCAGTGGAATCTCCTGGCAGGTGATGTTAGGGTTTCTGTGTTCCGTGACCGTCAAAAGGATCTTGCCCCATTCTTCTTCATAGAAGGTGATCTTGTAGCCTGCAACATCGATGGTGTGATGGCAGCCCTCAACATCTTTCACAATCCAAATGAGTGGAGACTCTTCATTGATTCATCGAAGACGAGTCTTAAAGCTGTTTTGCTGCATAATGGCAATGTTTTGCCATCAATTCCAGTCGGTCATGCAGTCCATATGAAGGAAACCTATGACAACATGAAACAATTTTTGAGGTGCATAAACTATGATCAACATCAGTGGCAGCTTTGTGGCGATTTGAAGGTTGTTGCTCTCTTGCTTGGTCTGCAGACTGCATACACAAAGTACTGCTATTTTCTCTGCGAATGGGATAGTCGTGCAAGAGATTCCCAATACATCAAGAAAGATTGGCCACTCCGACAGTCATTGGAGCCTGGGAGGAAAAGTGTTCAGCATCCACCACTTGTTGAATCAAGGAAGATTTTGTTACCACCCTTACACATCAAGCTGGGTCTGACGAAGAACTTTGTCAAGGCCATTGACAAAACACAAGCAGCTTTCAAGTACCTCCATGGAAAATTTCCAAGGTTAAGTGAAGCTAAGATAAAGGAAGGTGTCTTTGTTGGTCCTCAGATTCGTGAACAGCTTCAAGATGATGCATTTGACCATGCACTGCGTGGCAAGGAAAAGACGGCATGGAAAGCCTTCCAGTCAGTGGCAATACATTTTCTTGGAAACAACAAGGCAGACAACTACAGGCTGTTGGTGGAAAACCTCCTCAAGGCATACAAAAGCCTTGGTTGCAACATGTCACTAAAGATACATTTTTTTGCACTCTCATCTAGATTTTCTTTCCACCGAACTGCGGAGCAGTGAGCGACAAGCATGGCGAGCGATTTCACCGGGACGTTGCAACAATGGAGAAACGCTCTCAGGGCAAATGGAGCCCATCAATGCTTGCAAACTATTGCTGGACAGTGACAAGAGATGCTCCATTTAATGAATACAAGAGACAAGCCAAGAAGCGCTGAGTAGACACTGAATAGGACTAAACTATGTACATAATAGTTTTTCGCCTTTTGTTTCATAATACATTTTATTTATATAACCCTTTTGCTGATTTTTAAAGTGTTACATAAACAGGACAGGTGAAATATTATCATGTAAAGCAACCATAAACACATGAAAAGATCTAGATTTACAATTTATTATTAAAACTCTACTATCTACACAATATACATAGACATAAAATGTAAAAACTTAAATATCTTAGAAACAGTAGCCAATCAGTTGTTTTAATTGTCATATTTGAATTGAGCACATCAAAATATATAATATCACATTTTATCTCTGAAGCAGATGACTTCTAAAAAATTGTAGACCAGTGTTACAGGCCTCCTGCCTGGGGTTGCGTAATAATATTTGTTGTCAGAAGGGGGCCGCGGTGCAGTTAAGTTGGAGCATCCCTGCCCTATAAGATTGCCTTGTTTGTTATATCCGGACGGCCTAGAACTCCGTTGTAATAAATCCACCAGTTACTTGTTAGCTTGGGCATCTGCCATCCAAGATCCTTGTGATTCTGGCCAACTCCAACTACCAGCAGTGTCTAGTCTTAATCTTATTTCTCTTTATGATGGGAGAACCCAGGAGGCCCAGTCACAGACCTTGTGCTAGGGGCTGTACAGAAGTGTCATCCCCTCAGTCTTGTCCTGGACAAGATGCTGCTAGATTGAGCTGCAGTGATCTCATTGTGGGCATCAGTTGTATGAGGCAGAGTTATCTCCTGCTGGGAGAGGTGGCGTGCTTCTCCCCATTGCAGATGGGGTTTGGTTTGCCTCCATCAGTGTGGAAAGGTGCTGCCCTAGCAGGCAGCCCAGCTGTATCTAGAGGAGCTCTTGGATCCCAAACTCCACCTAGTGAGGTGTTTGGTAAGAGAAGGGAGGCATTGGGAGGAGCTTAAAATGGCAGCGTGAATAGCTCCTATTCCTCCTGTGAAATAGGGCACCTGATAAATGAATGTTACCAGCTGTTCCTAAGTAATTACGTTGTAACTAACGAATGGAGGGTAGAGTATGGGTGCCCCTTTGGGATAAGATTTATGTTTTTTAATTACTTAGTGTCTAGACTACCATGGCGAGTGCCTAAAAAGGCCTGGCAAGAAAATATTAATCGCATTTCTTTACTGAGTGCACCAAACCCAAAAGAGAATCTCATTGAATCATCATCTGAGGAAAAGGTCACCTCGCATAAAATGGTCTTATGGGATTTACAAGCTTAAGACTCATTTTTGAAAGTTCTTTAGGAGCCTGAGTGTTATAGGTCGATGGGACTTGAGCTCCTACAAGCCTAATTCCCTTCTGGAAATGGAACTGAGCCAGCCAAGGCAATGTCTACTTGAGAGACTTCTGCTGGCACAGCTCTTTCAGGGGGAATCCCTGGCCAACAGACTGTCAGCAGAAACCTCTAGGATAAACACAGCTCAACTAGCACAGCGGTGCTTTTACCGGTATAACTCGGCAGGGGGGTGGTTTTACTGTACCACCAGAAGTCCAGCTTTGCAAGTGTAACCTGGTCCATGTTAGGAGTGCTTCGTCGGTATAATGAACTAGGTCAGCTACACCAGTAAAGCATTGCTAGTGTAGACGTGGCTTGAAGTCTTGCAATAATTAGCAGAACAATGCCTAAATAACCTTAAAAACCTGGGCCTTAAGTACCCTTGAAAATTTTAGCCCTGGGCTGTGTCCCCATATGAGTAGTGCCGCTATAGTGTACTGTTATACTGTACCAATGGAGCACCCTTGACAGAACCTTGCAACCCAGCGTGGATCTGACAGGACCCAAGTGTAAGTGTCGGATTTGAAAACAATATTGTTACGTTGCAGGTGGAAACTGAGGCACAGAACCATGCCCTGTCTTGCCCAAGGTCAGCCATTGGCAGAGCTAGGACTAGAACCTGGGTTTCCCAAGATCTAGTCCAGGGCTCAGAGTGCTTTGCTGACTGGGCCCAAAGATGGAAATGCAAATCACGTAATGGCTCAGCCTCAGTTTCCCTATCTCTCTCTGAAGGGATAATTTCTCACCTATCCATAGGGGATGTTAATTAAAGTTTGTAAAGTGCTTTGAGAACAAAGAGCACTGTATAAGTGCTAAATATTACCATGGACAGAACGCGTGTGAGACAAGACAAGCCGCAGAGGTGTCATCTGCCTGATCTTCGCCCCTCATTTAGTGGAGGTTGAATACATCCATCAACTAGCTATTGGAAGAACCAGCGGTTTGTACAGCAGTTCAGATAGGTGCCTTCATATGGACGACTGTATGCTCATTTCAGTTAAATGTAGATGCAAACATCTGGATGTTCACATAGATGCAACTGAATATGTGATCCTCCATCGCAGCAATTGGAGGATACTTTCCAAGTGCACTTGCAGGTTGAGGAGCATCATGCTCATGGGCTAACCCTTCCTTTGTCCTGTAATTTAGGCAGTGCCCCGGAGGGCACTGTGACAGTGTTGTGATGCTTAAGCTGTGTGAAGTTCGGTTCAGTTATTTTCCAAAAGCGGTTCCTCTTGCTTTAGAGAGATGAGTGGGGACGATGCCATGTCTTTTACTGACCTCCTTCAGTTGCGGGGGGCGGGAGGGGGAACTTTCGGACAAGATAGTCAGGCAGTTTTAGCGTCTTCCTGGAATGGAAGGTGGTACTAACATGGCTGCGAAGCACCGGCCCCGCTAATATGCAAGCAGCAACAGATACCTGGACGTTGACTCTGTTGGTCTAAATCTGCCTATTTGTTGTTAATATAGTAATCACATCACCTCTCTTAAAGCTCTGATTGTAAATCCGCCATCAAAGCCCTTGTTCTTCTTCTGCCTCCCAGAAGCCACACTGCCTTCCCCAGCAGCAGGATCTTTCCTCCTCGCCTCTGCTGTCTCCCACAGCCACTGAGCTTCTGCTACCTTCCCATGTCCTCCCCCATCCCTTCCTAGCCATTCCCAGCCAGAGAGCACTCATCCCATAACAGGTGAGATCAGCAACACACGGCTGCTGCAAGCATTTGTACAGGGATCTCGGGGGTGTGGGGGGCGTGTACAACATCTAGAACAGGGGTTGGCAACCTTTCAGAAGTGGTGTGCCGAGTCTTCATTTATTCACTGTAATTTAAGGGTGCGCGTGCCAGTAATACATTTTAACATTTTAGAAGGTCTCTTTCTAGAAGCCTATAATATACAACTAAACTATTGTTGTATGTAAAATAAGATTTTTTTAAAATGTTTAAGCATCTTAATTTAAAATTAAATTAAAATGTAGAGCCCCCCTGGACCAGTGGCCAGGACCCAGGCGGTGTGAGTGCTACTGAAAATCAGCTCATGTGCCGCCTTCGACACCTGTGCCATAGGTTGCCTACCCCTGATCTAGAACAACGGGGCCCAGTTCTTCTTTGGTCTTTAGAGGCTATCGTAATAAACGTGATTAATCATCCACGTTTCTTAGTGCAGGCTAGTATATTTTCCCCCTTGACTATTATGTTTTTGGGATAGTTTTCAAGGTTCTCTTAACACAAGCAACCAATCGAGTCCTGACACCATGCCTTGCCATTAGGTGCTAGCAATAACAGTAAATCTATTGGCAGCATGACAGTGCTGTTCCATACAAAGATGCCGGCATTTCCATCCTATGGTCCAGTATAGTGCAGTTAGCATAAAGGTGCTGTAATTGCCTATTGCCAACAGAGTCCTCATCCTGCTGTAGCGTGTATGTGGGGCTGCTAATTGGGTTTAGCTTGCAGCACCATACTGGCACAGGGACTGCAGTGCTCCCATAGAACTACTGGTACTGAATACACACTTCTGTCAGACATTCCTGCTGCAGGATTGCTAGAGGTTAGTGCTTTGTGCACAAAGACACTGCACGGTTCTGCTTAAAGCCTTTATTTAGTCTCTTAATGCTCGCAAACTTCTGACCCATCCCCAAAAGAGCCCCTGTATCCACAAACCCCAGTGTCCAACATGGATGGATTGGAACAGGCCTCGTAAGGAGGAATCAGGTGGAAATGTTCGCAGTGGTGCAATACCTTGCTCATTCGCTGCCGTCACCTGACCCCTACCTTTTCTGCTGCTGCTTCATCGCTGAAAAAAGGGCACGCTCTCGGCTGGGAGAGGTTTTGGGATGCTGACTCTGTCCCCTCTGAGTTCCCTGCTGAGGAGCAGAGCTGGTAGGAATTTCTGCTCCAGCGAATCTGGTATGTCTGCTCTGCAGAGAGCATTTCCGCAGAGTTCATGCTCAGGTCACTGTCTGTATCAGGCCCTGTTCAACTCTTCATGGATTTCGTTTTGAAGGTGAGAACTTCAGGGCATCTTTATAGGGAGGGTTTGGATTTTTTTCTCCTTCTGTTTGAGGGCTCCAGGGATGCTGGCATTAAATTCACATCTGGGAGTGGAGAGGCTGAGACGGCAGGGCGTGTGACTATAGAATTGCCCGGGACGGGGTTGTGGATGTCTTTGAGAGGAGCTTGGCATTACCAATGCAATTCGTAGCTGGGACGTTTGCCTTTAAATTGGGCAAATAGATCCCGGGTCTTGTTTGGAGACTTGCCTGAAAAGTCAACTTAAAGAGATACCAGCAGTTTCTATAGTTCAGGGCCAATTTTCAAACTCGGCTACCTAAAACTCATCACCTAGCTCTGTCTTTAAGCCCCTAGATTAAAAATATCATGATCTCCACTGCGGCTTCTACAACTCCCATAGATGGTCAACAGGGTTGTGGATGCGGAGTGTCTGGAGTCATTCATGAGTGTGAGGGCCAACCTCAGGTCAGGCTGTCAATAAACGGACACAAAGCTCAGACTGGTTGTGAGTTCTGTCCTTAAATTTCACCAACCAAGTAACTAGTGTGAACTCCTCAAACCCTATCGCAGCCTAACCATGCAGTGACAGACAATCCCCTTGGACACACTGGTCTGTCCTGCAACCCAGGCAGGGTGGATAAAAATCAGTGATATAAAAAAAATGGATTTTTTTATTTAAATTGCATTTTTGATAAAAATTTTTGAGGAAAAACCTTATCTAAAGATAGCTATAATGTATCTTAATTAAAACTCAAAGCTATCTCATCATGGAATAGGGATTATAAATTCTAATTCTATAGTATGAGAGAGATTCATGTTGAAGAAAAGTTTTTTGTAAATGAATTCTGGTAGTTCATGGATTAGGGACCCAATTTTATGAGGTTCCCCGGGCTTCTGTATAGATTCTTTAGGTTAATCTTTCTATCTACCCAATGGGACTCAGTGCTCAGTCTACAAGATACCATCAGAGATGCTTAGTTTTGCAGTTCTCAGACTATGGATTTGGGTGTCCAGAGGTAACATGCTTGTTAACAGCAAAACTGTTTTTAAATAAATAAATATCTAGAGGTGAGAAATAACAGACCTCAATCCTATTGTTCCTCTGCAAATCTGTGTAAACAGAGTACACAAATTATCTCTCTCTAAAACTGTAAAGTTTCAAAAATAGAAGATTCTTGGGGGAGGAATGGATCTGAACAAGGAGAAGAAGTCTGGCGATAAATGTGAGAAGCAAGGACGTATGCATGTTTTGTTAAAATATTATATGTTTGCTGTCGAAGAAAAAAATCCAGAATACGTAACATTGTTTTAGTTAAATAAAACAATTTAAATGTCTGTCTGGTGGTGATCTCCTCCTAATACAGCATGGCAAGAAAATCCTCCAAATATTAATGATTAACCTGTTGAATTGGAGATAGTTCGGCTGCCACTGACTTCATAAATATCTGCTTCAATTACCTTTGGTAAAAGAAATAACCAAACACTCACTCATTTTCTGATATAGCTGTAAAACAAATCTGAAACATTTTCAAAATAAATCACTGTTTAAAAATATATTGTGTGTGCCTTCTAAAAATGAAAGCTACAACTATCTCTGAATTGTGGAGAATAGGTATTAAGGTTGTAACAACCAACAAGAATGCACTTTTACGTAGAAAACTATGCTTAAATCTAGTCTTCCTGACTCATGATTTAAATCAGTTTGATTTAAATCAAATCCCCCCTGTACCTAGGCAACTTGCCTTTTGTGATAGGTGGTCCCTTATACTGAAAACCACAGCAATGTTCAGGTTGATGCCAATTCCAAATTACCAGTCCTTACCCCAGATCAATTGCAGTTTAGACCTGACACTCAAGACACTTGTAACCAATCCGATAATAAATCAACTAAAGATTTATTAACTAAGAAAGATGTTATTTACGAAGTTAAAGCAGGTAAACATACACACACAAATGAGTTACAGTCTTAGGTCCCAAAAGGTAATAGAAACTGCAGCAATATATAAAAGTCTTATAAAAATGGTAAGAAATCCTCTCCCGAAAACTCTAACCATAGACTATAAACTTTGAGTAGGATTCAGTTTTTTCATGATGAAAAATAGGTTGATAAAACCAGAACAAAGAGTTCCAAAATCACCCCTTTTTTGACATTTTTGCTTGAAAGTCTTGGGGGTTTTCGGACACTTTTGCAAGACATCTGAAATGCTCTGTTCTGCCCTCTATACCATATGTTGCTCCTCCTGTGCAAATTAATATAATAGCTTGTCCCTTTCCCATTTATAACTGGGGTGGGGAAGAATGCACCCAGTTGAGCCCACCGCATTGAGCAGTGATGCCACCACACATCAGCTGGTGAGAAACATCGGTGGTTCTTCAAGTGCTTGCTCATATGCATTCCAGTTAGGTGTGCACATGTCACATGCACGGCTGCCGGAAGATTTTTCCCTTAGCAACTGGCTGGGTCAGCTAGGGAGCCCCCTGGAGTGGCACCGTTATGGTGCCATATATATATACCCCTGCCGACCCTGCCCCCTCACAGTTCCTCCTTATCGCCCGTGACGGTTACTGGAACTTGGAGCTCAGTCTTCTGACCTCCGTATTCCTTAGCTCTGTGCTTTCTCGTGTTACTTCTGTATATAGTTCATAGTCATAGTTATTTGTTGTTTAGTAGTTTTATTAGTATTTCTAGTTGGTCGGGGGGGTTTTCTCCCTCCCGCGTGAGCTGGGGCACTTATGCCCAGGCTTTGGGCTTTAAGCCCTGCTCGTTGTGTGGGAAGCCTATGCCGGTGGGCGACCCACACGAATCGTGCCTGAAGTGCCTGGGTGAAGCGTACGAAGCGGCTAGGTGCAGAATCTGCAGGAGCTTTCGGCCACACACCAAAAAGGAGAGGGACTTTGGCTTAAAGCAGCTCCTGATGGAAGCGGCCCTGGCCCTGGCACCATCCGTGTGTGGCTCTGAGAAGAGCGCCCCTTCATCAGCACCGAAGACGGGGCCCTGGCACCGGTCTCATTCCCCAGTGCACAAAAAGAAAGAGACGATGGTGCCACCTACAGCTCCGGCCGCCTTGGCACCGCTGGAGCAGCGTCCCGTGGGGAAGCGCTCCGCTCAACTCCCGTCGGCTCCAGCACCTAGACAGGTCCCGTCGAGTCCAGTGCGCCTGGACTCGCTGCCTAGGGCGCCGATGCAGCAGTGTCTTCACACGACACCGGAGACTTTTGCTGCGGCGCGGGATCTCATTGCGCTCACCGAACCATCGCCAGCTCAGCCTCCATGTGCTCAGTCTCGGGGGGGAACCGACCCCTCTGCAGCTCTCTGTGCCCCTACCGGTGCCCGCCAGTTCCACGTGCTCGAAGTCCCGGCGCTGCTCGCCCTCCCGATGTTGATCCGGATCACGGCACCGCTCTTCGCCCCGGCACCACTTGTCTTCTCGGCGCAGATCCCCGTCCCAGTGCCGGTTGAGATCCCGGCGCCGATCCTGGTCCCAGCACCAGTCAAGATCCTGGTACCAGTCACCGTCTTGGCGCCGATCGCAGTCCCGGCTCTGTTCTCTGTCTCGGCACCGGTCACCGCCCCAGTGCTGCTCCAGATCCGGGGACCGATCGTCAACTCACTGCGGCTCCTATGTTGAACGCCGCCGGTACCCAGAGTCGCCATGGCACTGCAGCCACTACAGGTCCCGGTCCCGGCACCGTTCCCCATCGCCTGCCGGTCGCCTCCCCATGTGAGTTCGGCGCCTCCATGGCCCTCCTGGTCGGCCATCGCTTTGCCCCACTCAGAGGGAGTCGGGGGTCCGGAGTTCCCACGGGCATTGCAAGGCCAGTGGTCTGAGCAGCGGGCTGAGGACACCACGCAGTGGCCTTTCTGGACCCCCTGGGCGTACCACCAATCCCAGGGGGCCCCGTCCGGGATCTCAGATGCGTCAGAGTCCAGGGGGACTGAGGCCACCATCAGCTGCCCCCCGGATAGTGGGGAAGACCTCCCAGCCACGGGCAGTGTGCCCCCAACTCCCACCCCGCTTCCCCACATCCACTCTCCGCAGGAGGCGCCGCAAGCCGGCGGGCAGGCGGTCTCCTCTTCGTCATCCCGGGACGAGGCAGTGGCTGGCACATCTGCCTCCAGCTCTCCGCTAATAGATTTGTCGGCGCATCAGGCCCTCCTGATGAGGGTGGCCAAGGGCTTGAACCTCCCAGCTGAGGAGGTTATTGAAATCGAGGTCCCAGTGGTGGACGTCTTGTCCATGGATGGCCCGAGCAGGGTGGCTTTACCGGTTATTAAGGCCATTCAAAAATCCATGGCCACAATCTGGCAGACCCCAGCCTCGGTCCCGCCGACTGCCAAGGGGATGGAAAGGCGCTATTGTGTCTCCGCCAAGGATTACGAATACCTATTCACCCACCCCCAGCCCTGCTCACTGGTTGTCGATTCCGTCAATCAAAAGGAGCGCAACAGTCAGCAAGCCTTGGCCCCTAAGTCCAAAGAGGCTAAACGCTTGGACCTGTTCGGCAGGAAAGTCTATTCAGCAGGGGGTCTACAGCTCAGAGTGGCCAACCAACAGGCCCTCCTGAGTAGACGCACTTACAATGCCTGGAACTCCATGCAGAAGTTCCAAGGCGTCGTGCCCCCAGATGCCAAGCAGGAGTTCGAGGCCTTTGTCTCAGAGGGCAAGAAGGTGGCCAAAACCGCCCTGCAGGCGGCCCTCAACTCAGCCAATTTGGTGGCCTCAACGGTGGCCTCTGGTATCGCCATGAGACGCATTACCTGGCTGCAGGCCTCTAACCTGCCCCCTGAAGTACAATATACTGTTCAGGACCTGCCCTTTGAAGGCTCCAGCCTCTTTTCTGAGACCACGGACTCGTGTCTGCAGTCCCTTAAGGACTCCCGGGTCATCCTACGCACTCTGGGGGATGCACACCCCGGTGACCCAAAGAAGACCATTCCATCCCCAGCCCAGGCGCTTCTGTCCACCATCGCGCCCATCACAGGATGCTTTCTGACGGCGGGGGCGAGGTGGCCGTAGACAGTCCTCCACCCGACACTCGGGCCAGTCCCTGTCTACTCAAAAGCCCCCCCCTAGGGCCCCAAGCCCAACTTTTGAAGGTGCGCCTGGGGACAGAGTACCAGCCATCCTTCCAGATCCTCCCTTCAGAGACTCTGTCCCACTTCCTCTGTGCCTGGTTCACCATCACCTCCGACCGGTGGGTCCTACGCACGGTGGCAGTGGGATACTCGCTGCAGTTTTTCCTCCCCCACCCTCCCCTTCCCTCTTCAGGGACCCCTCTCATGAGCAACTCCTGGTTCAGGAGATTCAATCACTCCTGTCTCTGGGGGCCGTTGAGCCAGTTCCAGAGCAGTTCAGGGGAAGGGGGTTCTATTCCCGCTATTTCCTCATACCCAAGGCAAAAGGGGGTCTTCGGCCCATCCTGGACCTGCGTGGACTCAACAAGTACCTGGTCAAGTCCAAGTTCCGCATGGTCTCCTTGGGTACCATCATTCCCTCATTGGATCCAGGGGAGTAGTACGCTGCCCTTGATATGAAGGACGCTTATTTTCACA
The DNA here is from genome assembly GCA_007922305.1 of Dermatemys mawii. Taxonomy (NCBI): domain Eukaryota; kingdom Metazoa; phylum Chordata; order Testudines; family Dermatemydidae; genus Dermatemys; species Dermatemys mawii. The sequence goes on along the minus strand of ML677404.1, from coordinate 8,051,342 downwards.
TAGCCATACAGCCGGCTCACGGACGCTTTCTTCGCTTCATGGTAGCCGGCCAGCATTACCAGTTTTCAGTCCTGCCCTTCGGCCTCTCCACGGCTCCCAGGGTGTTCACCAAGTACATGGCCGTGGTTGCGGCGTTTCTCAGGCGCCGCCAGGTGCACATCTACCCTTACCTTGACAACTGGTTAGTCAAGGGCAGCTCATGGGAGCAGGTGTCCTCCCACGTCCAGTTAACTCTCCACACGTTCACCCGCCTCGGAATTCTCCTCAACAAGGAGAAATCGACCCTGCAACCTACCCAGAGGCTGGAATTCATAGGAGCCCTGATAGACTCCACAGCGGCAAGGGCGTCCCTTGCATTGGCTCGCTTCCAGTCTATCCAGTCAGCGATTCACAACCTAAGCACCTTCCCGACGTCCTCGGCGCGATTGTTCCTCAGCCTGCTGGGGCACATGGCGGCTTGCACGTACGTCACCAAGTATGCAAGGTTACTTTTGCGCCCGCTCCAGTCATGGTTGACTTCGGTTTACAGACCGAACGTGGACAGCCTCTCCACCCTCCTCACCATCCCGAGCTTGACCCTCGGTGCTCTCGCCTGGTGGACAGATCAAGCACTTGTTTGCGAGGGCGTCCCCTTTCTCCTGTCCTGGCCGACAATATCCCTGGTGACGGATACGTCGGATTTAGGGTGGGGAGCCCATCTCGGGCATCTCAGGACCCAAGGTCGGTGGTCAGCGGCCAACCTTTTTCTGCACATCAATGTCCGGGAGCTGCGGGCAGTCAGCCTCGCATACCAGGCCTTCAAAGAGGCGCTATCGGGCCACTGTGTCACAGTGCTAACAGACAACACGACCGCGCTCTTTTACATCAACAAGCAAGGGGGAGCCCGCTCAACCCTCCTCTGCAAGGAAGTAATTCTACTGTGGGAATTCTGTATAGTCCACTCAATTAACCCCATGGCCTCATTTCTCCCAGGCGTTCACAACACATTGGCGGACCACCTCAGCAGGTCGTTCCTCTCCCACGAATGGTCCGTTCGTCCGGATGTCATTCGGTCGATCTTCCTAAGGTGGGGGTTTCCCCAGATCGACCTCTTTGCCACCCGCCAGAACAGGAGGTGCCTACAGTTTTTGCTCCTTTTGAGGCAGCTCCCCGGGCTCCCTGACGGACGCCTTTCTCCTCCCATGGGCAGGGCAACTCCTCTATGCCTTTCCCCCGTTCCCGCTGCTTCACAAGGCGCTCATCAAAGCTAAGCGGGACAAGTCGCACATCATCCTCATAGCCCTAGCTTGGCTCAGGCAGTGCTGGTACACATCCCTTCTCCAGCTATCGGTGGTACCGCCCATCCCCCTGCCACTCTGGCCAGACCTCATATCTCAGGACCACGGCCGACTGCTCCACCCGGACCTGCCGTCCTTGCACCCATCGGCGTGGCTTCTGCGTGGCTAAGGGGTTCGGAGCTCTTGTGCTCAGTGGAGGTGCAAAATGTGCTCTTGGGTAGCAGGAAGCCATCTATCTGAGCAACTTACTGTGTGAAGTGGGCTCACTTCTCCCTGTATCATGAGCAGAACAACACTGCCCCGGAAGAGGCCAGTATACCTGCCATCTTGGAGTATCTTCTCTCCGTCAAGCAGCAGGGCCTCTCCATTTCCTCCATCCGGGTCCACTTAGCAGCCATCTCGGCTTTCCACCCAGGAACCACCGACCACTCAGTCTTTTCTAACCCCATGGTCTGCAGGTTCCTCAAAGGTCTGGACCGTCTGTACCCGCAGGTTAAACACCCGGTCCCCCCGTGGGACCTCAACCTGGTCCTCTCCCGGCTCATGTTGCCCCCGTTCGAGCCCCTCGCCACTTGCTCCTTATTATACCTCTCCTGGAAGGTGGCCTTCCTCGTGGCTATCACCTCGGCCCGTAGGGTCTTGGAAATCTGAGCTCTTACGTCAGAACCCCCATACATGGTGTTCCACAAGGATAAGGTGCAGCTGCGCCCCCATCCTGCCTTCCTTTCTATGGTGGTGTCCCCTTACCACATAAACCAGGACATTTTTCTCCCGGTCTTTTACCCGAAACCCCACACCTCCCGCAGAGAACAACAACTGCACACGCTCGGTGTTCGTAGAGCTCTCACATTTTATTTAGAACTGATAAAGCCCTTTAGAAAGTCAACACAACTCTTCGTTGCCGTAGCGGATCGGATGAAGGGGCAGCCGATCTCAGCACAGCGCCTCTCTTCCTGGATAACTGCATGCATCCGTACCCGCTATGAGCTAGCGGGGAAATCCACGGAGCAGATCACTGCGCATTCTACCAGGGCGCAGGCCTCCTCAGCGGCCTTCCAAGAACGGGTTCCGATCCAGGACATCTGCAGGGCAGCCACCTGGTCCTCCATCCACACCTTTGCCGCACGCTGCGCCATTGTCCAGCAGTCCAGGGACGATGCAGCGTTCGGCTTGGCGGTCCTCCACTCAGCAGTCGGTAGATCCGACCCCTCCTCCTAGGTAGGGCTAGCAGTCACCTAACTGGAATGCATATGAGCAAGTACTCGAAGAAGAAAAAAGGGGTTACTTATCTGTAACTGTTGTTCTTCGAGATGTGTTGCTCATATCCATTCCAACCCTCCCCCCTCCTTCCCCACTGTCGGATATGCCGGCAAGAAGGAACTGAGGGGGGACAGGGTCGGCAGGGGTATATATACGGCACCATAACGGCGCCGCTCCAGGGGGCTCCCTAGCTGACCCAGCCTGTTGCTAAGGGAAAAATCTTCTGGCAGCCGTGCACATGGCACGTGCACACCTACCTGGAATGGATATGAGCAACACATCTCGAAGAACAACAGTTACAGGTAAGTAACCCGTTTTTTTTCACACAGTTCTGGCAAGCTGAAGTCTAACACAAACCAAGCCAATTTTTTTAGGCAGATTCACATCCCAACTGAACGGACCAGTGATGGCAGGGCACGCGGGCCAGTGGCCACACCGGGATCTGAAGTTGCCAGTAGAGAGACAGTTCAGTGCAGACGCAGTAAATCGTGCTTTCGAGTATCTCTTGGAGGTGGATGTGAAAGCCTTGTGGAGAGTTGTCATGTTGTTGAATGGGTTGTAGCCAATGGGAGAATGGCAGGGAATGCAGAAGGCTTGTCCTGGCGTTAATTTCCATGCTTTCAAGGTTTTGGGTGGGTAGGCTATATTCTAATGCAGCCTTAGTGATGACGAAACAAAGGGGTTTTTTTCTGTTTGATCCGAGAGGTCTAAGGCTGGTCATGTTTCAAGCCGCAACTATTGGAAAGTGTCACTTCTGTTAGGAGAGCGGTGCTTCTGCCGGGTTGGTATTCTTTGGTTCTCTGCCTCGCTCAGCCACTGACTTCAGGGACATCTGTTACGGGGTGTAATTGCAGCTGTATTTGAAGCATTATTACAAGCTGTTAACGTATCTGCCAGGAACCTTGGATAATCACTCCGGTAGTAGTCTTCTCTCAAACCCATACTGCTGTGATACCCAGGCTAGCTCTGGTATATGTCTGCACACGCTGCAGTCACACTCGATAACTGCACTATAGATTTGTGTGTGTGGTCTTGAGCAACTCACTTTACCTCTTTCTGTCCCTCCAGTGTTTCCCCAATGGTCAGATGATCAAAACCATGTAGGCTGGGATTAGGTGCTCCATTCCCGTTGAATCAAGCCCCTTCGGCCCCTTTGAAAATCACTGAAGTATTGCGAAAAGTGTACCACGTAGGCCCACAAACAAGGCATAATAAGACCAAACCTCAAACATGACATGAACAATAAGGAAAAGAGAAATAAAACTAGCACGGCATAGCATGAGTCATTTGCTTTGCCTTCTGAGAGTGTTTGCCATCAGGAAGGCTGAACTCATGCATCATGTGATATGAGACCTTCCCCAAAGGTGTGTGTGTGTTCCAGTATTTGTTTTAAACAAGGCCCCAGATGTGCATAAAAGTGATGAACACTATTTTATTTCCCGGCGTAGCTATATTTTTTCAGACTTGAACAAATTGGCTAAAGACAACATCCTCTGACTGGAAGCACAGCCCAGGTCTACAGCTCAGTGGTGGAGAGCTAGCTTAAACTCCATTGTTATGAGTCACCCTAGCATCCTTTTAATAGGCCAGTTGAATTACTGGGGCCAGTTAGTGACCTCAGAGAAATCTGCTCAAGTTTTAATGACACTGTCATCTCTCTGTTAAAGAAATTCCTTTTGGCCAGGCTCTTCATAGCTTTGCTAATACCTAAAACTTACCTGCTGACCTCCCGTGAAGCTTAATTATTGTTTTTCAGGCACTTGGAGATCTTTCCATGCAACTTGGTGGAAAAATACACCATCTCGTTATCCTTTTAGAAAGCAAGGGTGAAGGAATAAACAGATGCCTTCCCAAGTCGTGAGCGTCCTGAAAAGCAAGGGGATATGTTATGACTACAGGAACTTCTATACCAGAGCAGACCCACAGTCCAGTGGTTTTTACTGTGTGTGTTAGTGTCCCCTGGCGGTCGTGCTGCGAGCAGGGCCCTATTGTGTTAGAGCTGTACAACGCAGCAGGGGAAATGATCAGCCCTGGTAATTGTTGTCCAGGCTGGTGTCACAGCAGAGGCTGCTCACGTTCACATCCTTTTTTCATAGGCTTTATTCTCTGTCTTCCAGATTCCAAGGTGTTTCTGATCTACAACAGCAGGTTGCTGGGCTGCTTGGAGACCCAGGACACCCTGGTGAAGGTCTCCAAAGCCTGCAACATCAGTGCCCCAGCCCAGCAGTGGAAATGGGTGTCCCGGAACCGACTCTTCAACCTCGGGACCATGCAGTGCCTTGGGGTCGCCTGGCAGGGCGTCAACTCCACCGCAGCGGTGCAGTCCCTAGCCACCTATGAGTGTGACCGCGAGTCCGTCAACATGAGGTGGAGCTGCCGGAGCTTAGGGGAGCATCTCTCTCAGTATCTGAATGCCAAGGCAGGGAACTTCTCCCTGGCACCTGCTGAGAGAGGCGACCAGGCACGTGGTGGGCAGTGGAGTGTCTATGCCACCCACGAAGACTTGTGTTCCAGCCCCTATTCTGGTAACGCCTGGGCAGAGCTCTGTGGGTCTACATTGTTCCCATGATCTCTGGTTGTTTCCCTATTGTTCTATGATCATAGTAGAGCCCAGAGGCTCCTACTTAGACCAGGGTTCTGTTGTGTGAGGTGCTGGAAGAGGTCTGAGTCAGCAAGAATTCAGCCATGTGCCCATTATCTCTGTTTGAAATGAGGTCTTCAGCTTTATCATCATCATCCTTTATTCGTTAACCGAAGTTAAAGAAAACTGCCCTTGCCCCAAACTGCTTACAGCACAAGGCCCCAATCCTGCATCCATCTCTGCTAGAGTCTGATCCACTTCCCACTGAAGTCAACAGACATGATTTCGTTGACTTCCTGGGTTTTTAGGGCCAAAAGGGAGCAGGTTATTGATTTGTATTGTGGTAGCCCCCAGGAGCCCCAGTCATGGGTTAGGACCCCATTGTGCTCGGTGCTGTATATCCTGCATCCAATCTGTCTTGTAGTCAACGTAAATGAGAATTGAATTGGGCCCTTAGAATCGCACAAAGGTGCACACTGTCGGCTTGAATTGACTCCGCAAGGGTCTGTCCCATTACAGGAGAGGGGCCTAGGAGCCAGGCTACCTGGGAAATCCCCAGGGAGGTAAGAATGTATCAGGGGTTTTTTTAAATCATTTTTCTTTCCTCCCATAAATACAGTGAAAGTTTAGACTTACGGGCATGAGTGGCTCCCAGGGAACCGTGCATTATACGAACAAACAGTCTGTACCAAGGCTGCAGGGGAGCGTCAAATACAAGCAGCTGAATGGTCTACATCTTTTCTTCCTAGGATCTCAAAGCACCAGCAAACCAAATGGTGACGATGTTATTTAAAGCACCGTCCTGCTGAGGCCCTTGGAAACAAATCAAAGCCTGCAGTGAAAACCTAATTAAACCCCAGCTTCTAAGGCTGCGTCTACACTAGCGACCTTACAGCAACACAGCTATGCCACTGGAAGGTCTCACGGTGTACTTTGTTGGTCAGGGGTGTGTGTTTTTTCACACCCCTAACTGTCAAAAGTTTTACTGACCAAAGTGCTAGTGTCAGCGCTGTCTAAGGGCCTGATTCTTCGCCTCCTTTCATCTCGTGTCCTTCCTTATGCCAGTGGAGTGGGTGTGAACCAGCAGTCCACCAGGCGCAGAGCAATGGAGAGTCAGGTCGCATGGGTTCCAAAAGCTCAAATCATCAAAGAAGGAAGGTCTGGGGTGGGGTTGGTCGGCGGGGGGAATAATAAATCTAGGACTGGTAGAGTCCATTCTGTAGAACTTCAGTGGAGAGAAAGGGCTGAGCCAGGGTTCAAGGCTCCACCCTGTGGTCCCGCTGTCCTAAGGTAGGATGGGAGGCTCGGAGACTCCGTGTTGTGTTTTCCTTTGGTAACCCTCTGTCCCCCAGGAAGGGAGGCCAAGTTAGGGTGAGGATTCTCTCACTCCTTCTCTCTGCAGAAATTTACACCATCCAGGGCAATTCCCACGGGAAGCCCTGCACCATCCCGTTCAAGTACGACAACCAATGGTTCCACGACTGCACCAGCACGGGCCGAGAGGACGGGCACCTGTGGTGCGCCACCACCCAGGATTATGGCAAAGACGAACGCTGGGGCTTCTGCCCCATTAAGAGTGAGTGGCGATTGGCCCATCCAGTAGCTTAGCAACCAGGGGGTGGGGCTACGACCTTCAATAATTGTCCTGGTACCAGGTAGGGTGGCTCCTTAGGTGAGGGACAGGTTGTGTCAGGGATCCCAGGCTGGCACTGGTGAGGGGGTGGGGGCTGCAGCTCTGGGCTGGGGGATGGGGACAGGCCTGGCTCCGGGTCGGGGCTCCATGCTGGCGATGAAGGGGAGGAGCTCAACTGTGCTTACTGGGGAGGAGGCTTTAGCAGGGAACACTACCACCTGCACCCTGGATCCTCCGGCAGCGTGGCCGTGCGTGTAATTCAGGGCAGGAATGTGCATTGCCCTGGTGTATTCCCAGCTCTTTCTCCTGAGTTTTCACAGCTTCAGCCTTCAGCTCTTTCCAAGGAGCTCTGCACACACATCAGAGTTAACCTCTCTGCCCCTCTTCCCCACAATCCCCCCCAGGCAATGACTGCGAGACCTTCTGGGACAAGGATCACCTGACCAACAGCTGCTACCAGTTCAACTTCCAGTCCACCCTGTCCTGGCGGGAGGCATGGAGCAGCTGCGAGCAGCAGGGGGCCAACCTGCTGAGCATCACGGAGATCCATGAGCAGACCTACATCAACGGTGAGTCTGCATTGCACCTCCAGGGCTGGGCCAGGAAAGGAAGTGGGGCTGGGAATGGGGGCGGGCCTGGTTCAGGCTCCTCTGCAGGGGATACAGAGGAACCAGTTAGTGCCGGCACTTGGCTTCCAATGCTCCTTCGCCCAGGGAGAGGCTGCTTTCACCCCAGCGAGGGCATCTCCAGCAAATGCCAGAGTTGTCCGGATAGGGGCAGCTGTAGGGCTCTCTCCTCCTTTGCGCTGGCCACTGGGCCGTTCAGCAGTGACATCCCTGGCCCCTTGACACAAGAGCTGCTTCAGCACCCTCTCCTGGCACATGTCCTCATGCGCTCACCAGAGCGTCACTGTGCACATTAGCCTACCACTTGCTGAAACACGGGGGCACAGAGCTGTGAGGCGAATCGGCTCATGGTCTGCAGGGCTGGAGGAGATTTTTCTGGATTCTCCCTGCTCTGAGTGGGGGGCTGCCCTGCTGGCCATGCGTGTGCCATCGCACGACGGGGTGGGAGGGGTGCACCGGACTCGGCTGCTTTGGGAAGCCTGGGTGGAAGATGCAGTGTAAACCATCCATTGAGCTGTTGGCCAGGGCCAGTCTGGGCTCTTCGGCTCTTCTCTGAAGTCTTCCATGGCGCACGAATGTGGGCGGTGGGTGAACGTGCTGTTGGTGGAGGCTAGCCCTTGCCCCTCTGCTTGAGGTCCTGCCTGGCCCCTTCCTCCCCGACCAGGCCCGGAGCGCATACACACCCCAGCCTCAGCATGCCGGGCAGACGGCACAGTACCAGCGCCGGACGGATGAGCGGCACGGCATGGCCCCAGTGCCCCCCAGTCCCGGGCCTTGTGTGCACCAGCTCCAGCCTCTAAGCCACAGAGGAGTGGGAAGGGAACTGGAAGCAGGCAGGAGGGAATCTGGGGGTGGACCGTGGGCAGGGCCATACCAGGCTGTTTGGGGAGTCTCAGCCGTCCCTTGCCACCCATTGCCCGTGCTCACTAACCTCAATATTATCCCCCTTCCAAGAGTGGGTGGGTGGGTCCTCACCAGGGGGGACCCTTCAGAGACCTGTGGGTGTGGCAGGACGCATCTGTAGCCTGGAACGTGGCAGAAAGCAGTTTGTGCAGCTGGCGAACTTGCCCAGGTGGCTATGCCTGTTTGCCTAACGAGGTGCATGGCGGCCTCTAGAGGTGCATGGGTGTTTAGCAAACCACAGCAGCGAGACGGCAGCTGGCTGCCAGGATTTAGGGATATTTCCCGTTATCCTACGGACACCCTGAGAGCAGATTCTGCCAACCGCTGTGCGTGTCCCTCCTGCTGCAGTCCACGTGGGGAAGGCGGGGCGCACACAGCCAGTGGCAGGGTGTGGCCGTGCAGCTAACGCGTGGGCTGTCGCTGTTGTATTTCCTACACGTGCGGGTGGCAACGCGGAAGAGGCCGTAGGAGTCGTCGGCGCTCTGAGCAGGGAGTGGTGTGTAGTGCCGGGTTCTGGATTGGCAGCCCGGTGAGTGGCAGGAGAGAGACCACTTGGGCAGTAGCCAGGAGGGCAGGGTTCACCCACAGGGTCCTCAGGCTGACAGGGGAGCTTGGTCTGTTTGGCTTCTCTGGGCTTTGTCGTCTCTGCTGCCCGCCGATGGAGGAGTGAGCTGCCCTGGGTGCTGTGGCCCCGGGGCTGGAAGGAGTCGTGATTGTCGAAGCTGATGCTGGGGGCCCCCCTGTGTCCGCTTGACTAGAGTGTGAGGCCATCCCAGGGCAGGAGGTGGCTGACATCAGGCATCCTCTCTCTCTGTCCCAGGGCTGCTGACGGGCTACAGCTCCACCCTCTGGATTGGGCTTAACGACCTGGATATGAACGGCGGCTGGCAGTGGTCAGACAACTCGCCCTTGAAGTACCTCAACTGGGAGACTGGTAGGTGTGTCTGAGGGGTGTTTAAAGGGTGGTGTGGATGGGAAGCAGGATCCTGCAGTGGGATGAGGTCCTGGCAGACTCGCAGCAGGAGGAGGACAAAGGCAGGTGTCGATGCTGTCCATGGACAGCACGGCAGAGGAGGGAGGGGTGTAGAGATCCTCCATTGTGTTATTGTGGCAAATCCCAGTATCTTCCAGCCCCCTAAGACTAAGGAGAGATGGTCCAGGCTGCTGCAGGATTTAATGGGCAGGCTCATTTGCTGGTGCGTATGTGGTGGCAGCACTTTGGAATTCCATCACTTCTCTCCACTCTGTGTGATGCCTGCGTGAACATGGGGTCATCGGTGCCATGCCAGGCCCTGGGTCTCAGGCACTGCCGGATGCCGGGGAACTGCATGCCTAGGCCAGGGGCTGCCATGGACTTGAGTGCTACTTGACACTGGAGAAGTCTGGGCCATGTGCTGTGGTGAGACTCCATGGAACTCCATGCCACATGAAACCCGATGCTGGAGGTGAACATTCACACTGCAGTATTGCTGGGGTGAAATCCGGGCTCCATTGACTTCAGTGAGAGTTTTGCCATGGAGTGCAGTGGGCTCAGGATTTCACCCAAGTGCCACAAACGGGAGAAAAGATTCTAGAAAATGAATATCTTAAAAATGAATGTAATCGAATCCGGGCCCACAAATACTAACCTGCTTTAATTGTAATGCTGTGGTTATTGCATGGGCGGGATACGTTAACTTCATTTCTGTATCTCACTCTGTTTGGATTTCTCTGAAACGTCACGTTAACGCTGAATTTCCTGGGTTCATAGGGCTTGGTTTGGGGATAGTTCCAGCATTCCTGTAATGATCTTGACCCCTAAAGTTACTGATACAAACTCTCGGCCTAAACTCCGTCTTGATGCAACTTTTTGCCATAGAATATAAAATAACGAATGGCCTTGTATAATAGAGGCCAGCTGTCTGCTCCTGTTTACCGCATTCCATGAGACAGGCCCTCGGGGGCATGCAATTAATTTTAGAGGCAACATCTTAAAGTCACTCCTTCCTTTTCTCTGCCTGTATTTAACCTGTGACACTTGCTGTGGAAGGATATTATTGGGGAAAATAGTTTAGGGGCTGGATTTTCAGTACCCACTTCAAAGGTACTTGTGAATGCTCAGCCCTTCAGAAAATCAGACCCTCGTAAGTTTTAGGGTTACATATTTACCTGAATGAGAATAGGCCCCAGGCTCTTGGGTTGCAAGGCATAAGCTGCTCACCAGTTTAGGGGTCAGGAAGAAATTTCCCCTGCTGTATAGCATAGAGTTTTATTCCTTTTTTTTTTTTTTTATTCATCCAGGGGATGGGCTCTAATGATCATATTTTCCCTACCCTTCCTCCTCTCTTCTTGCCCTCCTTCCCCCAACTCCTGCTTGTAGACCAGCCTGATAATCCCAGCGAAGAAAACTGTGGGGTGATCCGGACTGAGTCCTCAGGGGGCTGGCAGAACAGGGACTGCAGCATCGCACTGCCCTATGTGTGCAAGAAGAAACCCAATGCCACCTCCGATCCGTTCACAACAGGTGAGCTGGAGAGGCTGCCGGCAGGGCCGGGATCCAGAGAGATCTCTCTTTTTCTCCTCCCTCCCACACCCCCTTTCTTTCTTTCCTTAATAACAAAACAGACCCCCTCCCCCAAACCCTGGACTCACTCTCCACAGGTGCAGGATCGGTTGGTTTGTTCTTTTTAAAGAAAGAAAAAGGGGGTGGGGAGAAAGCAAGGGTGCTCAGCACCTCTGGGGGTGAGGCCCTAAGACCTTGGCAGGGATGGGGCCTGATTCTGCACCGCCTTGCACCTCTGGTTAGGTCCGGTCTCTATTCCACATGTCCCTTCCCAGGGCCGCTTCCTGAGAACCCTAAGTACAGAGCCGCGTCTATCACTGCAGCTGGTGTTTTTCTGAGGGACAAACAGTCCCCTCCTGCAGAGGGAACCAGAACTGAGCCTTTGCCCCTGTAGCCAGTGAGAAGCTTTTCCCCATCACACAAACCAGACAGCTCTCCGAAGTTGCCCAAGTGATGTCTTTTGATTATTTCCCACCTCTCCTGCAGCCTCTGCCCTTCCAGTTGGGAGATATTAAAATATTGCATGGTTTTGCCCCCATTTGGAATCACTGTGTGCAGGGGTCAGTGACTACCCATGATGCAAAGCACTGGAGACTCTGCCCCATCCCTTCATAAAACCTTAGGGCCTGCCCCTCAGAGGGGCTGACCCCCTCAGCTCCCCTTTAAATGACTGGAGTTTGAGGGGGCTGGTCACCTTACAGTTTCACCTTGGGTGCAGTATGTGGGGAAAGCTTCCAGAATGCTAATGCGCGCCATGGAAACACGACTCATTTCCTCTCCTTTCTCCGGGCCCCTTTCATCTCCGCTGCCTCAGGCCTGCAAGGGGTGATTACACATCCCAGGTGTGTTTGGTCTCCTACCTTTCAGCCACACAAGAAGAGAGCTGACTCCCCCAGAGCGGTACAGCCTTGAGACACTCAGTGCAACTATGAACTGGAAATTAGAAGAGTCAAAATGGAAGCTCTAATTGTGTTCTGGGAGAGGAGGGGGCATTATCGCTTTGGGTGTGACATTACTGCTGTCCATTCAGAAGGCTTCTTTGGTATCTGGAGCTCTAAATCATTGAACAAATTCCTCTGCTTTGTAGCTGATGGTTATCTTGGGTGACTCAGTTCTCAGCTCCCTGTGGGTCAGGTCTCCCAGATGCCCAGCACTTCAGCCTCTTCTCCGCCTTATGATGAGTACAAAGCATTCTCCGAGCTGCTGGCCTGCCACCTGGGCAGGCATGCCGAGATGTGTGCCAAGCCATCTGCTTGATCAGTTGCTACTTTCCTACATCTCACACTGAGCCTGCTTTGTAACAAACACGAAATATGTTGACCATCTAATGCCAGTCCAATCTTCTACCTGGCAGTGCTGTGTCAGAAATAATAAGCCAGCCGATGCACCATGCTGTGTCTGGCTTGCCTCACACTCAATTTTCTATGTTTTATTCATCTGGTGTGTGGTTTTTTTCCCACCCCCCTTCAGTAAATCTCTGTTTTCACAAGAGAGGTGTGTTTTTCTTACTAGCGTGGCCTTTCTCTGGCTGTTTTTGATGGGGCTATCAGCATGTTGTTGTTTATTTTATTACTATTTTAATAATTCTGTTTTAATTGTGCTAGCCACTAGGAGTCCCAGGACCTCATTGCACTAGGTGCTGTACAAATACAGAGCAACCTAAATTACATGACAAGGCTGATTGGGGTGGTGACAGTTCACGCAATGTGGACATCCATCCACTGAGAGCTGGATTGCAGCCCACCAGGCTCATTGTATATAGGTAGAGCCCTACCAAATTCACAGCTGTGAAAAACGCGTCATGGACCGTGAAATCTGGTCTTGCCTGTGAAATCTGGCTATTGTAGGAGGGTCACGGTATTGCCACCCTTACTTCTGCGCTGTCTTCAAGGCTGGGCAACTGGAGTGTGGTGGCTGCTGGCCAGGCACCCAGCCCAAAAGGCAGCGCTGCCGCAGCAGCAGGGCAGAAGTAAGGGTGGCATGGCATGGTATTGCCACTCTTATGTCTCTGCAGCTGCTGGCAACAACGCTGCCTTTAGAGCTGGGTGCTTGGCCAGCAGCCACCACTCTCCAGCTTCCCAGCCCTGAAGGCATTGCAGAAGGGTGGCACTACCACGATACTCCTTACAATAGCCTTGCGACCCCACCCCCAACCCTCTTTTGGGTCAGGACCCCCGTGGTTAGAACACTGACGTTTAAGATTTAAATATCTCGGACCGCAAAATTCAAATTTAAAACTCTGTGACCATGAAATTTATGCTAATGGACTGTGAATGTGATAGGACCCCACATAGAGTCCAGCAAAAAGCTGCCATGTGGCTGTAGCTTTCTGTCCTGCAGGCGGTGAGCTGGACTGACTCATTTGCTCACCCATGGTGGGGGTAGGAAAAGGGGTCTAAGAAGGGAGAACCTCAGCGCTCTTCGCAAACTGCAGGAAGGCCCCATAAACTGTTGCAGTCTGTTGATTCAGGCGCTGGTGTAAAGAGGCCAGTTGCGGGATGGGGCAGCCTGAGGGGAATTCATGGGGCACTGATTCCTCGTGTGGAGGGTGGTGGTGGGGCCCGCAGAGTGGGGAAGGGGGAATTGCTGTGAACATGCTAGTTAGAGATGGAATCTGGCTGTGGCTGGGGGAGAGGCGATCCGTGCGATTCCCATCCTGGGACAGCGGAACCACAGGGCTCTGTAACTCTGGTCTGGGGTATGTCCAGATCCTCCTGCTGCTTGTGGGCTTTGCCACTCCTAAAACAGACCCTGCGCACACGTGGCTGAACGCTGCCGGCACTGTGGAGGAGAACAGGCTTACAAGGGGCCGGGCGGGGACTTAGCAGTCTGATCTGGGCCCCTGCAGACTCCTGGTCGGAGGTGAAGGTTGATTGTGAGCCTACCTGGCAGCCCTTCCAGTCCAGCTGCTACCGGCTGGTTGGCGAGAAGAAGAGCTGGCAAGACGCGAAGAAGACCTGCTTGCGTGGCGGTGGGGACCTGGTGAGCATCCACACGCTCTCCGAGCTGGAGTTTGTCACCAAGCAGATCAAGCAAGGTAAGGGTTAAAGCCAGTCTGCACACAGGGAGGCTGTGGCCGGAGCAGGGATTTAAACCTGTGTTTGCTGAGTGCCCTAACTACTGGGTTGTGAAGATAGTTCATTCAGTCTGTGAATGGCGTTGAGATCCATAGATGGAAGGTGCTATAAAAAGTATCCTCCCCTGATGTCTTGTGATTCTATCAGAGACAACGCAAGAAGCACTTAACATGTATTAAGTGTATCATTCATCTGCTAAGCTGGCATTAGATGCCTTAATCTCAATAAGGGATACAAAGGAATGGCCCCATTCTCTTTAAGTCAGTGCTGACCCAGTGCCCCAGGAGGAGGTGGCAGGCACCATGGTGGTGGAATAATTTCCATGAGATGTAAAACTGAGGCTCTGGACCCCTAGTGGTTGTTGAAGATCTCCTGGCCCTCTTAAGAATCAGGGTGGCCTTGGCTGATTCCAAGTTAGAATCATAGAATATCAGAGTTGGAAGGGACCTCAGGTCATCTAGTTCAACCCCTGCTCAAAGCAGGGCCAATCCCCAATTAAATCATCCAGCAGATTTTTACCCCATATCCCTAAATGGCCCCCCTCAAAGACTGAACTCACAACCCTGGGTTTAGCAGGGTAATGCTCAAACCACTGAGCTATCCCTCCCCCAAACTGGATACCTGCTTAGAGGAAGATTCCTCCAACAGTTGTTAGATAGAGTTTTAGTCTACACGTCTTGTCCTAAATATGCTGTGTAATAATGTTCCTGTGTGCTGTTAAATAGCTGCCACGTTCCATCCAAGAGGCAGCTGCTTTTCATAGAATGCAGTGGTACTATAACCTACCTCGGCAAAGCATTTGTAAAGCCCTTTCAGACCTTTCCCCACAAGAATCGACATGCAGGGTATTCATTCATTATTAGCCAAGGCAGGGCATGTCCTTTTTGAAAGTATGCTTCTTGTCAGGTCCTATGTTTCAAATCCAGGTCAATGGATCTACTCTAAGCATGAGTTTGATCCAGAGTTTTGAATCGCCCCTGGCATGTCAGAATTATTTGTTGCAGCCAAGTAATGCAGGGTATATTTACACCCCAGATAAAGGTGTGATTGCTGCATTGCCAGGCATACTGCTTCGTATGTTAGCTTTAATCTAGCTGGCATAGGTGACAATAACAGAGGAGACTTGGAAGTACACACAAAGGGGCCAAAATTAAGGTTATATGGGCAACCTTAATTCTGGCAGGGCCTAACTTTTGAGTGTTTGACTTCGCTACCCCGAAGTTCTTTTAATGAATTGGTCTTGTGTGTAATTATCTTTGGCTTGAATTTTCAAAGGAGCCTAAAAGAACTTGGGATCTGGAAACTGGGCACTTAATTCCCTTGGATGGCTTAGAAATTCTGAGCATTATTATTTATTTGTAACCCCTAAGAACTGATCCAGTTGAGAATGAAGGCGCTAGACGCTGTACAAACAGCTAACAAGGAAGCCAGTCCCTGTCCTAGGCAGATCACAGCCAACACGGCTTGTAACTTGTGAGAAGCTCATCTGGCCTCATGAATGCTCAGAGAGTGCAGACTTTTCTCTTAAGCACAGTAGCCCTTTGGCAGTAAGTAGGGCGAGGTTCACCCCAGGTACCAGAGCTGGACTCTGACTTGCTCTTCCCCTTTCTGCTTGGCAGATGTTGAGGAGCTCTGGATTGGTCTGAACGACCTCAAGCTGCAGATGAATTTTGAGTGGTCAGATGGGACGCCAGTGCGGTTCACGTACTGGCACCCCTTTGAGCCCAACAACTTCCGAGACAGCCTGGAGGACTGTGTGACCATCTGGGGACCGGTGAGGACCGATCGCGGAGGAGGAGCGGGATGGGCTGTAGGACCTTTCCTACCCAGTTCACAGGGCTGGAATGGAGTAAATTTGAGCTGGGCAGAATTCAGTATATACATATTCTAAATCTCAACAGAGCTTGATGTTTATTTTTAAGTATTTTTACAGCTGCGGAAATTACTTGAGGGTCAGACAATAATTAATGACCGTAGATGTGGAGATTCAAACAGTTAAGCTTTGTAACCATCAAAACACGCATTGTCACCCTTGCATATCAAAATAAACATGGTAAATATCCTAACATCAAGTCCTGACACGTTTCCAAGCAGTGTTTTGCTTGCTTTGCCTATCTGTAAATTTCAGTTGTTAATTGATGGGAATCGTTTTGGGTTGATTTGTGTGTGTACAGTGGAAATCAGTGTTTAAGATGTTTACCAATCAAAATCTAATCCTGCCAAGCCTAGACTGAGGGCATCACTGTGCCAACAGCCACGGAGACTGGAGCTCTCTGTGTCCATCATAAAGGTGTGGCACAGAGGGCGCTTCCCCAGCAGTGTGTCACCCAAGTCCTCTAAACCTGACCACAAGGGTGGTCTCTGGGACCAACCCATTCCTAGCCTTCTCCTTCAGAGGCTGCTGATAAGGGGGCCATTTCCGGTGGTGATTGTAACGCATGAGCAGAGACCCACTGAGAACCGGACTGAATGCCCCCAAACTCCTATCACACGGACCACTCAGCAGATGCTGCCCTCCTAACCTGGATTTGAACCAGACAGAGAGATGAGACGCTGTAATGGGGACAGCTAAAGAGACGAGGGGATCCACAAGGATGGTTGTAATGTAGAGTAGCAACATAGGAAGGAAGCACAGGGTCGGTGGGACTTACCCAAGCTTGCCACTGAAAATATCCCATCTCTGGTCCTTTGAGAGCTGCATTTGCCGCAATCCACCCTTTGCCTGACCTGCTCTCTCCATCTCCAGGAAGGGAGGTGGAATGACAGCCCGTGTAACCAGACACTACCCTCCATCTGTAAGAAGCCTGGGCGGGTGAGCCAGCGGGGAGAGGAGGAGGACAACCACGGCTGCAGGAAGGTGAGGGGGCTGGGGGCTGGGCCACCATTAGCCTCGCTGAGGTCCAGGGCAGAAACTGAGTTATGGGCCTCTACCAGCCCATGCCCCACTGACAAGGGCTGAAGCCTGGGTCTCCTGGCATCACCTCTCCTGCCCCAATATTCCTCCCAGGGGAGGGGCGGGGGCAGGCGTCACCAGCCTCTGCTTTAGTGCAATTTATTTCCGCTTTTAGAGACTAAATTAAGAACATAAGAACGGCCCTACTGGGTCAGTGCAAAGGACCATCCAGCCCAGTATCCGGTCTACCAACAGCGGCCAATGCCAGGTGTCCCAGAGCGAGTAAACCGAACAGGCAATGATCAAATGATCTTTCTCCTGCCATCCGTCACCCCCCTCTGACAAACAGAGGCTAGGGACACCATTCCTCACCCAGCCTGGCTAATAGCCATTAATGGACTTCACCTCCATGAATTTATCCAGTTCTCTTTTAAACCCTGTTACAGTCCTAGCCTTCACAGCCTCCTCAGGCAAGGAGTTCCACAGGTTGATTGTGCCCTGTGTGAAGAACTACTTCCTTATATTTGTTGTAAACCTGCTGCCCATTATTTTCATTTGATGGCCCCTTGTCCTTACATTATAGGAACAAGTAAATAACTTTTCCTTATTCACTTTCTCCACCCCACTCATGATTTTATAGACCTCTATCCTATCCCCCCTTAGTCTCCTCTTTTCCAAGCTGAAAAGTCCTAGGCTCTTTAATCTCTCCTCATATGGGATCTGTTCCAATCTCCTAATCATTTTTGTTGCCTTTCTCTGAACCTTTTCTACTGCTAGTAGATGTTTTGTGAGATGAGGAGACCACATCTGTAACAGCCGCATGACATTTACCCACAGCGACTCTGTAGATAGGTTGTAACTTCGCTTCGGGGAGCAGTTGCCCTGTTTGCTACCCCCTAATGCTGGCCCAGACTTGGGCGGGGGGTGCTTCCAGAGGAAGGAATCCTTTTTGGTACTGGGAGTACCAAACCAAGGAGCTGCTGCTTGCTTCAGGTCTGGCAGGCTCCGAATGGAGCAGGCACCCTGCTTGCCCATGTCATCCCAGAGGACCTCAGGACTTGGGCTAAAGGGGCATATTTGAATGGTCCTTTGCCAGTGGTGGTGCCCGCATGCTTTGGGGGGATGGTGGCTCCGTTTCTTATGACCCAGAAGAGACTTAGGAAACCCAAATGGGGTGGTGAAGGTGGTGAAACGCTGGGCCTCTCCCGTCAACTCCCTTGGTCATCAAGGTGAGACGCCACTTCCTTCCGAGGCGTCTCACTGCTGCAGTGTGGGAGCTGTAGGCACAGCAGTGGGACCATGTCATCTCAGCTCATTACCCGTGAGCTCTCCAGAACCAGCAGCTTGCCTCTGCAGTAGGCTGAAGGTGCAGGGTTAGGCCGACTTAGCTAGAGAGGTGTGGGCAGCTGCAAGCTACCTCCTGATCTCTTTCAGCCCAGCCGCTGGTGTGGGACTCAGCTTTGCTGCAGACAGCTCGACCTCCTGTCTGACTGCAGGGGAGGGGTGCCAGGGAGTGCTCACCCAGATGTCTCTGCTAGAGTCGCCCCAAAAACCCTCACCTGGCTGGCAGGTGGGACCAAGCGCGGGAATTACAAAAAGGGGCTTTGAAGATGAAGGTTGAAGGTGAATAAGGAGGAGTGAAGAATTAAGGAAAGCCCCACCCCCGCCCTTCCCCACTCTTAGGCCCGAGGAGAGCATGTTGAAGGCCTGTGGGGAGGAGGCTCATGACAGCTGTGTGCTGTCCAGCTGTGTAGTGTCCAGATGTGCATCAGCCCTGCGTCAGGCCAGCTGTGCAATGCCGAGATGTCTCTCCAGACCAGCTGCATGCTGGCCCAGGTCTGGTGGGACACTGCCGGGCTGTGAGGCTAGCGGGGCTGTTTGCTGGCAGTCTTACTGGGGGGAGGTGGAGCTCTGAGCTCCCAGACCCTGAGTGGAACAAGATGACATGAATAGATCCTGGATCCTGAGCACCATCCGCAAGAGCAGCTAGCACGAGCAGGGGCAGGAGCAGGTTTGTGTCAAGTTGGATAAAGCCCATCTTCCAACTGTTCCCGGTTAGGGTGGTGGTATGGGGTAGCTACCCTGCTCCTAAAACAAAAGGAGTAAAAGCAGCTGTAGAGAGAGCTGCAGCTGGGGGAAAGCAGCAAACCAGGCTGATTTGGGAGGCAGCCACAGCCGAGGCCAGCCCTATCAGGGCCCAGTTGGCCCTTATAAGAAGGTTGTGGACTGGGAGCAGAGGAGGCTCCCTCGAGCAGAAGGGAGAGATGGACCTACCTGCTGGGGAGAAAAACGGTGGAGTGGAGCAGGGCTGGGGAAAGGCCTGGGGGGCTCCAGCCTGGCAACTTCCCAGGCTGCAAGGCCTTGTGCAAGGCCTACTGTGATACTTGGGCTACAGCAGGGGCAGCCCATGGTTAGGCAAAGGCAGCAGGTTTGCAGTGATGAGTGGCTTTTACACTGCTGTCTGCCCCAGGGAGCGGGGGCTCGATGTTGACTGACAGTAGCCCTAGACTGAGCAAGGTGGGGATAGAGAGTTGGGGGTTCCCAGGGAAGGGGAGACCTAACGTGTGGGAGTATTGCCAGGGGGCAGAACCGCAAGGAAAGGGAGTCCAGGAGGAATATGGGGGCCAGCAGCAAGGGGGACAGTGACCAGGAGAGGGCGCTCCGGCAACTGGTGAGCTAATTCCCTGGACGACCAGTAGGAGGCGCTGCGTGGATGAGTCGCACATCGCTATAGGTGGTTAACGCGAGCCTGTGGCCCCCCTGACATTTTGGGGCGTGTGGACCATAGGCAGCTTTGATTAGCACTGTCAAAGCAAGTGACTGGCAAGCCAGTTGCAGTAAGAGGTGCAGCACCGCCCCCATTCTGAAATGGGTCTGCCTTTCAAACAGAAGGATTTTCTGTGGAGCACACGTGGGACCCCCACACCAAAGGGGCTGGAATGAGGGTATTGTAAGGTGTGAACGGTTGCGGGTTTGGGGGCACCATTAACAAGGATACTGTCCATAGGGAGCCTACCCTCCTCGGAAGAAACTGCCCTGCCTCCTTCCCTGGCACGCTCCTGCAGCATTCACCGCTCCACCCTGGTAGAGGCCGGATTTTCAGAAGGACTCTCAGCTCCTGATTCTGCACCAAAAGAGGTGGCCAGGTTTTCAGAGAAGAAGCACCTTACTCGGCTCAGATGGCTCACGCGGGTTCTGTGCGCTTGGAAATCTGGCCCTGCTCTTTATTTGTCCTCCATGGACACCCTGGTGCTGGGAGTTTCCTCTTGTGCCGCATCTCCACAGGATGTCAGGCAGCTGCATTTGTCCCAGGACATTATACGTCTTTCTTCTCCACTGTTGCCTCTATGGGGTGGCAGTGTTGCCTAGTGGATAGCGCACTGGTCTGGGCTTTGGGAGACCAGGGGTCTATTCGTGGCTCTGCAACTGGCCTGCTGGGTGACTTTGGGCATGCCTCAGTTTCCCCACCTGTAATATAGGGATAATGTTATTGACCTCCTTTATAAAGGGCTTTGAGATCTACAGGTGAGATGTGCTATATAAGAACTAGGTATAATTCCCCCACCCCCCGCACTCTCTTCTGGCACTACAGCTGCTAACCGTGCATGCTCTCACTCTACAACCCAACCTCATTGACCTGGGGCTCCATACCAGCTGACTGTGGCCATTAACCAGATCCCTTCGCATTTCATCTAGCTTCCGCTTATCTCGGTCCAGGCCCTTCATGGGTTAACGTTTGTAAATAGGTGTCAATCCTCATTTGTTCAGTGTTTGCAGGAAGGCCAGAAGCAGGTGTCGCAGGGCTTGACTCACAGGGGCACATGAGAGCTCTCCCATTCCAGTCCCAGTACATGGCTTTGAAGGGGGCGTACAATGCAGACTTGTGCTCCTGCTAGCGTGTGGGACTGGACGACATCACGCCCAGTCTCTCCTGCGCGGAGGACTAATGAGCTGTCCTGATCCCTCTCTTGAATCAGTGGAAGCTCCAACCCTGAAGGCATTTAATGCTGAACTGTACAGAGCTCCTGAGATGGATGGGATGGGAAGGATCCTGCCCTGACCAGGGGATAGACCAGATGTGGCCTGGCGGGGCTGAGAGTTCCATGCTTCCTGATCAGCTGGTTGGCTTCAGAGCAGCCCCTCCAGTTGGGACAGTGCCCGGGCTCTGTGCTCTGCAGCTGCTGGGGGGCAGTTGAGGCGGCAGTAAATGGTTCTCTGTGTGGAGGGGCCGGGGCTCAGGCTGATTGATGGGCCATAATCTGGGAATGACGCCTGCAGGTTTTGTCTCCCTGCTGCTTGCCCATAATTACGTTTGATCCCCCTGCACCAAGGCTGCTGCAGCGTAGGGAGTGTGCCCGTGCAAATGGGCTGATGAAACCTCCACTTACTATAAAAACAAAAAAAAACCAACCACCTTGGATGGAGGATTAAAAGCAGTTGCAGGGGCAGCATTTGTTCTAGAGCAATTAGCAGCCTCAGACCTTTTTCACGCTGCTGCAGCTGCCTCCGCTCTGTCTTTCCTGTCTCTCCCCTCTTCCCAGCACCTTCCCCTCCATCCCGCTCACCTTGGCAGGCAGTGCGGGAACTCCCAGAGTCTGCCAGACCTCAGGAGTGACAGGCTAATCCGTGCAGCATGGCTGGGCTGTCTGCCCTTTGGGCAGGAGCTGGCTCCTGGATGCACTGAGACCCTGGCGGGATTAGAGAGGCAGCCGATGGGGAGCGTTCCTCAATGGAGTTGAGGCTTTGGCAAGTCAGGCTGCTGGCTTGCGAGCAGACAGAAGCGGGGGAGCAGGAAATTGCATCGAGGTGCCGCCGCTCTCTGCCCTGCCGGATTCCTTCAGCCACAATTGGAAACCGAAGCATCTCAGTCGAGGGGTCATTTTGCCTGTGGCTGGCAGGTCCCTCGTGCTGCGGGGGAGGCTCTCTGGGGAGTGGCGCTGCGGGGAGCCCTAGCTGCCCGCAGACCGAGCTGGGCAGCCCAGGGTGGGGGACGGAGGTGAGCTGCCCTGCACTAAAGGTTGAATGTTTCTTTTTCCAGCCCCCTTGTTTTGTCCATGCTTCCTCACCCTGTTCCTGGGATGCTGCCGCCTGACACAGGGGCCTGGTCTCTTTTGGGTTTGTCTTCTGGGCTCTTTGCCCAAGGGCGAGTCCTGAGTGACTTTCCATCTAAGAACCCATTGTCCCCTCAGGGGACCCTGACGCTGCCCTGCACCCCAGAGACGCTTCCTCCCACCTGCCCTCTTTGTCAGGGCTTGTGTTTAAGACACAAGGTCTCCCTGGGCTCTGTTCCTGGCTTGGCCACGCTGCATAGCCGTGGCCAAGTTACTCTCTGCCTCACTTTCTCCATCTTGTAAAATGAGGACAATGATCACCTGATGCCCATGAAGGCTGTGAAGCTTCTTCCATTACAGGCTGTAAGGTGCTTTGCCATACTTAGATGGACAAGGCTAGAGTGGCTCACCGGTGAAACTCGAACCACCACCACCTAAGTCTTGAAAACCCTCCGATGATGAGCCTTGTGCAAATTACAGTAAGGCACTGGTGATCTGAAATTACTGTAGTATCTTTCATCCGAAAGCAACCCAAACTACATTTCTTTGGGGATCTTTTCTCCCACCCATGACTGCATACACCTTTATAGCGGACAATTCATCAGCTGGATTAACATCTCACAATAATGCTACACAGCGGCTTAGGAGAGGAAGTGGTGAAGACTCCAGCCTCCAGGTAAACTGGCAAAGCAGAATGTCATTATCTAAGTTGGTGAGAATGCCAGTGTTAATATCAGAAGTGACAGAGTCCTGTGGCACCTGAAAGACTTTAGTTAGTCTTTCAGGTGCCACATGACTCTTTGTCACTTTTGCAATTCCATACTAACATGGTTACCCCTCTGAGTGTTAATATCGCTTCCTTATACGGTTAGGGGCAGAGGGAGGGGAGCGCCATTTGATCTTCAGTGACTAGCTGTGCTCGAGAGCTCAGATTTACAGCTGATCTGAAAAAATGGTGCCAAACTGGAACATTGGGTTCAGCCCTGACTCAAAGAATGCCATGTAGTGGAACCCTCCAACCAGTTCTTGTAATACCACGGAGATTTCCTGTCGCAGCCCGGCCAGCTTAAGCACGCCTAGCTATGAGATCAGCAGAGTTACAGCCCACCTCTGTTTGCAAACCATCGCGCTGTCCCTGGATTGCTAAGGGATAAAACTGCCAGAAAATTAAATGACATCCTGAGACTGCAGATTATAATGAAGAAAAATCCATCTCCCCGCCAGCTCTTTGTCATCTGCAATAAGGAAATCAACGTCCTGCTGATAATTGGCCTGCTACCCTGTGCCTCTTTGTAACCTTGTCCAGCCTGAACTATTAACTCTGTTTCGTGCACACACGCTGTCCACAGCGAGGGAAGCAAGAGTGCCTTTCTGTGCTTAGATTTGGGTACTTAAAGCCAGCGCTGCACAGCGTGGCTCAGAGGACAAAAGCACTGCTGGTTACCGGAGAAGTACCAAATGGGAGCTCACCACAAGCGAAGGCTGCTTGTGAGTAACTTGGAGGCCGGCTGAATTCATGCCCAGTCAGCAGGTCTCTGGGGATCCAGCCATCGAATTGCACTCGTTCCCTCCATCAGAGTCTGATGATTCACCTCATGAACCATCCCGCGCTCTGGCAGAGCTGAGTGCGAAGGGCAGCCGTCTCCGGATGTGGTGGGTATAGGCGGAATGGGGGTGGGCTGGGGCATAGGAGGGCATTGCCCCCTCAGGCGACCCGTGAGTGCAGTGTAAGGAGTTCTCCCAGAGGAGACAGACTGCTCCCAGTCTGTGCCCCTGAGGCAGGGAGTCAGAATTTAGTTTCTAAACAGTGTGATTAACGGGATTAAGATAAGAAAGGGCTAGTAGGACGTTTCCTAAAGTTAAATGATCTGTTCCAAGTTTAGTGAACTGCAAAAAGTAAGTAGCCTAAATGATAGGAAGTAATGATAGATTTTTCTACAGTTGTTTCAATGGTTGGATTCAAGAGATGGTAGGGAAGTTACTAATATCTGTCTTTGAGACAAGAACTCCTTTTTTAGACAAAGGAAATGCAGTAGATCTGATCTCCCTGGATGTCAGTGAGGCATTTGATACAGTTCTTCCACATGAGAAATCATTAGTTAAATTGGAGAAGATGGGGATTAATATGAGAACTGAAAGGTGGATAAGGGAGTGGTTAAAGGGAAGACACAGCAGATCATACTGAAAGGTGAACTGTCAGGCTGGATGGAAGTTACTAGTGGAGTTCCTCAGGAATCGATCTTGGGACCTTATTTAAGATTTTTATTACTGACCTTGGCACAAAAAGTGGGAGTGTACTCATAAAATTTGCAGATGACACAAAATTGAAAAGTATTGCCAATACCAAGGAAGACCAGAATACCATACAAGAATACGTGGATGATCTTGTAAACTGGAGTAATAGAAATGGGATGATATTTAATAGTGCGAAGTGCAAGGTCATGCATTTAGGGACTAGCAGCGAGAAATTTTATTATAAGCTGGGGATTTATCAGTAGTGACAGTGGAGGAGAAACAGCTGGGGGTATTGGGTGATCACAAGATGACTATGAGCCACCAGTATGATGTGGCTGTGAAAAAGGCTACTGCAGCCCTAGGATGCATCAGGCGAGGTATTTCCAGTCGAGACAAGGAAGTGTTAGTACCATTATACAAGGCACTGGTGAGACCTCATCTGCAGTATTATGTGCAATTATGGTCTCCCATGTTTAAGAAAGATGAATTCAATCTGGAACAGGTGCAGAAAAGGGCTACTAGGATGATCTGAGGAATGGAAAACCTACCGTAGGAGAGGAGACTCAAAGAGCTTGGCTTGTTTAACCAATAGAAGGCTGAGGGGAGATCTGATTACTCTGTGTAAATACATTAGAAGGATAAATACCAGGGAAGGAGAGGAGTTATTTAAGTTAAGCATCAATGTGGATCCCAGAACAAGTAGGTATAAACTAGCCACCAACAAGTTTAGGTTTGGAATTTAGATGAAGGTTTCAAACCATCAGAGGAGTGAAGTTCTGGAGCAGCCTCCCAAGGGGAGCAATGGGATCAAAAAACCCAGCTGGCTTCGAGACTGAGCTTGAGAAGTTTATGGAGGGGATGAGATGACAGGACTGCCGACAATGGCATGTGGCCCATCGGTGACGGCCTGTAGCAAAAATCCCTAACATCTGGAGAGGATTTTGAGAGGGAGTTTAGAAGGAGAGTGTGAGGGGGGTGAGGTATAATTGTCGGTCTGTAAATCCTTTAACCTGTGCTATAATCCAAACTTCTTGATTTAAACTAAACCTTGTTGTTAGCCTAGGTAGCTCTAAAAGATAATGCAGGCAGAAGCCCAGCAGCAGAGTGGGGGCTGTCCAGTTTATTGCACTCAATGTAGCATGTATGATGACCTGCCCTCTGGGTGGGTGGCGTATGTGAGCATTCAATGCGAAGAGCTCCTGGCCCTCAGAGACCATGTATGGACTTTGGAGGCCAGGGTGGCGGAACTGGAGGAGCTAAGGCAGGTAGTGAAGTATATTGATGAGGCTTTCAGGGACACAGTAGACTTGTCCCACCTCCACTTAGCACCTGTGCTGTTGAGGAGGAGGAAAGGCTCAGGGAAGGAGAGCAGTCAATGGGAGCAGAGGGAAACCTTCCCATAGTTGGGACCCTCCTTCCAAGTGCTGTTGGGATATCCTCTCGCACTGAGGTAACCTCTCTGGGGGAGGGAACTCCAGTCATTAGGAAAAGGCAGTTGTTAGTAATGGGAGATTTGATCATTAGAAACATAGATAGCTGGGTTTGTGATGACCGGGAGAACCGTATGGTGACTTGCCTGCCTGGTGCGAAGGTTGCGGATCTCTCAAGGCATCTAGATAGACTTATGAGTAGCACTGGGGAGGAGCCGGTGGTTGTGGTACATGTAGGTACCAATGACATAGGGACGGGCAGCAGAGATGTCCTGGAGGCCAAATTTAGGCTGCTAAGAAAGAGATTGAAATCCAGGACCTCTATGGTGGCATTCTCAGAAATGCTTCCAGTTCCACGCGCAGGGCCAGCTAGGCAGGCAGAGCTTCAGAGTCTCAATGTGTGGATGAGACAATGGTGTAGAGAGGAGGGGTTTAGATTTATTAGAAACTGGGGAAACTTGGGATAGGGAGAACCTATACAGGAAGGATAGGCATCACCTAAACCAAAGTGGAACCAGACTGCTGACACTTAACATTAAAAAGGTTGTAGAGCAGTTTTTAAACTAAGAGATGGGGGAAAGCGGATTGCTGCAGAGAAGCACGTGGATCGGATAGAGACTTCTCTTACAGGAGGGTCTACTGATAGAGATTCTCTAGGTTTTAGTCAGAAGGAGAGGATGGTAAAGAATAAAGGAGAGGCCAGATCAAATGACAAACTTTCACATAAAGAATGTGATACATCAGAAAAGGGCAGACTAAAAACTGGTCACTGTTTATTTAAGTGCTTGTACACTAATGCTAGAAGTCTAAATAAGAAGATGGGTGAACTACAGTGCCTTGTGTTAAAGGAGACTATTGACATAACAGGCATCACAGAAACATGGTGGAGTGAGGACAATCAATGGGACACAATCATTCTAGGGTATAAAATATATTGGAAGGACAGAACAGGTCATGGAGGTGGGGGAGTGGCACTATATGTGAAAGAAAATGTAGAATCAAATGAATTAAAAATCTTAAATGAATCCACATGCTCCATAGAATCTCTATGGATAGTAATTCCATGCTCTAATAAGAATATAACGATAGGGATCTATTATCGATCACCTGATCAGGACAGTGATCGTGACGATGAAATGCTAAGGGAGATTAGAGCGGCTGTCAAAATAAATAACTCAATAATAATGAGGGATTTCAATTATCCCCATATTGACTGGGTACATGTCACCTCAGGATGAAATGCAGAGTCCAAATTCCTCGATACTTTAAATGACTGCTTCTTGGAGCAGCTGATAAAGGAACCCACAAGGGGAGAGGCAACTCTTGATTTAGTCCTGAGTGGAGCGCAAGAGCTGGTCCAATAGGTAACTATAACAGGTCCGCTTGGGAATAGTGATCATAATATGATAACATTTAACATTCCCGTGCTGGGAACAAAACCACAGCAGCCCAACACTGTGGCATTTAATTGCAGGAAGGGAAACTATGCAAAAATGAGGGGGTTAGTTAAACGGAAATTAATAGGTAAAGTGACTGAAGTGAAATCCCTGCAAGCTGCATGGACACTTTTCAAAGACACCATACTAGAGGGCCAACTTAAATGTATACCTCAAATTAGAAAACAAAGTCAAAGAACTAAAAAAGAGCCACCGTGGCTTAAAAACCATGTAAAAGAAGCAGTGAGGGATAAAAAGGCATCTTTTAAAAAGTGGAAGTCAAATTCTACTGGGGTAACTAGAGAGGAGCATAAATACTGCCAAATTAAGTGTAAAAATGTAATAAGAAAAGCCGAAATGGAATTTGAAGAACAGCTAGCCAGAAACTCAAAAGGTGGTAATAAAAGGTTTTTTAAATACGTCAGAAGCAGGAAGCCTACTAAACATCCAGTGCGGCCCCTGGATGATAAGATACAAAAGGAGCACTTAGAGATGATAAAGTCATTGCGG
The DNA here is from genome assembly GCA_007922305.1 of Dermatemys mawii. NCBI lineage: Eukaryota > Metazoa > Chordata > Testudines > Dermatemydidae > Dermatemys > Dermatemys mawii. The sequence continues at coordinate 8,023,888 of ML677404.1, read as the reverse complement.
AGAAACTAAATGAATTCCTTGCTTTGGTCTTCACGGCTGAGGACATTAGGGAGATTCCCAAACCTGAGCCGTCTTTTGTAGGTGACAAATCTGAGGAATTGTCACAGATTGAAGTGTCACTAGAGGAGGTCTTGGAACTAATTGATAAACTTAACTGTAACAAGTTCTGAAAGAACACAAATGTGAAATTACGGAACTATTAACTAGGGTTTGTAACCTGTCCTTTAAATCGGCTTCTGTACCCAATGACTGAAAGATAGCTAATGTAACGCCAATATTTAAAAATGGCTCTAGAGGTGATCCCAGTAACTACAGACCGGTAAGTCTAACGTCCATACCGGGCAAATTAGTTGAAACAATAGTAAAGAATAAAATTGTCAGGTACAGAGAAGAACATAAATTCTTGGGCAAAAGTCAGCATGGTTTCTGTAAAGGGAAATCATGTCTTATTAATCTATTAGAGTTCTTTGAAGGGGTCAACAAACATGTGGACAAGGGGGATCCAGTGGACATAGTGTACGTAGATTTCCAGAAAGCCTTTGACAAGGTCTGTCACCAAAGGCTCTTACGTAAATTAAGTTGCCATGGGATAAGAGGGAAGATCCTTTCATGGATTGAGAACTGGTTAAAAGACAGGGAACAAAGGGTAGGAATAAATGGTAAATTTTCAGAATGGAGAGGGGTAACTAGTGGTGTTCCCCAAGGGTCAGTCCTAGGACCAATCCTATTCAACTTATTCATCAGTGATTTGGAGGAAGGGGTAAACAGTGAGGTGGCAAAGTTTGCAGATGATACTAAACTGCTCAGAATAGTTAAGACCCAAGCAGACTGTGAAGAACTTCAAAAAGATCTCACGAAACTAAGTGATTGGGCAACAAAATGGCAAATGAAATTTAATGTGGATCAATGTAAAGTAATGCACTTTGGAAAAAATAACCCCAACTATACATGCATTATGATGGGGGCTAATTTAGCTACAACTTGGAGTCGTCATGGATAGTTCTCTGAAGATGTCCATGCAGTGTGCAGCGGCAGTCAAAAAAGCAAACAGGATGTTAGGAATCATTAGAAAAGGGATAGAGAATAAGACGGAGAGTATCGTATTGCCCTTATACAAATCCATGGTGCACCCACATCTGGAATACTGTGTACAAATGTGGTCTCCTCTTCTCAAAAAGGATATTCTGGCATTAGAAAAGGTTCAGAGAAGGGCAACTAAAATGATTAGGGGATTGGAACGGGTCCCATATGGGGAGAGATTAAAGAGGCTAGGACTTTTCAGCTTGGAAAAGAGGAGACTAAGGGGGGATATGATAGAGGTGTATAAAACTACGAGTGGCATGGAGAAAGTGAATAAGGAAAAGTTATTTACTTGTTCCCATAATAGAAGAACTAGGGGCCACCCATTGAAATTAGTGGGCAGCAGGTTTAAAACAAATAAAAGAAAGTTCTTCACACAGCGCACAGTCAACCTGTGGAACTCCTTGCCTGAGGAGGCTGTGAAGGCTAGGACTATAACAGGGTTTAAAAGAGAACTGGATAAATTCCTGGAGGTTAAGTCCATTAATGGCTATTAGCCAGGCTGGGTAAGGAATGGTGTCCCTAGCCTCTGTTTGTCAGAGTGGGGATGGATGGCAGGAGAGAGATCACTTGATCTTTACCTGTTAGGTTCACTCACTCCGGGGCAGCTGGCATTGGCCACTGTTGGTAGACGGGATACTGGGCTAGATGGACCTTGGGTCTGAACCAGTACTTCCTTTCTTATGAGACAGCGCTCTGAGTTACTACATAGAATTCCTTCCTGGGTGTCTGCTTGGTGGATCTTGCCCACATGCTCAGGTCTATCTGATCATCATACCTGTGGTCAGGAAAGGATTCTCCCTGGTCAGATTGGCAGGAACCAGGTGGGTTTTTCTCCTTCAGCAGCATGGAACACTGGTCACTGGCAGGTTTGAGTGTAGATGGTGAATTCTCTGTAATGTCAAGTCTTTAAGCCCTGATTTGAGGACTTCAGTAACTCAGCCAGAGGTTAGGGGTCAGTTGCTGGAAGAGGCAGGTGAGGTTCTATGGCCTGCGACGTGCAGGAGGTCAGACTAGAAAGATCACGATGGTCCCTTCTGATCTTGGTAGGAGTATCTCAGTAAGAATAGACATTACAATTTTAAACCCAGCCAGTGTCCCTTACGTGACTTGCCACAAGATGTCAGAATGTGTTCGCGTTCGAGCTGAATGGCATCTAATATTTCTTTAGGTTTTTCCTGAAATAGGAATTAGATACAGTCCTTCTGCTGGATATTTCTAAACTATTGTCTGCAAAAACTCAAGTTTTCAGTTACCTAAGTAGCCCTGGAACTATGGGTAAAGTTATGTGCCCCCCACACACATCTGAAATGACCCCCCCCCCCCCGTGGGCAGCCATGGAATTTGTCCACCCCCACCCACGCGTGGCCCTGTTGGCCTGACTGGAGCCGCCTTCCTACATATAGAAGTCAAATCACACCTATGATGGCAGGGAACAGGGCCGTGGAAGGAGGGTGGGGCAGTGAGAGAACAAAATACCCCTTGGGCAGTGAGGACACTGCAGACTTCATCCACTCACTGAGGGCCCCCTAGTACCTTCCAACACGTCTGCCCTCGCAGCCCCCACCCTAAGTGCTGTCCTTACGGCACCCCCCATATCCCTCATGCTTCTGCCCTGACAGCTGCCCCTCCCAGCCCCCCATCTGATGCCCTCAGTGGGGCTTGCCCTGGCAGTCATGCTTGGTGAGCAGGACCCATATCTCTGTCCCCGTGTCATAGAGACAGAAAACACAGTCTTGCTCAGGGGGTGATAGAGCTGATGGTGGAACCCAGGCGTCCTGCCTCTCAGCCCAATATGCTCACCCCAGAACCCTCCTTCCTGCTCCCAAATTCCTTCTAAACCAGAGCCAGACACTCACGTCTCCCAAGCCAGCAGCTATGCAGTGGGGGAGGCCACTCCCTCTCCTCCACAGCCTGTCCCGCCCAGCTCCGTGGGGTTGGTCCATAGGATCCTGGACCCAGCCCACTGACTTCTGCAGGGGAGCCAGCAGCAGCACTGCTTGGTCCTATAAAGAAAACGTTATGGTGGTTTTGGCAGGTGGAAACACCATCTGCTCAAGCAATCGGACATGTTTCTCCCCAGCCGCGCTGCCAGGTTGGCCAATGAGCTGCTTTCCTTTTCCCTTCCCCCTCCCCATCATCCATCCCATCCCCACTGCTGATTGATTTGTGTAAAACCCAAACATGTCAGGTCCCTGGGCACCGTGTGATCTGGACGGTGGGCAGCGGAGAGAGGTTATAGGGGCATGGGGCTGTAGGACGAGGCAGGGGAGAAGGGGACTTGGGAGGTGGGTTCTGGGAGGGAGGATGGAGAACAGTGCTGCAGGGGGAGACCAGGAGCAGTGGGACAGGGTGCGGGGGCTGAAGGGTCACCGTTGATCGTCCCAGCTGAGACGAGTGCACAGAAGTGCCAGACAGGACCATCTGGGAGGGAGCTCGGAGCTCCTGGGCTGCAGGTCACTGGTATCACCCAGCTCCCAGTGACGTAGTGCACCGTTTTCCCCACCTGCAGCTCACCCAGCTGTGCCGGTGCTGGGCTCCTCAAGCCGCAGCATCCCTGGCTTAGCCGACATCCTAGGTCTCCTCTGAACGCTGCCACAAAGAAATCCCCTTGCTCCCGGGCTGGGGCCTCTTCCGAGAAGAGCCCGCCCATTGTGCCAAACCGTGTGGTGGTTCTGTAATGCAGACAGATGTAGATGAGGGTTTGGACTGGGCTGCTGAGCAATAATGGAACCCAGGTCCCCATGGGTGAGAGAGGCGGGTGTATTAACCCACTGTGGCCGAGAGCCCTTTGAGAGCCAGTGTCAGAGGACTGCAGCTTGCAATTCCCCTGGCATGTCCCCGCGGCTAGGGGGCAGGTTCTGAGGGTGACCCATATGGGTGCCTGAGGGTCTCTGCCCCTCCAGAGAGGTACCAGTCCCCCTTTCTCCAGCCTTCGTTTAAATGCTGTTTTGCTTCATGTTGGGGAGGGGCAGGGGACTGCCCCCATCGCCCCCTTCCGTCCTGCTGATTTCCACGCAGGGGCATCGGTAAGGTTGTAATAGTTTGTAACCCACCCCACCCCTCTAGGCCACCCTGAGGTTTGAACCCACTGGGGAGATGCGAGTTCAATTCCTGGTCTCGGAGCCATTCTCTCCTGGTGCAGGGTAAATCAGCGGCAGCTCCCTGACCATTAATGGAGATCTGTTGGTATCCCATCGGGGTGAGCGGACGATTGGGCTCAGTCTCACGCTGTCCACGGTGGAAGCGAGAGGCTGGGGGCAGGAGTGCTCCTCGGTGGGGCTTGGGAGCCAGGATTCTTGGATTCTTTGTGCTGCTGCTCCTCTGTGCTTCGGTTACCCCCTTGAGGCTGACGATGCTGACCCACCTTTGCCAGGAGGTCCCCTGCTGAAAGGAGGGATGGTCACTGCAGCTCTGCTCCTTACAAAAAAAACCCAATGGAACTGGAGCAAAACGGGAACAATTAACAGTGGTGCTGTTGGATCAGAAGCCGTGCACGAGGAGGCACCAATCTCCCTCTCTGTGCAACTCCAGCGCTCCCAGCCTCCCCCCTCCATAGACACCAACTTCATGGGTGCCACCGGCAGCTCTCCACACCCCCGCCCCAGCAGGGAGGGAGCGGGGAAGAGGGGGAATGTGGCACACTCAGGGAAAGAAGCAGGGCTGGGGCGGTGATTTGGGGAAGGGCTCCAATAGGGGCAGGGACGGGGTGGAGCTGGGGCGCTGACTTTGGGGAAGGGATTGGAGTGGGGACGGGAAAAAGTTGGGTGGGGCACGAACACCCACCGGTGCTGAGGGAAGTTAGCGCCTATGCCCCCACCCGCCCATTGTTGCTCTTCCTTCTTTCTGTCTTGTCTCTCGCTTGTGCGCGCTCGGGGGTGGGGATCGCTCTCTTCCCATTTGCCTGCCAGGGACCCCCTGCGCACCCTAGGGTCCTCCAGAAATAACCACACTGTTTCTTGGCAATCAGGGCTTTGGTCCGTAGCTTGTGCCGCTGCTTTCTGCCCCTTTCCCTCACCTCCTGGTCCTCTTTCGCATGGCGTCGCTTCAGTCTGTTGGCTCTTTGGGGCAGGGTCTGCTCTGCCAGAGGTGCCGACTCCATGGGTGCTCTGGGGCTCAGGCACCCACAGGAAAAAAAATAGGTACCCAGGCCCCACCAGCAACAGCTGTTTGGCAGGGATGCCAATGAGCTGGTTGGCAGGAGGCGCTCAGGGCAGAGAGCGGCGAGCGGTGGGTGGGCGGGTGGGCAGAGCAGTGGTGGGAAGAAGCGGGGCCTGGCAGAAAGAGGCAGGGCCTCAGGGAAGGGTTGGAGTGGGGGAGGAGCAGGGTGGCTCAGCCACCCTGAAAAATAAAGTTTGGTGCCTGTGCCCTCTGCACACCTCGTGGAAAGGCTCCCACCACGCCACTGTGGAAACAGAATCCTCTGCGGATTTGGCTGGATAATTACCCAGTTGCTTGGGGGGGTGGGGGGGCTTTTTGCCCCTGATCTTGCCCTTCATCAGGCTGTGGCTAGAAGTCCATCAAGAACAGAGAGGTGGGGTTCTCATGAGGCCATTGTAATGGTCGTGTTCCAGCCGGAACACGCTCAGAACGGGTGGGATGTCATGGAAAGGTTTCCCAGCACTTTCCGGCAACGCTCCGAGTAATGCAAAGGGAGCCAGGAGCTTGGGAGTTCACATCCTGGACCTGATGCTAGTGCCCTCTGTGAGCCTTAGGCAGAGCCCCGCTTTGCCTCAGTTTCCCCGTCTTCAAAATGTGGATGATAATTCTTCCCTACCTTGCCAGGGAGTTGTGGAGATAGGTAGGGATAAGGGGACACGCCCTCCAGCCTGTTGACATCCCTTCTTGGCACATTGGATGTAGCTGTGTTCTGGCTGTGAGGATCTCTTAGCTGGGTTTGCCTAGCACTTTCATAATACACAAAGCTCGTGTGTGACTTTATGTCCTGCCCGTTGCCGGGCCCTGTGGCTGTAGAGCCTGCTCTTTGCTCCCACCTGCAGGAGCTGCCACTGGAGGTGTAGCGGTTGGGCCGGGTGCTCGTAGTGCTGAACTTGCTAGGAAGTGGGTTGTGGCCATGTGCACAACTAGCGAAGGCGGGGGAGACGATGGTCTCTTGCGGACTGGGCTGGAGTGCTGGGACTCAGGGTGGCTATAGGGAGGGAGATGCGAGCCCCACAGCATGGATGGGCAGCTCAGCCTGTTTTGCTCACACCACGTGGGATTGGTCAGCTCCCCTGGGGCGCGGGAAAGTGGCAATGTGGCACAAGCCTGAACAAGGCCAATTTCTCCAGCTGAGCCCCTCCTTCCCCCCCCCCCCCCCCGCCCGCCCCAGCCTCAGGCTAGGCAAGGAAGATCCCCTCCTGGCTGGCTCTTTTGTTCTGCATGTTTCCTTTCACTCTTCCTCCTTTGCTCTGCAGTGATCAAGCGCCCTTCCTCCCACCCCATGCTGCCGCTGCCTTTGCCAAGCGTTTCTGGAGCTCTGTGCACAGTCCCATAAGCCCGTACTACTCTGACAGAGAATAGACCCTATTGTGTCCCCAGCTCCAGAGAGGCTCCAGCATCAGCAAACCAGGGCTATTTCAGCGGACTGCGGTGGGCCTTGCTGTTTGCTTGGCCTTCCCGCATAAAGAGAGGATTGTATTCCCCTCCCCGAACCTCCAATCGGGGGTGGGATGTTGGCAACGCAGATGTTTCTGTTACTTTGAAGCTGCCTCAATGTTTTTTCTGCAGCCCTCTCCTCTCGGGCTGCAAGCCTGTTAGATCTCCCCAAATAAACAGGGTCAAGCTAGGTTAGCCTGTGGATGGGAGACCTCCCAAGAAAAACCAGGGTATTTCAGGAAGCGGTGGTGGTGAGTCAGGTCATGGCGCTCTCTTCCCTCTGAAGCCGTGCTGAGCCCAGTGCCCCAGGACGTGCAGGGGGCTCTTTGACGCTGGGCTTTGGATGAGACGCAACACTTGTCCTAAGGAATTCTAGTTAGTTTGCATAGGGATTGCCAGATTGGATGAATTTCAGGGTCCATCTTAGGCCAGTCTCCTGTCTCTCACTGTGGCCCGCATCAGCTGCTTTCAGAGGAGGATGCAAGAAGTCCCCCAATGGACTCTGGTTCAATAACATTTCTGCTGCAGAAGCGCTTTCTGACCCCAGGCCATCAATGGTTTCTTGTGGCCTGAAGCAGGAGGGTTTATAAACCCAGCAGATTTTTTTTCCAAACTAGGGGAACTGCAGAGGTGGTTCTTATTCATGTACATGTCTGATCCCTTTTATGAATCCTGTTGGGCTCCTGGCCTCAGTAACATCTTGTAGCAGTGAGTTCCACTGGACAATTATGCATTGTGGGTAAAGGGCATTTGGAAAGCAGATCTGCTCAGATGGCACTAAAGTCTGCAAGCTGTCTTACCACCATTGTCTTCTCTTGCCCCAGGGCTGGAAATGGCACAGCCCCTCCTGCTATTGGCTAGGAGAAGACCATGTGACCTACAGCAACGCACAGAAGATGTGCATTGACTACGGGGCCACCCTCGTCACCATCACCAACAGGTGGGTGCACTCTGGGAATTAGCTCTGCTGTCACGGGTGTTTGGCTTTCATTCCCTCCAGGACGTGCCCATAACCCTAGCTGAGGTCATTGGTGCTGAATACACCATTAGCAGAGATGGCCTGCAGTCTGAAGAAGGGGTGGGGTGGGGAGGGGAGACCCTGGTTTCTATTTCCAGCTCTGTCTTGAAGCAAGTCACGTCCCATTTTCCCCTGTCTATGTAATGGGGATAACAGTACTTCCTACAGGATACTTCTGGGGGAATTCTGCGCTACTGCTTGTGCACATAATAAGCCGCGCAGATTCTATTTTGTGTGTGTGTGTGTGTGTGTGTGTGTGTGTGTGTGTGTGTGCGCACAAAAAAGGCTTCTGCAGAAATGTTGCTGCAGTTCCACCTTTTGCCCATGAGAGGGTGCTGTGGCACAGGCACAGCAGCAGCTCCCAGCAGAAAATAACGTCTGCAGTTCTGCTTTTTACCCAGCAGAGGGCACTGTTGTGATAGAACAGAGCTGCAGCTCCCAGCCAGGGAGGGAAGAGAGAGAGAGCTACCTTCTTCTCAGAGCCTTTCAGGCCAGGTCAGGAGACAGGATCTGTGGGAAGACAGACAGCAGGGGGTTCTGGGTGTGTATGTTAGGGGCTCATAAGGGCTAGCTGGGGAGGACAGATGTGGGTAGGGTCTGAATGGGAATAGAAGCACAGGAGGTACAGAAACACATGGGGATGGGAGTGGCTGAGTGGGGGCACAGAGACGCATGGGGACAGGGGCAGATGTGCCTGACTGAATGGGAGAGGTTAGGGGTCAGCCAGAGTCTGCATGGGGGAAGCTCCCTAACAATCCCTTTCCACCACCCAAAAAACCCAGTTCCACACCTTTTCTACCCATGTCCAACGGTCCTCCAAGTTCACACCTGGGCTCCTTCCCAGCAATTTCCTTCCCTCTCCCTCAGCTCCTTGGTTACCCCTGATTACCCCAAGCCTTTTCACTGCTTCTGAGAAGTGGGAAATACGGTTCTGTATTGTAGTTTAAATGAATTATTACTCCGAGTTCTATATTAATATGCCTAGTAAGGAATCTATTTGTCAAAAACCATTTCCTGACTCTCTCTTGTTGTCTGTATTGTTACTTGCTGTCAGGTGTTTTTAAATAAATGACCAAAAATAATTGAAACTGGTGTGATTATATGGTGTTATTTTGACAAATAAAATATGCAGAATTTTGCAGAATTTTAAAATATTGTGCACAGAATTTTTAGGTGCAGAATTCCCGCTGGAGTAACAAGAGGCCGAGTTAATTAGCAGGGGACACAGCAGGAAGTGTCTGAAATTGTCCTCCATGTGTGACAGCCACTGGGGATTGACCTGGGGATCGGCAGAGCTAAAAGTCTGAATCTCTACAGCTCGAGTCAAAGCACCAGATACGAGGGCTGTGGGTGGGAACAGACCCATGTCTCAGGGCCAGAGCCAAAGGCACAGATGAGGAAGATTAACCGGGGGGCATCCCCCTGCTCTCCCATGACAGGTTTGAACAGGCCTACGTCAGCAGCCTCATCTATGGCTGGGACAGTGAGTATTTCTGGACGGCGCTGCAGGACATCAACGGGACGGGCGCTTTCCACTGGCTGAGCAGCGACGAGGTCATGTACACCCACTGGAACCGCAACCAGCCCGGTAATGGCACAGAAGCCAGCTGGAGGGAAGGGGCTATTCATTCCCTCCCCCAATTTCCCACCATTCTCCTCCCCAGCGAGACACAGGGCAGCCTCTGTTCCCTGAGCGTTCTCCAGGGAGACGGTGCTGTAGCAAGGAGTGCAGGGCCAGACGTTGACAGCAGAAGGAGCAGTAGCCACCTATGGCAGCAGTTTTCTCTACTTCCCTATCTTCCTGGGTGTGAAGGGAGTAGATCCTGAGCAGGGAGGGGAGCCATATGGAGTAGCCCAAGGGGGGGATAACGAAGAGCCATGGGAGGGAACTGGACGGAGGAAAACGCCACCGCAGTCCAGTCTCTTGGGCTGTGGGGCGATCTCTCACGGCAGCCCCAGCAGGTGGAACGGGGCGCATCCTGTAGGTGATGTTCCTGCGTGCACCTGGTGGCTCTGGTCCATTTTTTCTTCCTATGGGCCCAGCAGCCCTGATGGGGAGGGGATCGATCCCACTTGTCCCTGAGCAGTTTTAGCCCTACTACCCCCCAATCCCTGTAGCGTAACTTCATTCCCCACCCCCAGAGGGTGGCACCACCCGCCCTGCCTCCCCTGTTCCCTGGCCTCTGGATGCCCCAGGGCAGCAGTGGGGTTTGTATTCCTGGCTGTGTGCTAGGTGCCCACCCGTTGGTAGGGAGATGGGTTAATGATAATATCTCTAGGCAGGGGCCTGTTACACCAGGGGTAGGTGGCTAGGTTCCCCTGTGAGCTCTTTAGGCTCAAACTTTGTCCCCCTTTTCTGCGAGCGTTCCAGGTTACAACAAAGGCGGCTGCGTTGCCCTGGCCACCGGGAGCTCCATGGGGCTATGGGAGGTGAAGAACTGCAGCACATTCAAGGCCAAATACATCTGCAGGCAGAACCTGGGCACCCCGGTGAACCCCGAGTTACCAGCCCCATATCCGACCCCCAGCCTCACCGGCTCATGCCCCCAGGGATGGAGCTCGGACCCCAAGCTCCGACACTGCTACAAGGTAAGAAGCCAGCATGTCCCAGGGAAGACGACAGGGTTCTCCAGGTTTGTCTACACTGCATGCTAAATCCAGGCCCTGGTTCAGGTTTGAGTCCAAGCCCCGCTTCCATCCATGTGGCAATCAGTCTGACTGTTAGCAAGCCCTCAGGAGCCGGGTTCTAGGATGCTGCTGGTGAGAGACCAAGCACCACTGAGGCTGAGATCCAAGTTGGATCATTTTGCAGTGTGGACGCAACTTTGCATAGTGAGGTGTGGATGTGTAAGCACAGGCTGTGAGGCCTGGGTGCAACTGGAACATCCTTCCCCTTCCCTCTTTCTCTTCCCACCCCCGAGTCCCCGCCCTGCTTGCCCCTATCTCCCCTCTCCCTTCTTCATAGCTAGATTCCCCCGCCCATGGTAACCAGACGTTTGGTGTCCGGTCAGTACATCTGACCAGACATTGCCAGGTGCCCTTTGTGACTGGATTTTTCAGTCACAAACCAGACACCTGACAACCCCGTGCCAGCCATGGACCCAAGGCCACTGCAGGAAAACCAAGCGACCTGGAGAGGCAGGTGAGACAGCAGTGGTTATAAAGAGTGAGGGAAGGAGTAAGGGGACACCCAGGGGAGCAAGACAGGCCAGACTGGGCCATTAAGTCACAGCCCTGCCCTGCAGGTGCGGGGCAGAGGCCTGGCAGAAGGTCCTGGTGGTTTACCTAGGCGAGGCAGACCATGTATCTTCTCTGCTCAGCCCAGTTCCAAGGTGAGTTTCTTCCCCCGACCCATGCACCCGTCCAACCCGCCTGGCTGGCTAGAGCGTGGGACAGAGTTATGTGCCGCTCTCCCCGAACACCTCAAGGAGCCAACGCTGCTGGAGGTGCCGGACTCCCCCGGTCCTTGGGCATCCGGAGCCCAAGCACTGGCCGTGTAGCTGGCTCCTGAGCAGGGAGTGGTGGTGAAGGCTTCTCAGGCCTTGGCCTCAGTGTGTGGGAAGCTGTATAGCAGTGAGGGGACGGAGCCGGGGGTAATTACAGCACTCCGGGTTGGTCTGTCTCTCTCTGCGGCTGTCATTGTGGAGGATGGAAAGCAACTACCTGTCCCAGCCAGTTCGTCATCCCCAGGGCTGGATGTGTGGGAGGCAGGGCAGCTGGCCGAGAGCCTTTCCGAACTCTTATGTATTTGGAATGTCAGATTAGGTCCTGCTGGCTCTGGAGAGCCTCCATCCCTCTCCCTTGCTCACTGCCCTCATTGTAAATTCTGCTGCTGTTGGTACACGTTGCACAGGCCAGCCAGTGCTACGGGACAGGGCCGGTGGGTCACCAGGCGGTGAGTGGCACCCACAGGCATTTGAGGCTCTTTAAAAGACAGTATGGAGGCCTGACCCCAACTGCCTGTGGATCTTTCCCACCTTTTGGAAACTTGGCTATGGGATCAGGTGTCACTGCTGAGAATCCACCGTGACCAGACAGGCCTCAGCTCCCCAGCCAGACACACCAGAGGTGGGGCCGGAGGGAACTAAGCATCTCATCCTGGGTAAAATGCCCCTGGTGGGAGGGATGGCAGCTTGGAAGCTGCAAAAGGGAATCGGATGTGTGCTCTGGCAGGGAGCAGAGCAGTGAATCCGCCCCTCTCTCCCACTCCAGGTGTTTAACTACGACAAGCTGCAGGACAAGAAGACCTGGGTTCTGGCCCAGCTGTTCTGCCGTGAGCTGGGGGCACAGCTGCTCAGCCTGGGCAGCTATGAGGAGGAGCATTTTGTGGCCAACACCCTGAACAAGATCTTTGGGTGAGGAGGAGGTGGTAAAGGGGGCATGGGCATGGGCGTGGATGGAGGTGCCTGTGGAGGTGCACCTACACTCTTGCACCCATGTGCTCTGTGTACAAGAGCCTGAGTGTGTTTGTGTGCATAGATGCGTGGGCATGTCTGTGTGCTCATGGGCCTAACTGTCCGTGTGGATACATGGGGTTTTGTAGGCAAAGATGAGCACTGGCCTGAATGCGAGCAGGTACATGTCGTGTGTAAATGTGTGTACGTAGTACAAGAGACGGAGAAGACCGGAACTGTTTACTTTGGGGAGGCAACAAGAACGTGACACAGATGTATGAAATACTGACTAGGCCCAGAGGCCATGGTGATGGACACCCCTCTAATAATATAAATTGGCAAGTCGATAGGTGAGAAACGTGTAGCTATTTACCCTTCCTTGCCAGAACAAGGAGCTGATCAGTGAAATTATAGGGACAAAGCCATAAAATGAGGAGACCCTTTTTTTACATGAGGGATGATTGGCTTGTGGAACTCATTGCCACAATACCTCTCTGAGACCAAGACCTTTGCAAGACTCCAGTTATTTCTATAGATAATGAGAACACCCAGAGGTATGCAGTAAGGAGTGAAACCAAGGAGTGTAAAGCTTTCTGCTACAAATACTGCATCTCTAAATAACTACCTGAGGAACTCCCCACCCCATGAGCAGGTTATTCCATTAATTCTCTACTCGGGGATTCCTGTGCCTTCTGCTGAAGCATCTCAGACTGGGTACTTGGACTAGCTGGGCCACTAGTCCGATCCTGTGTGGCATTTTGTATGTCCTGTGTCTGTGTATCCATGCATGTTTTGCTGGTGCATAGGCGGGGTGTGCACTGTAGGCAAAGTGTGCACACACGAGTGCCTGAAGTTAGAGTGCATGTGATCTTTTCCACTGGCATTCCCGGGGAAGGGGATAAAATCACATTTGCAGATGCATTGTGGGACGTGCCACTGGTGTTCTTACCGTTCTCGCTACTGTGCATCCAGGGGGCCTTAGAGCTGTCCCCGAGCTTTCTTCCCAATAGCTCCTCCTCCACCTCCATGCTAAAGGAAGGAAACAGTAAGCTGTTTCCCCTTCCCCCTGTTCACCAGCTCTGTGTGGTTTCTTCCAGTGAATCAGAACCGGAGATCCATGAGCAGCACTGGTTCTGGATCGGCTTGAACCGGCGGGATCCTGGAGCAGAGAGGAGCTGGAAGTGGAGCGACGGCCTTGGGGTGAGTGCACATGCGCTTTGCATGGGAACAGATGCCAGACCAGCAATGCCATGAGCTGAGACAAGCAGGGCGACCACATGCTCTGTGGGGATGTCTAAAGACCTCAAAGTGCCGGACACGCTGACTGCAAACCACCATGGACAGAGAGGAGCCACTTCCCCTGTTGCTGAAATGCAGCCACCTCTGGGGTGGTCAACCGCAGCTGTTCAGCCATGCTGTGCAGTAGTTCAAGACAGGAAGTGGCGTCTGCAGGGGTTTTTTTAGGGAGGCAGAAGGTGACAGTTACCCATTTGGTCAGGGCACCACAGAACAGATCCAGGGCTGGTGCAAGCAGGTGTTACTCAAGTGACATTCACAGAGCTTTGCTGATTTGCACCCGCTGAGGGTCTGATCCTCTGACTTGCAAAACGAACTGCGAGCTTTTTACTAACCCCAAGTGGCCAGCACCTTGTTTTTATGTCTCCCTCGGATGATCGCTCACACATCGCCTTGGGAACTGAAAACTGATTTATTGAGACAGGACAATACTGGTAAGACTCCGGGGTCGGCCCCTCATCTCTTCGACAAAGTCCTAGGACTCTCCCCTTCCTCCTGGCTGGCCGGATAGATAGCCACTAGCGGCAGACTGGTGCAATGTCTGAAAGGCATCATGGATAGACCATACAGGCTTGACTTTCCTTTTACCTAATCCAATCGTTTTCAACCTTTTTCATTTATGGACTCTTAAAAATTTTTAAATGGAGGTGCGGATCCCTTTGGAAATCTTTGACATAATCTGTGTTCCCCAAGTTGAAAACCACTGGCCTAATCCTTCATGTCTGATCCTTCTACAGCACAGTGACTGCAGCACTGGGCTTTGAAAGTGATAAAGACACAGAAGTCTCTGCCCCCACCTGACTCTGATTCCGCCATAGGACAGCTACTGGGGCCACATATTAGATAAAGGGCTGAATAAATTTTTGACCCCTATTAGCAGTTGCAATCCTATTTCCCTGTGCCGTGCATGCAAAATGGATGGAAAGCACAACTGTCCTGACCTGGAACTTTTCACACCTACTTTTGCACAGATGCAAATGACTTCCCAAGGTGTAGGGCAGAAGGGATGAGGCTGAGATGGGGCAAACATTTCTTGCGCTGCTGCTGGGATTAGCTGGGCACTGTGGGGTGCAGCGCTACACAGCTGGCCAGGTGCATTATTGGAGGGGTTTGCTCACATCTGAAGCATCAGGCACTGGCTGTGCTTCAAGTTAGAATGTCATCGTGCTATAGATGGATCAACCTCCAATCCGTTGCATCGGGGAACCAGACAATAAGGGCCAATTATCCAGCCCAGTGGGGTGACTCCAGTTCCCGTGAGTTTGCAGGCGCTAACTCTGCCCATCTTTCCCGGCTCCCAGTTTTTCTACCACAACTTTGACCGCAGTAACCACGACGATGACGACATCCGTAACTGTGCCGTGCTGGACCTGGCGTCCTTGCAGTGGATGCCCATGCAGTGTGACTCACAGCTGGACTGGATCTGCAAACTGCCTAAAGGTAACGGGGAGAGACGCACAAGGCGGTGGCAGGGCAGACGGAGCGTGCAGTGCATTCCGTCTGCTGATCTCAGAGCACTGCACAGACATGGGCGAGTTCAGCCTCCAGCACCCACTGTGAGGTAGGAAAGGGATCTGACGGGGGCTCCCTGGGGCTGCTTGTTTGGAGTCTGTCACCAAGGCAGCATAGGGAGTTTTCTCTGCCTGAGATGGAGCCGCTTCTTTCTGGATTTAATCCAGGCAATGTCAACACTGCAAAAATAAGGGTGTTTTTAACGCGGGTGAAGAAAGGGGAACTTAGCGGCTCAATTTAAAGCCTAGACAGGAGCCTGGTGCTGAACTCAGCCAGGTAACCCAAGTTGAAAGCCGAGTTGTTGTGTCTTCACTGCTGTGTTAACCTGAGTGAGTTATCCCGAGTCAAAAATGCCCGTTTTGCAGTGTAGACATACCCCAAGCCTTCCTGGCCAGAGCTGACGTCTTGCTGGTGAGCATTTATAGCTGCATTTGCGGAGGAAACGTTCTGCCTTCGGAATGCACCAGATTGAGGCAAGGGGGGAAAAAACCCCAAACATCCCTCCCAAAACACTGCACCGCCCCACACAATGAGAGAGAGGAGGATTGAGAAGATGGAACCCATGTGACAGATGTCAGTCACGTGGCTCAAAGCAAGACCAGGAGTTACAGTGACAAGAACCTGGATAGTCTGGCATAGCACCAAACTGCTGGTGTGTTTGAAAAATGCTGATTCCCCTCTCCCGCCCCCACCCAGTCCTGTCAACACACTGACAGCCCTAAGGAGCGGAATCTAAATATTTTCAGCAAATGCACTTAAGTGTGTTTGCCAAGCCGTTCGGGTTATTTTTTATGAGAAAGTAGTTTTGTTTCAATGGGAAAACCCATGAATTCATTCCTCTGATCTGCGTATGACCCTGCACAGAGGCAGAGTTGCTGGGGAGGCATCATTTCATGGGGATCCTTTGTTAAAATGTTGGCTGTCCATCACTCTAACCAGTTTTAATCCTAGTGAGCCCACATGGCAGTTTGGGACAGGAAGTGAAGACAGATCCTTTGTCCATTTGTATACAGTGGCTGAAATTTTCAAACCTGTGAAGGAGTTTTGGACCAGATCCCTGGACAGCCTTTGAAATAAGGAGGACTTGGTTATGACTCAGTGGTTTAAGGATCTATCGAATTTCTTGCTTAGAGCAGGGATTCAGCCTGGTGGTTTGTGTGACATATATAGTGCAGTCTCCTGAAACTTGCAGCACACAACCAGTGAGGAGAGGTTGAGTTTTCTGAAATATACATTGCACCGCAGAAAAACCTGTGAGCAGTCCAGAGCATTTTAGAGTTAGGAAATTCCAGAGTTAAAGTTTCCTGTGCAACCTTAATTCAGCCCCGTTATGTAGCTGCATTATGAAACAGTCTTTAATTATGTGGTCACACACTTTGTTTTCCACAGGGCCCTGCTGCAATCAGGGCACAAGATAGTGCTCACTGCATGAGCAGCTCTTCGGTATTCATTTTTAACCTGATCACTCAGGCTTTATTTAATAACAGTAATAAACACTGTATCTTTTATCCAGTGCTTTTCACCCACTGAGCTCAGAGCACCTTACTAAGAAGATCAATATCGTTATCCTCATTTTACAGATGGGGAAATGGAGGCACACGGCAGGGTAGTAACTTGTCCAAGGTCACCCAGCAAAGCAGTGGCAGGGCCAGGAATTGAACCCAGTCTCCTGAGTCCCAGTCCCATCCACTAGGCTGCACCGCCTCCCATCATGGCACACCATCCAAACTCAGCTCTGAATACAGAATTAATTTCCTCCAGGGCTTTTCTGCGACACACAGCAGCGCTATGTCTGAGTGATTCACAGATGATACTGAATTTATTCTCTCAGCGCCTCTGAGAGGAAAGGTGGTGCTGTCCCCATTTCCCTGTTGGGGTCCTGAGGGGCACAGAAATATTGAGGTCAGTTGTAGCAGGCATGCATATAATGACAGTAGTTGGGGTGTGGTCAGTCTCATTACAGTAAGGCTGTAAAATGATTTCCATTGTCAACCCCCCACCTCTCTGTGTTCACACGCTCGTATCGCTCTCAGATGTTCACCTCCGGGGCTGGGCATGGTTCAGATTTGGCTTCGGCATAAAGGTGATTTTTCTCTTTCGAGCCAAATCCCTTCCACTGTTGGAGTTACAACAGGATGGAAAATAACCCATTTCTCCCACTGTTAATGGAAGAATCTACACCCTCTTTTTTGAGGCCTCTCCAGCAAAGGTAACTTACGCTTGAAATTTATGATGAGCTTAGTTGCCCTGAAGGACTAATGTCTAAACTTGTTAGGGAAGTTTGGGGCAGACGGAAGCTTACAGATAAATGAGATTTAAGTGGTTACAAAACATTTCTAAGCTTTATTATTTTTTTAGTTATGTTTATAGCAGATTCTGAGTGTGTATGTGTGTGTGTAATGGGCTTCTGGAGTGCGTGTGTGTCGGGGGACGAGCATGTGTAGATAGACTAGAAAACCTGTTCTAAATATACATCTGTGCAGGCCCACAACTCCTCTGCCTTTAAGTCTGAATTGTTATTGAAGGTTCCTGGTGGTGCTTATTTATAGGCATCCTCAGAACCCTTAGAGAGCAGAAGAGATGGTGTTGCTTGATGCACTTTTGTCTCTTTGATCTTCCCAGTGCTTTGCACGCCTTCAGACAGAATAGCAAATCTGGGGGCTTCTGAGGACACTGCTGCTAAAGAAAAAACTGATTTGCAGGCTGGCTGAGGGGACTGAGTCTGGCACGTGGAATCTTTCATGTTTGGAGTCTGGCTTGCGCTCCAGGGCAGGTTTGCACAGGCCCAGCGTCATTACCAGCAATCTGAGAGCTCCTCCGTGGCCTGTCTTCAAAGTGTCGGGAGCCTCGGTCCAGTTGCTAAATGGCTCATATCTCCAATAGACACCAAGGGGCACATTTTTCCAAAGAGCTCAGTTCAGTCTTAGGCAGCCAAACGAGGGCTAGATTTTCCCCCGACTCCTCACCCCTAGTCCCCTGCCCATGGTGAGAGTTAGGGCCAGATTTTTCACGAGGCCTCCGCACGTTGGATGCCGGGCCATTGGGAAAAGCTGGCCACAGCTGGGAGCGCTGGGAGCTTTTGAATTCTGGCCTGCGTGACTCCCAGTCAGGGCTGTGTGAAGCTGCTGTTGTCCATGTAATGGTTCCCCATGATGGGGGGCGTCCCTCTCCAGGGATGTCAGTCTTGCACCTTTCACTAGCTCCAAATTCATGAAATAAAAATTCCCCTTCTCCCTCCCATCACCGCAGACCCCCTGCATGCGCGAACAGCTGCTGTGGTGCTATGGTATCCCCAGGATTAGAAGTTCTTATCCATAGGTATCCCCCGCCCTGATGCTGGACAGCAGAGCGCGAGAATGTCAGCAGGCTCCGGAAGCAGGTGATCCATAATTCAGAAGTGGTATGAAAACCAGAGGAAGCCGCTGCCAGCCAAAACCACTTGGCTCGGGGAGTTGCTTTTATTTCATTGAAATCAGGCTGAGCGGGTTCTTCAGATGTGGCACAGGCCTGAACGTAAAGAAGGAAAGCGTCTTCCTTACAGGCACTGGAGCTGCTGAGGCAGGAGCTGAACTGAATTGGGGAGCATCGCTCATCCCTCCCTCACCCCCCTTCTCTGTGTTTGAACAGGTGCCAACGTGAAGGAGCCGGAGATCCCCACCCAAGGTGCGTCATTGAATCATCTTCCGGAGATTTCCATATGCGCTGGGATCTCTTCGCATGCCCTGCTGCCTGCCTCCCCCGATGAGCGTGTGTGTATGTGTGTGTGTGTGTGTGCGTCTGGGAAGAGTCTGCCTCTTGTGTGCATCGCCCCTGTTTGCATCCACCTTGCGTGACCATGCCGGTCCAACAAAGCATCTGTCTCCCCTGTGTGGACGTGTCCATCCTCCCGTGGTGCCTCCCACCCAGTGACATTAATGAACGAAGCCTCAAAAACCCCATGTCCCCATGTAACAAGGACAACACAGCGCCTGCCCTTCCTTCTGCAGGCGAACTCCCGTTGAGTGCACGGGGAGCTTTGTCTGTCAGGTGTGCGCTGCTCCCCCACCCCGGAGGTTTACCCACACCATAGGTTTGCTCAGCCTTGGCCTGGATGTCCCTGCCATTCAGTAAGGACCAGCAGCCGCGCAGTGCCAGAAAGGGGGGATGGCATTGGTGGATCAATGCCCTCAGTCACAAACACAGATTGATCCCATTGGGGAGCAACCCAGGGCACCCTTGGACTCGCTCCATGCCCAGGAGCCATGGGCTAACTGCCCACCTCGTGAGCCCCAGCTTGAAATGCAAGGGAGATGCCAAAGTGCAAGGCGTTTGCCTTCGGCCTCACCCCTGAATGTGCCTTCGTCAGCGTGATCCGATCACCAGGCGGCGTGGCTTAGAGCATCTGCCCCAGAACCCCAGGGTGGGGTGGAAGAGCCGCGCAGAATCAGCGGAGCAGGGAGGCAAGGTGTGAGGGCTGGAATAGCAGGGCATGCTGCAGGGCAGGACGGAAGTGCATCGGCAGAGCTGGGGGGCCCAGCAGCAGAGACCCGCTGCAAGGCAGGAATAAGGGAAATGGGCAGAACTGCCAAGGGAGTGGTGAAGGCAAGGCTGCAATAGCACGGGCTGTGTCACTGAGGCTTGAGGGCCAGCAGCAGAGCTGGGGGAGGAGAGCCAGGAGTGGACTTGCGCAGGATGCTGGAGATCAGAGTTGAGGGGCCTGAGCAGAGCTGTGGGGAGATCCCAGAGCTGGAACAGCCGGAGAGGCTGCAGATCAGGTGTGAGGGGCACTGGTAGAGCTGCCATGGGGAAGCTCGCATGGCATATGCTCCGCTATTTGTTGGCACTGTCAGGTTGTCACAGTATTAAAATGTCTCCAGCTTGTGGCAAGAGTGACAGATGCAAAGGGAACTGTACAGGGGGCTGCTGATGGGTCTGTTCCCCTGAGAGCAGATTCTCTCCTCACTCCATCACTGCTTTCCCTGGCTGCCCGCTCGCCAGCTTGTCTGTGCTTCTGTGTCCGCAGGCAGCAAAGAGTGGGTGAAATACCAGGACGCAGAATACAAATTCTTTGAGCATCACTCAACCTGGGTGCAGGCTCAGCGGATCTGCACCTGGTTTCAAGCTGAGCTAGTGTCTGTTCATAGCCAAGCCGAGCTGGATTTTTTGGGCCAGAGCCTGAAGAAGGTAGGAGAACTAGGTGCTACTGGGGCACCCTTGGGTCATTGTCGGACAACTGCGTGTCCCTGAGTGGAAAGCAGGTCTGCACAGTTGTGGAAAATGCTCCCTTCCATTCATCAAAGCCAGAGCAGGGCTGCAAGGGTGTAATTTCACAGTGCATCAGCTGACGCCAGCAGAGTTACTGGATTTACCCCAGTGTAACTGAGTAGTCAGATTCTGGCTTGGCCTTAGGGCTGTGGTGCATTGCACTGGCTGGTGCATTGCACTACCTAGTTCATGAAGCCACTGATTGGCATGAGCAAAAGCATCTCATTGTTCCCCCCAAGCTGCTGCATGAAGAGAAGGAAGGAGGAGGTGGGTGGGTGGGTACTGAGCATCTTCCTCTGCTGAGAAAGGCGCTGCAGGATCCGGCTCCTCACCCAGCTCCTGCAATAGCCACGGGGCACCTGTGCCAGGTTCTAGGCCTGGGGAAAGCCTGGAGAAACTGCTGGCCGCAGCCCAGACTGAGGGTCGGGCTCAGGCAGTTCCTGAAGCCCTGGCTGGAGAAGGCAGTCGCCGAATGGGACGGTGCTGGATTTGCTCTTCTCTTGGCTCTGTCTTTGACGCTGACATGGCTCATGTTTGGATTTCCCAGTTCTCCAGGGGCCAGGAGCAGCACTGGTGGATTGGGCTGCACACCTATGAAAACGATGGGCGATTCAAGTAAGTCTCTCCCCCACTTCCCTTAGTCTGGGGTCTGCACTGGGCGCTGCCTGACCTGGGTGTGGAATAGGAGCTCCAGCCGCATGCTTGAGCTGGTCTGCCAGTGCCACCAGCAGAGGGCAATAGTGCTAGCTGTCCACGCGGCTCGTTCCTGGTCCCATCTCCACTGCGGGCAGGGACTGGGCTCCCCTGGGCTTGGGTGGGAGCAGAATGACTCCTCAGCTGTTCCACCCCACTCGCAGCTTTGAAGCCCGCTCTCTGGATTAGAAGTGGCCCACACTGGGTGAGGGGATCCAGCTGAATGGGCAGCAGCAGGGGGCACAGGGAGAGCTGCCTGGCAAGGAGCATGTGCTGCAGGAATCCTGCCATCCGCTGGCTCTGGCCATTCTGCTTCTCAGAGCCTGCCTATTCTGTAGCCTCGTCTCCCACTCGCTTTACCCCCGCCCCCTTCCACGGGCAGCCATTGACCCTTCCCACCCTGGCCTTCCCCAGGTGGTCCGACGGCTCCCTCCTGAACTTCATTTCCTGGGCACCGGGCAAGCCGCGGCCAATCAGCAAGGAGAAGAAGTGCGTGTACGTGACGGCCAGCAGAGGTGAGAGGTTTGTACGTGTTAGGCGAATGGCCGTGCTCTCGGAGCACTGATGGGAGGAGCTAAGACATAGACATGGTGGGGAGCCAACATTTTCGTAAGTGGCCTCTGATTTTTTTGGGTGCCTCTGCCTGATTTTCAGAGGTGCTTTCACCAGTGAAGTCAACGGGAGCTGTGGGTGCCAGGAGAGTCAGCCCTGGGGGAATCTTTAGGGGTGGGCACTAAGTGGCTTGCCCAGCAAGTCGCTGGCAGAGCTGGGAATTGAGTCCTGACTCCAAGTCCCTTGCTCTGACTAATCCAGCCAGTATCCCAGTTACCCACCATGAACTGTGCATGTGAGTCCTACATGGCAGATGCCTCCTACACACCCATCCCCTCTGCACACACCCGGTACAGATGGATCAAACTGAGATTAATATTCGAGGTAGCTGGTGTGCGGGAGGCACCAAGGTCATTGCAATAGCAAAGCCCCTTTCACGACCTACCTGGAAGGGGCTTTGCTCTTGCAATGACCTTGTCGAGAAAAATCGCATGTTCTCCTTTTTCTCTGAAGAGGACTGGGGGGACCAGAAGTGTCTGACTGCTCTGCCGTATATCTGCAAACGGAGTAATGCCACCGCTGTGAAGCCCTCTCTGCCACCACTGCCCTCACCTGTTCCCGGCGGCTGCGCACGGGGCTGGATCCCATTCATCAACAAGGTATTCCAGGAGGCCTGCAGCCGCAGCGTCCACCTGTCTTGTCTGTCTCCCCCACGCGTGTCTGCTTACATTTCCGCAGATCTCTGCACTTGTGCAACGTTCCCAGGATCTTCCAGGTGTGGTTTTAGGACTCTCTAAGGGCAGCATTGCTGGGGCTTTCCATGATCTGGCTGTGGGACTGAGGAAAGTGAAATACTACATGGGGCACGGGAACAGGAGAGGGAGTTGTGTGTTTGTGCATACATGTAGAAGAGAGTATTATGTGTGTGTGTAGGTAAGTGGGGAGGATACAGGGTGTTTGTGGCAGAAGGGGTCTGTGGGCAGTCAGGGAAAGGTGGGAGTTAAGGTGGTGAATAAGTGTGTCTGTGTGCGTGTTTGTCAGGGTAGAATGGCAGGGGTCATTCCTATTCTGTTTGTCCAGCACCTAGCCCATCAGGATTCTGGTCTGTAACTGGGCTCCTGGGTGTGCAGTAATACAGCTAGTCATTCAGACACATTCCCAGGAGCGTAAGGAAGGGGAGCAGGCAGGAAGGTGAAGAGAAGGCAGGAAGGTGCAGAGAAGGCAGGGAGGTGGGTGGGCGCGTTTCTCACTGGGTTGGGAAATGCCCCCTGAATGTGTCTCTCGTCTGCTCTTGGGCCTTGCCCAGTGTTTCAGCATCAAGGGCCATGACAAGGCCGAGCAGGTGAAGTGGCAGGAAGCGAAGCAAGCATGTGAGAGCCAGGGCGCAGTGCTGGCCACCATCTCCAACCACCTAGAGCAAGGTAGGGCGTCCCCCTGGGCCTCTCTTCTTCTGCCAGGGCTGGGCCATTTCAGGGCCTTGTGTCACAGGACCCCAAGGGCTGCCTGTGAGGAGCTTGGTCTAACAGCCCTGCTGTGGCCCCAAGACCAGCCAGGTGCAGAGGCTGCAGACGAAGGGGTCAGGAGCACGCACAGTGACCCGTGACTCCGCCACTGATCAGCTGGTTCCCTCCTTCCCCTGTGTTTTCATCTTTCAGCTTTTATAACATCCATCCTTCCTAATGTGACCTTTAACCTTTGGCTCGGCCTCCACGACGCCAAGCAGGAGTTCCAGTGGGTGGAATCGGAACCTCTCCGATACGTCAACTGGGCCCCGGGAGAGCCCTCCGGGTATGGCACCTCCACACCCAATGACAAACCGGTGAGCGACTTTCTCTCTGGACTAGCCCAGCCCATTGCTTTCAGCCTGGCTGCCTGGGCGTGGGTGGAAGGTAGGAATTCCCAGATTGGAGCCCAGCTAGCCCAGGAATCCAACAGTGGCCGGCTTCCGAGGGATGGCCGGAACCCTGCAGATAATCTACCCCCAGGCAGGGCTCCTCCTGATCCTTGAGAGGTTTGCTGAAGTCCTGAGGTTTTATCTTCCGGGCACTGGCCAGCAGGTCTCCGTCCTGGCAGCTCTGCTGGGCTAAAAGAGGAGAGGTGACTGTCGGCACCTCTCTGCAGGATGTGAAGGCTCAGGCTGGGAGAGGAGCCATTGCTAGCAGCCGGGAGTCTGGGATGAACAGTGGGCAAAGGGAAACATGGGTGGGATGCTGGGAAATGGGTCCTGACGGCACACGCTGTCGGGCTGGGGAGGGAGCCCTGCCTCTTGGGAGGTTCAAAAGGGGACTGGACAGAGGGGAGAATACACCATAGGGGTCAGCCTGCATTGGGGGTGGGGTAGGGCAGTGTCCCTCTCTAGCTACTGTCTCTCTCACCGGGCTGCTGCCAGAGCAGATAAACGGGGTCTGGAGGTCTGGGAGATAGGTAGGAGCAGGGTGCCCAATGGCACTCTACAGGCTGGATCCCTGGCTGCATTCGGCACTCTAGGGGAGGGGAGGGGGGTTTATGGCCCATCCCAGGCCAGAGGCCGGCAGCAGCTTGGTTTGGCTCCTGGCACCACTTAGTGCGTCTTCAGGTGGCTGCCGCAGCAGGAAGGGAGCCGACATTTGGCAGTGCTCTGGCCACACTGGGAGAGGGCGCCATGGAGCTGGCCTGCCCAGCCAGCCAGAATGTGGAGCCAGGATCCTTTCCACTCCCAGGGGATGGGTCAGGGATACCACTCCTCGGACTGATAACCCCGGCCACACCTCCACCTGTACCCCAGAGACACAGCCCAGCTGGTCGTCTCCCCCCAGCAGGAACGTAGGACCCGGGGCAGCTGTGGCACAAGGGGAGTTGCATGCGCCTAGGACAGATGCTCACTGTGGAATGTCGAGCCAAGCAGGGCGCAGCGCCCGCTGGGGGCTTTCGACTGCTCTGCGCGTCAGCACGCAGAGCTGCCTTTGCTGCCCGGGCCGCCGCCCCGCTCCTCCGAGCTGACCGCGCCGGCTTCTGTTTTGCAGATTAACTGCGTGCTGGTTTGGCACGGCTCCCCTCCCCACTTCACCGGCCGCTGGGATGACAGGAACTGCCTGGAGGAGAAGCATGGCTACGTCTGCCAGCGGAGCATAGGTAGGGGAGAGGAGCCCACAGCATCTACTGCAGAGAAGGCGGGGCGGGTTCAGGTCAGAAACGAGCCCTGTAACTGGCCCCCAGTGCCCGGGCATCACGGCCCCATACGTGGGTCACTGTCTGCAGCTGGGCTTTGCTGGTGCCAGATCAGCTCTGTGCCTGGCTGTCAGCATCCCGCTTCTCTGGGCAGCGTGCGCTGTGCCTGGGATCTCTGGTACCCGCCCCACTTGTGGGGCCGACAGTCCAAATCCTCTTGTCAGGCAAGCCAGTGTGCTGGGGAAACGATCGGTGCGGGGTGCTAGGGAAAGGACGGTGCCAGGCTGTCGTGGGCTGGCACGTCCATCAGGCTGTGTGTGTGGGCAGCATCCTGGGGACCGGATCCTGATGTGCTTAAACAGTCACAACCATGAGACTCTGAAGGCTCCGTGGTGTCCCGGGCTGGGACTCCCCCACCCACCCATACTTCTCAGCCTGGCTCCTTGTTTGAACAGAAACCTGTCGTAGGCGGCTGCCTTCTCTCCTGGTGCTGGTTGTCGCCTGCCGTGGGGGTGGGGCATGTTGCTGTCAGTTCGGCGGCGTGTTTTGCCCAGCAAGATGCCTGCCCTGAGCGGGTGCGACAAATAGTTACTCCCAGGGGCATTTTCCCGAGGCCCACTCCCATGCTGGCATGGGACGCCTTGCGGCAGTGCAGAGAGAGATTCTGGACAGAGATCTGACCGCATCTCTTTCCTCCTCTAGACCCAACTCTGAGCTCATCCCGGACCGGCTCCCTCCCCTCCCCCAGCTCCCCCCTCTCCTACCTCAACAGCACCTACCGCATCCTACAGAAACCTCTCAAGTGGCAGGAGGCCCTGCTGCTGTGTGAGACCCGCAACGCTACGCTGGCCAGCGTGCTGGATCCCTACACCCAGGCCTACCTCACCCAGGCCATCAGCGGCTTGCGGGCCCCTCTCTGGATCGGCCTGGCCAACGAGGAGGTAGGAGGGAGGGGCTCGTCCCCTCAAGGGCCAGCGGGGGCGGGGAGGGGTTGTGCTCTGAATTGCCTCTGAGCCTTGTCGGTGGTTTCCAGGGAGGCCGGAGCTATTCGTGGCTCACCGAAGAGAGCCTGACCTATGCCAACTGGCAGGACGGGGAGCCTCGGCAGGTCACGGGCTGCTCATATGTGGACGCGGATGGGACGTGGCGGACGGCCGGCTGTGACACCAAATTGCAAGGGGCTATCTGCAAGGCCAACACGGGTGTGTGCGCCGGCCTCCTGGGAGCAGAGGAGACACGGTGGAAGTGCGGGGAAGAAGCCCAGTGGGCACCCCTGGGCAGCTGCAGACCGCGGGCTATGGCTTCTGAGCCCCTGGCTGGGGGGGTTGCAGGCCGAGCAGCAAGAATCCATCCGGGGAGCGCACGGTGTGGCAGCTGCCCTGCAGTGCTTCCTAGGGACCCAGATGGACTGGCTGGGCAGGAAGGTGTCCCAGGCATGGCCTGTGCCTTCTCTTGCTCATGCCCGCTGCAAACCCCCCTCCCCTTGCCCACCCATGCAAGGCAGGGCACAGACAAGACCTAAACTCCAGTGTTGGTGGGTCATCAGTAATGCTCCTGCTTGCAATGTTTCCCTGGAAAGAGCTGCTTGGTCTCCTCTCTCTCCCTTGGGGTGCTCTCTCCTGATCCAGCCTCAGCTGTTTGGCGGCACCCCCAAGGGAGGGCGGAGAGCACCAAGCAGGCAGCGGCCTCAGGGAAGGGGCGGAACGGAGGTAGGAAGACACGGAGTGAGGATGTGGCTTTGGGGGAGAGGGGCGGGGCAGAGAGGGGATGGAGTGGAGAACCTCCAGGGAAAAGAAAAACTCCTTACCCAGACGTCGGTTCCTTTGCAGGGTCCCCCCTGTCACACAAGTGGAGTTACAGGGGGAGCTGCCCCAAGTCGCTGGAGGATTCCTCCTGGATCCCCTTTAGGAATCACTGCTACACTTTCCACATGGAGGTCACTCTTGGGCAGAAGGATGCCATGAAGAGATGCCAGAAAGGTACAAACAAGGTTCGCGTGCAGCGAGCCCCATCATGCGAGCCTAGGAGTATGAAATGGTTACATCCCCTTCGATTAAGGGGTCCACGTGCTGCCCAGGCAGGATTGTTCCCTGGAACGTGCCTGCCGGTGAATTGCCCAGTTCACTTCAAATACCCCAAGCCGTGCAGCTTCCACCCCATTCCACAGACTCCAGCCCTTCCGTCAGTATAAATTAACTTTCATCCCCCTTGCTCCTGGCCCAATGCCCTTGTGTATCTGTGTCCTAGGTGCTTCCCGGCTGTGGGGCAGGCCCTCAGCTGGTGTAAATTGTCAAGCTCGGATGACCTCTGTGGGACGTTTCAGGCATTTTGCACCAGCCGAGGCTCTGCACGCTCACACTGATGATCTGTGGAACCATTGCTGGGCGTTGGACCTACTTAAACAAAGGTCTGGTCTCAGCAAAGCGAGCAGGGGGACCACTGGGAGCAAGAGCCAGCACCTGCAGGCTGCGCTTCCCTTCCTCTGAGCGGCCGGCCCCATAACATTCCTGGCTGATGTGCCTTTTCCTCCGCAGCCGGCAGCACAGTGCTGTCCATCCAGGACGAGACGGAGAACGTGTTCATTTGGGAGCATCTCCAAGCCTATGAGAGCCAGTCCAAGGGCGCCTGGTTGGGGATGACGTTTAACCCCAAAGGTATAAGAAACACATGGCAGAGGCAGCGATTTGTCTGGCTCCAGGGTGTTTAGAAACTGGAGAGGTTGGAGCAGCGCTTCTGACTTCACTGCAGATCGCTGGTGGCAGGAGGCGGCATGGCCCCATGGGTGGAGTACTGGACTGGGAGTCAGGAGTGCTCGGCCCTGTTCCTGGCTCGTCCGTTATTTGCCTCAGTTTTCCTGTCTGCACAATGGGGATAATGGCACTGCCGCTCCTGCGCCGATGTGCTTGGAGATCTACAGAGGGGAATCGCTAGATCTGGGCTCATGGCTACTGTCCCCAGCGATGCACTGCGGCCAATGAGCGCTCAGGGAATTTCATGTGTCAAAGAGCCTGTGCACATGGAAGCCAGGCCCTCTCTTGTAGGCGCTGTCACCCAGTTCTCCGGGGGAAGACGTGTCTTCTGCATGCAATGGCCTGCAGAGCTCTAGGCGCTTTGGGGTAGATGGGTTTGCTGCATCAGTCCCAGGGGAAGTGAGACTAAGGTGTGGCTGGACATTTGCCAGTCTCCCTCGGGAGAGCTTAGCATGGGACAGCATCTCCTACCTGCCTGGATCACGTGCAGAGCTAATCTAAGGAGGTCTGCAGGCCACACTGGACACGGTGCTGGGATTCAGCACAGTTTTCCAGGGCTGCTAACTGCAGCCCATGTTGCTCTGCAATGCAGCTCATAGCCGCCCCGGACTTTGGAGACAACCAGTCCCCACATTCAACGTGGCCAGGCCACTCAGCTCATCCTGCTGGAACCTCTAGGCTCTGCCGGCGGCTGCTTAGATCAGCAGAGAGCATTGGAGTCTGGGAACTGTAGCATCAACTGTCTGCTCCGTCATACCGAAAACGAAGGCAGCAGCTGCAGGCTCCCATGTAATGCCTGGCAAGGCACTAGCCCCGCTGCTCTCAGCGGGGCCAGGTCCTGGCTCCCCTTGCAGCCCTGGGTGATAGTTTCTTCCCTTCTCGTAGGAGGCACCTTGGTTTGGCACGACAACACGGTCATGAACTACTCCAACTGGGGCCAGCACGACACTGGGCCTAGCATGCTCAGCCAGAACAGCTGCTACTGGATCCAGAGCAGTAACGGGGTGTGGCACCTGGGCTCCTGCTCTAATGTCACCATGGGGGTCATTTGTAAGATCCCCCGAGGTACGAGGCTGACTTGGCTGGGGAGCTTCCACTTCAGACTAAGAAAGAGTTTGAGATCGAGAGACCCTCCTGCCCATTCAGAGTAAATCGCTCTGGGGCTCAGGCGCGGTCAAGGTATCATGGGTCGATTTTCTGCCTCTGGGATGTGGCCTCAGATCTTGGTTAGAGGAGTTTGGGTAGGGGCATGGTACTTCATAGCACCTTGTCCTCCGCACCCAGCGTGCAGCTCCGTGCAGTTGCCAGCCTCTGCTCCGGAGAAGTGCAGGATTGATGTGGTAAGAGCGGAGACAGGTCAGATTGAATGGTAATAGCAGAGCTGCGCGTGGGGAATAGCAGATCAGGACTGAGGTGCATCAGCAGAGCTGAGTGGGGACCCAGGGCTGGAATAGCCGGGGCTGTGGGGTAGGATTGAGGGGCTCGGCGGGTGTGGGGCAGGCTCAGCGGGTGCCAGGGACTCGGGTGCAGGGCAGGCTCTGAGTATCCAGGTTAATGCCAGTCCAGGAAGGGAGATGGGGCAGTGCCTAGACTGGGCACATATTCTGTACTGCAGCAGCCATTTGACCCAGCTGTAGCAGGCAGGGTTGGGCGCAGCGGGGAAAGACACCATTCCCCACTGGCAGTAATGGGGCTGGAAAGAAGAACACTCTGGCAGGCTACTGATCTGTCTCTCTCTCTCCATTCCCCTTGCAGTTGAGGAGAGCAGCTTCTCCCGATCAGGTGAGTGGCACAGCAGGGTCACAGATCAACATGGGCACACGGAGGGCCTTGTCCTTGTCCAGCCCCAGCTCCAGGGGTTGTAGGGACAAAGGGAGTACCAAGGCCTGGCAGCCTGGTTCCTATTAATACCAGCAGAAGTAATGGTGTTTGCCACCTGCCGCTGCGCTCCTATCTTGGCAGGCTGGCCAAGGTCGCCTTTGGGTTAGGAGCTTTCCCTGTGAAATCCCCAGGGCAGGGGCCACACTTGATTTCTGTGGCTGGAGACTGTGAGCACACCGCTCCCTTGCTGCTGTCATTCCCCTCCTAGAAAGAGAGGAAAGGCTTGCATCAGCTGTTGGGTGTCCAGGTGCTGCAGGTTGGCAGTGAGGAGTACGGCACATTGAGGGGAACCAGGCAGGAGAGATGTCCCCTCGGAGAGCCAAGCACTACAGCCATGGAAAAGGATGGCCCCCCTCAGCCCTCCTGGGAACCATCTCTGCTTTGGGGGCTTAGTCATGGGAGCTGTCTCTGTTGCAGTGACCTGCTCTACCCCTCTTATGAGCTAGAGAAGCCTAACCCACGTGTGGGGGAAGGTTTGCAGGGCCTAAGCACAGGACTGGGGGACAGGACACCTGGGTCCTATGCCCTGCTCTGCCACCGACCTGTCTGTGGTGACCTTGGGCAAGCCCATTCCTCTTGCTGTGCTTCACCTTCCCCTCAGTTCAGTGGAGACGGGGACTGGGATTGGGCCTAGTGGTGTGGGTTTCATGTGCTTTTTCCCCTCTCCCTCAGCTCTCCCAGATAACACGACCGCCATCGCCGTGGTTGTCCTCTCAGCGCTAGCGCTGTGCGCTTTGGTCGCCCTCGCCGTCTACCTGTACAAGCGCCGGCGAAGCTCTGAGCGGGGAGCCTTTGAGAGCGCCCGCTACAGCCGCACCACCTCCAACCCCAGCGAGTCTGCCGAGAAGAACATTCTGGTGTCTGACATGGAGATGAACGAACAGCAAGACTAATGGGGGGCACCTTGGGGGGAAGGGGGAGGGACTGAGAGTACCAGGCACACTATCTCCACACCAAATTCACAAGGTCAGCAAAGGACAACAGCAGAATCACTGCGGCTGGGACAGGGAAGAAGAGCCAAAGGAGGTCTGGGGTGGAACGAGGGCCTTTGTCACCAGGAAATCCAACACGGGGACAGCAGCATCTCCCTCTCACATCCCCTGGGAGGCATAAAGCCGCCCCATCTGTTCCGCGGATGGCAGGATTTGCAGCACCCATGAGAGTTCAGGGGAAGGCAGTCTCTAAGCCGCAGGGGGAGAGCAGAGCATCACCCACTTAGAGCCTTTCAGAGACCTACACAGGAGCCAAGACACCTGCAACCGTGAGATACTAATAGCCATGAGCATTTAGGGCCATTATGTGGCTCTCTGGACTGGCTCCCCTGAGGCCACATAGGAGACAGGATGGTGGCTACAGAGAAATTCCTTCCAGGTGAGAGGTCTCTAACTCAACCCTTCCCCCTTCATGTATCCAGGTGGGAGGCCCCCCAAGCATCTGTCTGAGCTATTTCATCACACTTCCCTGGGTTACTGCTGCACAGACCCTTTCTCCAGCCTTCTCTCAGTTAGCAGAGCATGGTGTCGGCCCACATCCCCTTCAGCAATGGCAGCATGGGCATCCCACTAACTCCCCTGGGATCAGATCAGAGGCCCTTCTTTCCCATCCCTCCACCAATGCAAAGGCGTGAGCCCTCCCTTCTCTTCTAGCGCTGTGTGTGATCGGGCGGGGAGGGGAGAGCTGCAAGGGAATGGTTTTCCACCTCCCACCCTGTCCTTTCTCCTGCCACTTCTCATCATGTCATGGTGCCATTATATTTATTCCATAGGGGGTCAGAGACGGAATCCCTTGCCCATCCGCATCCCCACTTCTCCTCTTGCGTGGACTCAGACAGATCCATGGCCTCCATGCCTGAATGATTTAGAGAACTGGAAAAGGAGCTGACCCGCTCTGTCTCGTGTGCCAATAAGTGGCTTATGTCCAAAGCTGATAGGCTACCAAGCAGCCTGGTCAGTGTTGGTTTGATTGCAGATTTCTGACGGGAAGCTCAGAGTAAGAAATGAAAGGCCCCTGACTCTACAAAATGTTCCTGTGCCAGCTAAAGACTGGCTACAGAGCTTTCTTACACACAGCAGATGTGTTCATTATACGTTCCTTTAATGCTCTGCCAGAGAAGGTTGACATGCGTTTAAATCAGGTATTTTACACACGCTGCCATTTGGTGGCTGAGCAGTGTAACCGTCTATCATTCCCATTACTTCACCCTTATTAAGTTCTACAATCCTACCATTTACAATATTTAAACTATGACAGTGTCTTTGAAGTTCAGTACATATCAATCTGTTAAGAGCCTCTGAATCATACTGTTCTTCTAAAGACACAACCCAACAATGTAACACTGGGTCATCTGGCTGGCTGTTAGTTGCAGTAACTGGCGGTGGTAGGGTTGGAATCTTTGAGGAGTCATTTTACATCTGCCCTGTGCAGAGTTTGCTCTGTTGATTGTTCTTTCTGAGGAACAAAGTGTAGATGTCAACTTTCTGTTGAATTCTCCACGGTTGGTCTCGGTCACACATGATCTGGGTGCTGAATTCTTTTTCTTTATGACAGCCGGAGTTGCCCATCCTTTTCCTCCATCCAATTTGACATGAACAGTCACCAGGTTCTAGACCTGGCAGTTCTCTGAGTGACATTTGTTGTCAAAGTGTTCATAAGTGTTCTTTTAGCCTTTTTATCCCATTTGGCTACTCTCTTCATGTGTGGCCCCTTTGGAAATATGTTCTTTCCCAACGTTGGAACAGAAGTTGTGAGTTGTCTTCCCATAAGGAGATGTGCTGGATTGTATCCAGTAACTGTTGTTGCTGATTTGTGACTCGGAAAAACAATGAATGACTCTTGCTGTAGGATTTTCCTGGCTGGCTGTAGAGCACACTCACCTCTCCATTCGCTTGTGGGTAAGGTGGGTTGCTAGTGATATGATCAAAATCATATTTCATTTGGAATGACTTAAATTCTGTTGCAGTGAATTGTGGTCCACTGTCCATCACTAGCTGTCCTGAAATACCGAAGTGAAAAGTGCACTTCAGTTCTTCGATAACACTGCAACATGTAATGTTTTTCACATACGTTATTTCTATATATCTGGAAAAACAATCCACCATGACCAGGTAATGTCCTCTGAATTCACATAAATCTGTAGCTAGTCTCTTGCCAGGTCTGTCTAGTCAAGATGTCTGTACATTGTATGGTTCAGCATTGTTTCTTAAGTTGATTTGTACTGGATCGCCTCTCAAAAGTCCAATATCATCAAATCATCCATTGAGTTCTTCCACCTTTCTCACTAGGCCTATCATGGCTGCCATGTTGTTTCTGTGGTGAACTGGCCATGCAGTTCAGAATACCACTGTCAGAGCTGTGTCAGGTGACTTGAGCTCTGGGAGGTGTGGAAGGTGATCGTATGTCTCTTCTGACATGACTGTGACATCAGCTCGTGCATCAATTTTAAAGTCAAATCTTGTCACGAATATTCAGTTTCACTCTCCAGGCAAGAGAGTGTCATCATAAGTGGTAGATCCCAGAAACAATGGCTCTTGATTGTCTGTAATATGAATCACCTCCCTGACTGCTTTGGTGCAGCAAATAGCTGGAAAATGTCCATATTTCTTGCATTTATTACACCATGTGCCTCTGGCTGGATATGCATCATCTCTTGGACTTTGTCCACACTGTGTGCATGGTGGCTGGAATTTGTCCCTCTTAGCCTGGAAATTCTTTCTCCTTGCCTCAGGGGTTTTGTGATAATGACTTTTAACACTCAAGTGTCTTTTTACAGTTTCTAAGCCAGTAGTTTTGTCATGTTGATCTGGGTTTTGCTGTTCACCAGATCAGAATGCTTTGCTCTCTCAAGAGCTGTGGCTATAGTTAAATCTCTCTTTAAAAACCTTTTGCAGCAGCTACAATTAATGTGTTAACCCAGTAGCTTGCATGTCTGATATCTTCATGTTTTGCATTTCCAAAATCACAGTTTTCAGCCATTGTATGCAGAGCTCTTTATAAAGCATTCAGCATTTTCCCCTGGTTCTTGAATTCTCTGGTGAAAACAATGCTCTTTCATAACCATATTTCTCTGAGGTATAAAGTAGGCATCACACATAGCCAGAACTCTTTCATAGTGATCTTTGTCTTCAGTAAAGTCAAAGGATTTAAAGATATGGTCTGCCTGTTTCCTCATAGCATAAATTAAAGAAGGTACCTGTATATCATCAGTTTCCTTGTAGTGCTTGGTAGCAATGTGAAACTTGCAAAATATTTTTTTTAGTCTGTCCATTGTGAGGGTTTGTCAAAGCTGAAGTTCTCAAAGTTGCATTGAGATCCTGCAATCTTTTGTTGCTTTGTTCCTTCTATTTGAGAACTTTGTTGCTGTTTTCTTTCTATTCTTATTTTACTCTTGTCTCCAGGTCATGTTCTTCTGTACCAGATATGGACTGGCTACAGAGTTTGCTTATACATACCAGATGTGTTCAGCAGAAGATCCTTTAATGTTCTGCCAGGTATGACTGAGGTTCATTTAAATACAGGTTTCAGAGTAGCAGCCGTGTTAGTCTGTATCCATAAAAAGAGCAGGAGTATTTGTGGCACCTTAGAGACTAATGCATTTATTTCGGCATAATCTTCTATTTAAATACAGTATTTTACACACAGCGCCATCTAATGGCTGAACTGAATAATACAGTTTAGCATACAATTAAACTCGCTGCTCTTCCTCTTCCAGTACTCAGCTGCAGAGATGCCATACTGATAGTTGGGCGGTGGGAGAGGTCTGTCTCTCTGTTCCCCTCCATCCCCAGCATGGACCATTCCATTCCAGCCATTCTGCTGTTAATCTCTGCTGACTTTCAGACCAATCGTGTTTCTTGGGAGAAACAACTCAGAGCATTTAGTTTGTTTTCTGTTGTGTTTGTAATTGGTTGCCTCACTTGGACTGTGATAAAAGGGGTGTGGGGTTGATTTTGGATGTTTGGGTTTTTTAAAAGGAAATGATAGCTTCTCGCTATACTGTATTGAATGCGTGCTGAATATATACCTTTTTTCGCACAGATGGCAGGGGAGTTTGTGGTTGCCTGTTTAATGTGTTAAGTGTAGCTAGGAAGGAGGAAGGCAATGCATGGCCAATACCCTTCTTTCATACTTTTGAGCTGTGCAATAAGAGAAGCCTGAGTTTCCTGGGGAAGAAGCCAGGAATGGAGCTCAGCTTTTCCATTCCAACATCTGGCTTCAGCGACAAACGCTTTGCCAGAGTCGGGATACCTGATGACTGGAGACAGCGAGAGACATTCGGCCCTTGAAGGGTGATCTCTGATAGGAATGGGACGTAAAGGAGGCCTTCAACATCTCTGGAGAAGGACAGCATGCCTCTGCAAGAGACACTTGGTTTTAGCCCTCTGCCTCCAAGGCTTGAATTTTTGTTGCTCTAAAGACAATGGGAAATAGCTAATTTTTTGTTACTCTAATTATTATGGCACCTGTATGAATTTTAAAATTTGTTGATTTCACTTAAGCTGGAAATTAAGTGTTTGTAAAACTGTGTTCCTGGGTGTGTGGTTTTTTGGGGTTTTTTAAAGTTTTTGTCTTTTTTTGGTTTGTTTTTGTTTATTTTGGGTGGTGTCTGAAATCTACCACAATAGTCCACAGTGAGGGGCAATTTACAGACAATGGAACTGTCCCACTTCCATTTCTTTGTTGTGGTTTTCTCTGTGTTTATTTCCTGAGGATTTTTCCAATTCAGAGCTGTTTGTACACATAGACCGGGGGGCGGGGGCGGCACTGTGTGGCTCATTGGGCAAATGCACTAGCCTTTCAGCTTTGAAGATCTGGGTGGAAAAACCTGATGAGGATGAAAATGAATGTGCTGATCTCATCCTAATCCCCAGTGGGCATTTAGCTACATCACACACACACACACACTCAAATAGCAGGAGGTTGCTTGGTCTGAATAGAGGTCTGCTGGCATTGCTAGGGGGGTGGGCGGGCTGGAAAAGAAAGATGGTACTGCTGGTTGGGGCTGAAGAGCTCAGAGGGGTCCCTGTACTGAAATAGCGGGGGATTACGGCACTTTTTTTTAAAGGTTTTTTTTACGTTTCTGATCAATTCTTTTTCTTTCAAGGTGAAATAACAAACTCAGAACTGCACAATCTAGGGGAAATTCTGTGTGGGAAGATCCATGTAATCAGTTGACAGTGATAGGGATTACCGGAAAAATTCATATACAGATATATGGTATTTCCTATCACCGTTAGAATAATGTGAAGAAATGCTTAAAAGGACCTTATCAATTTTGTGGTGTTGTTTTTTAACTCTCCATGTTTTGTAAGATCCCTCTAGAAACTTGGAAATAAAATTCCTTTCTCCACCATTTTTTTTCTTTTTTTTCCTTTAGCAAATACAAAGTATTTTTTTTATCTTGGGTCCCTAATGGTCCAGAGGAGCTGGAGCTCAAATATAGCCGCCTTCTCTGCTTGTGTGTGTCCTGTCTCTGCTATCACCCAGTTGATAAAGTTGTGAGTGTTTGTTAATGGCTGCTCTGCAGATAGTCAAGGGACCTTACAGGTTGATTTTTGCTGTTGCTAGAGTGATTTTTGCAGCTGTTTGTTCTCTAAATCTCAGTCAGTGAGAGGTGCACTTTTTTCAAAGCAGGTATTTATATTTTGATAGACAGTCCCATCATTCTATGAGGTATGTTCAATTTGGAACCAGCATTCTGGGGTTTCCACAATAAGAGTTGGAAGATCTAGAATTCAGGAAGGTTTAATTTGATTAGCTGAACCTAGAATATTTATCAATTTTATAAGTTGGTTTTCTGGCCCTGATTCAGGAAAGCAGCCTTTTCCAAGACGAGGCTTAAATATTGCTCATATGTAAGCATGTGCTTCATAGATTGCAAGGCCAGAAAGAACCATTGTGGTCCTCTAGCCTAACCTGAATAACAGAGGCCACAGAGCTTCCTCAAAACAATTCCTAGAAGTGACAAAGAGTCTTGTAGCACCTTGTAGACTAACAGATCTTAGGCATCATAAGCTTTCGTGGGCTAAGACCCAC